>CM041547.1:13459839-14047339 GCA_023238725.1 Scortum barcoo
TACCTCCAACCTGCATACCTCATGGATACATTTTGACATGGGCTTAAACATTTATGACCAAAATGACTGCAAAACGCTACGTTTACGCATGAAGATCGTGTACAAGTGCTCTGGCGAAACAGCTGTCACAGCCTTGAATCAACACAGGCCTGCGAACACACACATAGACACAGAGCTTGATCACAGTTTTGAGGTACACAATCCCTTACAGTGCTGTCTGTTGATTCATGGCGGTACATCAATCTTTTGTGCCTCTCAGGTGTCTTACTAACAAAAACACACACACAACTAAATAACTCAGCACACATATACATAAACAGTCTGAGGTAGACACACACATGCATAAACACCCCCATACACATCAATGCCCTTGTATAATTGGCTGTCTCTGCTGGGGCCAAGCCTTGGGTGGGGCTCAGGTGATGAGGGGAAAAGAGGTTGATGAGTCTAAACCACCTCAAGAAATTACCTCTCTTCTCTCTGCTTCGTATTCCTTTTGTGTCACTCCTTTCTCGTGCTTTTTTTTCCACCTGTACAGCTCCAGATGTGATAAATGAGTCACCTCGTCCGTGTGCGCTACAGTCTTAAATCATATGCACCTTCTTTTTTTTCCCCCCCAATAGCAGCATCTAAACAACCTTCTCTTCCATGAGGAGAGGCCTCCAAGGACGGGGGGGAAACTTCTTTCTCTTCATGTCAAATATTGTATGTGGTTGAACTTGACTCCTTCACATTAACTAGCAGTGTCCCCAGGCTGCAGGCACAGTGTCCTTGTAAAAGTGTGGGTTGGACCCCAGGACGGGAAAATGTGAAGTGGGGAGTGTGGCGTGAAGTGATTAGCTCTTTGTCCAAACGCCTCTGGCTGCACTATAATTGACTTCTGCCAAGGAGATAGTGGAGAGAGAGGAAATAGTGGGGAGCAGGTAGATGAGGATAGTTAAAGCTCAATTAAGAAATATCTCCGAAATCCACACTGAATCTAATAGGTCCCCGCAAGAGGATCGCTGTGCCGATCCCACTGAGGATCACCTAAATCTGAAGGCTTCTGCCACTTTTAGCTCATTGTTTTAGGTTCTCTAGACTGACATTTAATGGGTAGCAAAATCTTCTGGACATGTAAGTATCGTGAGACAAATATTTGCTAACATGTTTATCATGAACTTGATAAAGTAATACTTTATAATAATGTTGTTTAAAAGCTGGATGGAATAGGAAAGGCTCTTTTTATAAAACTCTTTTTTTCTCATGCGGTCAGAGTTGATGATATATCTATAGACTCATAGTTAAACCATTTTAAGTCATTAACATATGAATTTGGTCTTTCCATGGGCTCCACCTCACTCACATTAGTGCCACATTAAGGTTGGATAATTGGTGTGCAGGTAAACTGACTCTGGCTCCTGCACACCTGCTTCCTTTGTGCTCATATGCCTGTGAGCTGATTCGACTCATTAAGCTACAGTAGCTAAGAGTGCACTTCATTGATCACATCGTCTGAAAGCCACCCAAGTTTCGAGTAGACCACGATCACTTACTTCCACCAATATGCACGATTTTTCTTTGGTCATGACAGTAAGAAAGGAGCATCACGGTGGCAAACGAGCTGAATGACAGTCTGTGATTACAGTTATGTAATTAGGCTGCCCACCACATTCTCGCCTTCGACTGTAGCAAAAACAGAAATTAATATCCATCAAAACCAGAAATCCTCCCACTCTCAGCTCTGAGTGAATTTTGGCATGAACGCAGCAACCTGCTGTGTCTAATTAGTTGCTTAAAGGTGGTGTCAGTCAACAGTTCAGTTGTAGCCTTCACGAACAAACAAAACACTGTCACAGGTATGTCTGCAATTAAAACTGAAACTGAATAGACTGCCCTTTTTTTTTCCTCTTCCAGTGGCACTGCAGAGAGCCTGATGATGACAAGGAAAGAAGAATTAAACATGAAGGAGGAGACAAAGATTGGGATAATTAGGGGCAGAGACGACCAGAGGGAACTGAAACAGATAAAGGGGATGCTACATGTGCACTTATGTGTTTTTAGGATATTAAATACCCCTGATAAAGTATTGTACGTATCACAAAAGACCTATTTGCAAGAATGTCTCCTGCCCACTGCACTCTGTTTATGATTAGGAGGTTAAATTTATGACCTAGTTTGGCAAACTACCCAACAAGCTGATTAACACCCAGATAACTGGTGTGATGTTTTGTGATGTTTTAGACCGGGAATGGAGTGAAACTAACATTCAGTAATACAAGAATGCTATTCCCTAATAATAATACATTAAATATGATAGATATTGTGAACCGTGAAATCACCATGTGAATTGCGCAAAAATCATGCAGCTGCATTATGTACCAGGCGGAAAACACATGTAGTATGTGTATATTGAGGAACACAGCTAATTCTGGGGAAAGTTTTGTCTCTATTCTGACAAAGAAGTGCAGAAAACCAGCAGAGGGAGGACGAGGTGGGAGACCAAACACCCACAGTCAGCCCCTCTCGTACTCCTCCTGGGGCTGTGTGCAATTGATCTGCCTGCAAGCAACACTTCTAGTGGTTTGGGAAAGAGCATGAAAGGGGGAGGGGAGGGAGGGGGGCATAGACTAATCGAAGGGCCAAATGAAAATTGAGAGGCAATTTAGGGAGCCAATAGCACAGAGGATTCTTTATGAAAAAGGAGCCTGGATTTTGTGCTTTGTGTGTGTGTGTGTGGGTGTTTTAGCGTAGTGAAGAAAGAGTATGGCGTGACATGAAAGAAAGAAAGAAACAGAGAGGGAAGAGATGGAGATCAATTCAACACATTAGAGTCTCTGAGACAAGATCAGGTCTCTCCTGGCAGAGAAAGCACCCGTTTCCTCTTCACCCGCTCCCTCCTCCTCCGTCCCTCCCCCGTCCACTTCATTTTCCCCTCGCTTCTTTTTCTATTTTCCTCACTGATGACAAGACCTGCACCTGCAGTAGGCAGCCAAAGGGCATGAAGTCTCCATTAATGTTGTAAGGTTGGATGAGGCCTGCGGTGGAGGTGGGATGGTGTTACGAGCTGGTACAGCGGCATAATGGTCTCCTCATCACTCAGAGGAGGCAGTGTGACTCCGTGGTTTTCTACAAGAACATGTCAGTTGTCATCAGCTCTGTGTGTGTGTGTGTGTAGCCATATTCAGTTTTTCCCAGTACTTGACATCGTCTATAAAAAAAATGTCAGGTGTCCTTGCTTTGTGAACCAGTATGCGATGATGAGTGACAATAGCGGGAGAGAGATGTATGTGATCATGTATATATGTTCACTTTCACCCAAGGCAACAGAGTGGCTCAGTGAGTAAAGACACTATCTTTCAGTGAGGAATCACACATCCATGACCTCCACTAGACCAAAAGGTGACTTTTTTTTTTTTCTGTATGTTAAGTATGAAGATACCTCCAATGGACAGTTTGATTAGCTTAGCATAAATACAGGAAGCAGGTGGAAACATCTTGTCTGACTACCATTTCCTCTAAGTGTAAAGGTATACAAAATCACATACGTTTCTGGTTGCCTGGTAACTGGTTCTGGCCAAGAAATAGTTTGTCACATATCTCTCTGTAAAACATCAAATTATAATTTCTACACTTTGGTTTTTGGTTTGAATTAAAACAAATTAGAGTTAAAACGCAGCTTCATTTTCTGTTTTACATTATTATCTTATGTTTAATATTACAACTCAAAACAAATCTATCTATGCATCTACTCCGACAGAGCGCAGAGTAACATATTAGTGAGTAGATATATGCAGAGTGGAAAAAAAGATGGAAAGCTGGTTTGTGATGAAGGACTCAAAATTCACTTCGTCCCTGACGCTGATTAATGGGGCTCAATAGGTGGACATGCTGCTCCACCAGAAACGTCTCTAATTGCACAGTAGAGAACAGACTCTAGAGATTATTTTTATAGCATCTTAGTTCTGACAGTAAGTTAGTTAAAATCTCCTTAATCCTTAATATCAGCGTAGGATAAAACAGTGATCAAGTGTGGAAAAAAAGCCACCATAGGTACTCCTATTCAGTTGGTTGCAATCTGCAACCTCACAGCTAGTTGCCATTAAATCTTACATACTGCTTCTTCAACCGTATATTGATGCAAATTGAGTATTATTTTGGTCTGTCTTCAAATTAGCTATTTGTTGTGTCATGTTACATTGGTTACAAAATGCATGAATGGTCTATAACCACAACGCTAACATAAACAGTTACTGCACTATTAATTACATTCATTGTGGGGATTTATTATTTAAGAGGAAAAACCATCACTTGAGAGATGGAGAGAGAATCTGAGTTATATAATAGCTTGGCATAAACACATAGTATTTGTGAGATTTCAGTTATATGAGAGGAGTATTCTCTCTTTCTCACTTTGTACAGTGTCAAATCCAACTTCAATGCATTATATTTTGTAGGTGTTAACATCAGAATACAATTAAAAACCACCAGCTCTGTCAATTCCTCTGCCCCTTGGCGGCGGTCAAGGCGGTACGTCACTAATATCATTACAGTGTATGCCGCACAGCACACAGAGTCACCAGGATGTCCTGAGCAAAAACCACTATCTACAGCAAAAAATGGTTACCCCCCTCCTCAGCCATGCCTCCCTGCTTGCTGGCAATTACAGCTCCACTGGCTGAATCATTAGAGTCATTTACTTACAAAGTGCTCTCTACTCTGCTTTGAAGAGTCAAGCTGCCCCTCCATTTCCCCCCGGCATCGGACCAGCACGCTCACATTTCCACCCAGTCGATATAAATGATCTTCCTCTCTTTTGCTCTCTTATAGCACCGAGCTCTGACGTTCTCTGCACTCAGGTGTAGCATTTGTAATGCTCACAGGACCTGCATTGTGTCTAGCAGCCTAGAATCTCTTTATATCAATACACCAATAGGGACAGAGAGGTCACAGTACAGCAGTAAGTGTTTTGTGTGACATTAATCTCTCTTTTTTTAGCTTGGAAATTGGAAATGCTTTAAATAAATTCACAGTACTAAACACCATCAATATTCTTGGACTGCCCATTAGTTGCATAAGAAAAGCAGCAAAAGAAGGCTACAGTTCTTATATAAATTCACATTATGATCAGAATCAGCCGACCAGACGTGGAGGAACAGGATAACTGATAAGCTGCATGTTGATTAAAAACCCACACACATCCTGTACACACACACATACTTAAATCCCAGTATCCCCCATCCTGTTTATCCTGGTATGTGCGGTATATGACATTTGCCAGTAAATCATTTTGTCAATTAATCAAATGTCAGCCAGGGAAAAGCAAATGGCAGGTGTTGGCTGAGAAAAGGAATCACTTATGAGAAGAAATGAACTAGCTGGATGCAAAGAAGGGGATTGGGACTCGGCAGGAACAGAAAGCTGTAGTTTTATCACAAAGCATTGTGATACTTTGGCCTTGGATACAGACAACAAAGACATCATAGTGGGGTGAGCTCTACTGAGTGAGTCACTTCTCTCCTCAGATTTTATTACCAAATTTCTCTGCAATTTCTCCTCTATCCATATATATTTTTTTACAACTCCTCAAAGGATATGCTATCGATCACAGTCTGAGATACGATTTAAAGTGCGTATTTTAACCTGCAGCTGATTTTACAGTTGCTGTTTTACAGTACTGCCTTTTTTTTCCCCTTCCATCCATCTGCCTCTCCCTCCTCTTTCAGGTGGTGTTGGACCACAGTGGAGTGGCCATCGGCAGCACCGGGTTTCCATCCATATTCAGCAAAGCTCTTCTTCTAGGTGGGAGCAGGGTGCCAGGAGAGAGAGGAGATCGATGCCATGCCTCAGAGGACTGAGCAGTGTGTGGCTCCACGTGCAGACAGAGCTGTCTCTATCTGGCTCTATCAGACACAGTTTTCCAGAAACAGTCGCACAGATACTTGGGGATGACTGCTCTAAACCCTGCTAAAAGGGTTAAAATCCCCAACACTTATTTTTGATGTTAAGTATGTTTGGAGGGAGGTCCCTGTCAGCCAAAAGCCCCACTGGAGGGGAGAGCTGAGGAAAACAAAGAGGAAGGGAGCTTCGGCTTCCTGTCAGTGGAGATGAAATGAAAAATATAACTTCAAATATTAAAGCCACTATACAGTTCCTGCCATTAATTTCCATGATACAGCCACGTAGTATAAATGATATATTCTTTTTAAGCGTCTAAGCATTTTATCCAAAAGTGACAAAATTGGCATGGCTAGCATAGCGACTATAATACTGTAAAACAGACGCAGACTCATATTTGTATGTATTTCTGTGTGAGTGGGCGCTGGGGTGTTTATTTTATTTTCGACAGCCAGTTTTCAAAGGCAAAAAAAGAAATCCGGCTGTTTTGATGAGAGCTGTGAGCACCCTCTAGTGTTTAAAACACACTTCTGTAACCATGGGAAAGATGAATGACACCTGAATCCCAGATGCCATCCTCAGCATCACACACTGTGGGTAATACTACTAATTACATTCATCTAATGGATGAAGCATTTATTTTGTGTGCACCTGTCATTCAGACAGATTTTTTTTTTTTTTGTTCAACAGAGAGTGCATTTCAACCTCAGCTGACAAATTTAGACATGTGGCATGCAGCACTTACAAAACACAAGCAGCAGCATAATGAGGCATCTGTCAGGAGGAAAGGTGATGAAATTGACAATAAGACAAAGCAACTACAGGACACTATTATCTGTCATAAGTTTTATGCTAAACCATTACTCACTGCAACCGCACTGACAGCTCTCCTCTTCTTAATGCATGCCTGAACCACATGACAGACACAGTCCGGTTAAATGGAAATGTTGTTTTCTGTTGCCACACTTCTATTTTAGTGGAGGGAGAACTGGTATTTAAAACTGCTAAATGCAACTATAAATGCAGTATTTTTTCAATTGGGTGCACAACACAATCTCTACACAACAAAATGATGGGAAGACACTGCCGCTTTCACCGCTGCACAGCTCCCAGTATGACTCAGCATGACGCTGACACATGTGTGGGTGCCACTCGTCACTCGTGACAGCCTGAAAATTACTCCCCTGTTATGCAGCAACTCCATCTTTTGTTTTTTTGTTTTTTTTTATCTCATCTCTTGCTTTTGTTTCTTTTCTCTCACTTCCACACACCTGCGAATAAGCAAACATACTCACCAAGTGAAACACTCCTGTACTACCCACACACGTACATAGCACACAAACACACACAGTTTTATAATTAGCTTGCACATTTTTCCTTGGTGTTTTTTTCACCTATGTTGATGGACTCACCTTGACAGCCCCATTAGCACAAAGCTAAAAAAAAAAAAAAAAGACTAAATTGTGAGGTAAAATCATTTTCTGCCTATAATTCAGCCTACCCTTTTACACCTGCATTCAATAATGACACATTCTGGACATATCAGCCATATGTTTCCGCATTCTCACTTTTCTGTTTCCAATGTATTTTTCTCTGGCAGGAGTAAGATATCACCTGTTGACTGCGTTCGTAAAGGTGTAAAAAAAAAAAAAAAAAAAAAAACTAAGATGCAGTATGAAATCATTACAGTGGTAGTACAGTGCACAGTGCACAGTACAGCAGTGGTAGAAATGAATGCATATTTTTTGTGCTGCTTCCTAGTTGAAAGACGAGCGTACAATTACAAATGAGGACAGTGCTGGCTTATAAAGGTTAGGTAGGTGGTGGCAGAAACGCAGCAAAGAGACAAATGACCCAAAGAAAGCAAGCAAATCTACATCTTCCGAGGTGGTTATTTCAGTGCCTATTTGGGCTTTTATTGTGGAAAAAACATTAATTTAGGTTGCTGATTGAACGTAGAGATGCCCTGTGTCCGAGCAGAACAATGAACCTAAAGACAGTTGGCTTGCAATGTTGTCATTAATCTTTTTTCCTTTTTTGTTGTTAGGTCACATGATCCAATGTGGAGAATAAGATGAGATTATTTGTCAAAGGTGCATATACAGTTGATCTAGAGGCCATCTTCAGGTACAATCATATGACTTTATCATATGGTTATCATCATATCATATCATGATGGTTTTATTATCATTTGGTGAGCAGACATTCAAGAACCAGTGCATCTTAGTCTCATTGAAATTGACTGATATTGATCTGGATGCATTCACACTTGGCATTAAGGTGTTTTTCCTTTTCCTGACATGATCTTCAGATAAACTGCATGTTGATGCTGGGTGTGAAAGTTAAACCTGTCACGTTGGAAGTTAAATTTAAGCTTAAGTCATTTAGTCGGGAAACCTGTTACAAGACTAGATTGAACTCAGGACCATCCCAAAGCATGTTTGAGAAACAGAGTTTGAGTTAATCTGGTTCAAAAGGCCACTTTAGTCTAGAATGAGGCATGACCCGATAAACTGGAAACAGGTTCCCGGAGTTCAATGAATCAACGATCATCTGTGAGCATAAGACACCACTTCATCGCCTGCACTTGTGTGTCTGCGTCATTATGTGCAGTGATGACTGATGTGTTAGTAGCTAATCTGTGGGGAGTGTCTCTGACAGTTATAGCAGAGTGCCAGGCGCATGAGAATAAGGTGCCGCCGCTTTAATCACCACCTAAAGACTTCTGTCTCACTTAGAGAGATGTCAGGAAGAGCAAACAGAAGAACAGCAGACCTTATGAACATTAGATCTTAAATGGATTTTTAAACACTCCTATATATTTTGCCATTGAACTGTTTATTTCTCTATGAGGACATGCAATAAACGTAGATTATCCTGTGTTTATCTTATCCATGATATTGCAGCGATTTCTATTTATGCATGTAAATTACCGTATATCTGCACATTTATTTCTTCTGGCATGTGAATTGTTTGGACTGTTTGGACCAACAGCAAAACTATCTGCATGCCTCCCAAGGACAGACACAAGTGTTGGCATAGGTCTCGGTGAATAAAGACTTGAGCCGCGATGAGATGAATGAAACCTTGAAAAGTATTCATATGCAGCTCATAAATAGGTGTTATACAAGATAAGCATGCATTTGTTTTTTGTTTTCTTTTGATGCAGAAACACAATGATTATAACAAATTTTACAGTATGCTTACACACAAAATACAATGGAATATATATAGACACATCATTATATTTTTAAGAGTTAAGCTGTCATCATTCACATACACATTCAGTGTACACACAGAGGGATACACACACACATACACAAACAAACACTCACACAGTGAGTGATAATTCATTTAGAGGCACATGAAATAAGAAATTTTATTATTGGACTTGCCGCCTGCCTGAATCCCATCACTTCCCATATTACCAGTAATGGGAAATTATGCAGCACCACTGACCTTTCCCACAAACCCCTGCTTCAGGAGCCTCAGCAGCCACCTGCAGAGATTGGACAGAAATACATCAATAAACAAATAAATGAGCAATATGTGGGGAATCACACAGCCTTGATGCGCCTGTGTGGAGCCATTTTCCATCCGTTCAGGTACAGCAACAGCTCGGCGTTTAGTAAACGTTACTCATCTTCTTAATTGTTATCAAGGAAAAAACTCAATTATCTGACTGATGTGTTGTCAATGTATTTTGGCTGACATATTCTGTCATTACAATAAACCCCAGCCACACTTTATGACACGTGATTTTTGGAGATGGTGCACCCGCAATCAAAAGTACAACAACAACAAAAAAAAGGGCTAATTTTTTTATTTTAAACTTTCTCTTTCACTGTGGTGCGAATAATTGGACAGTGAATTAGCAGAACTTGCAAATGAGCAGAACGTAACACTTCTTCACACAGGCATGCACAATCTCACACCTACGCACACACACAGCTCCCACCCATGTTCGCCTTTGTCTTTCTGTTTGTCCTTTTACAAAGCAGCCGAGACAGGCCCCGTCAGTTTAGGTAATGAGGGGTGTTATGTGGTGCTTCATCCAATTACAGCAAACTGGATGGCACAAAGCAGCAGCCAACAGAGGGCCCCGTGTAGAGGAGAAACAGAGAAGGAAGCTGGAGCACAAAAGTAAAACACATTACACATGCAGCTGTGTGCCTCTCAGTTTGACTTTTATGTGCACGGATCACCTGTCACGCTCGTGCCTGCCTGTACTCTTTCGCGCAGCCGTGTAGTTGCTGTCCAGCCTGAATACTGCATTTAACTAGCACCTACTTAAGCCCTCCAGTTGCAGAGTGCTCGGGGTCTGTGGCCTCTGCATCCATCGCCTATTAGCTCAGGCAGGCCCCATCACCTGGCTCACCCATGCATGAGATAGACCCTCTGTAATACAAATTGTCTGCACCACTTACGGCGGCTCCACCGGAGAGCAAACATGACAGCCTTTAATTGGCGTGGAACAGGCTTCGAGAGGGGGGGGGGGGGGGGGGGTCCATCGCTCAGCCACAGAGGCGAGAGAGGGGTGAGGGGAGGAAGAGAAGAAGACAGGAGTCAAAAGAAGGGGAGGAAGTACAAGAAGGGATAGGGACAAATAGGAAAAAGGAGTGGTGGGAGGTGTACAGTAAAAGGTGCGTGAAAGACGAGATGACAGGAAGTGAGGAAGAGGGGCAGCGCGAAGCTCAATTCCCACCAAATTCCATTTCCATTTTTTCGCAGACAAAATTAGGGAGTTAAGAAAGTCTTCTCTCAACGGGTGCTGAAAGGATCTGGCAGAGTATGTGAGTGAGTGGTGCTGATAAATTACTAACCCTGAATTAAATACAGTAATACAATGCATACACAAAAGAACCTGCAGATTTTGGTTTAAGGCAAATAAAAAGGGACTCAACTGTTCTGGAAACGTGATATGATCAACAGGGCAGTTCAGCTGCAACTGATATCATAAAGATATCACGAAGATTTTTGTGTATTTTAATTGTCCAGGTATCACCATCCTCTCAGATTTGACTCAGATTTGTGGTTTATTTCACCTTTACTTGTGTTTATGTGTTAAGACTGTGAGCTAAATGATAACATCACCATGATAACAAGCCAACATGTCGATGCTAAGAGGGTAAAATGTTTAACATCTTTGGTTAGTACCATCCTAATGTTTGATACAGCTGAGGCTTAAACAAATTAAACATTTGTCCTGATGATGGCGCCAGATAGTCGTTCAGATCACCAAAGTGATTTTGATTCATCCTGAGCACAAATGCGCCCATCCCATTGTTGCTTGCCACATTTCACTCAAAACAACAAATGTGAACCTGCTGTTGGTGCTAAAGGAAAAGTCAGGAGAATATATTGTCTGTGCACCGTAGACATCTGTGCAAAATTTCATGACAAACTAAATGCTGAAATGTTTCAATCTGGACCAGTAGTGTATCTAGAGAGAGAGAGAGAGAGAGAGAGAGAGAGAGAGAGAGAGAGAGAGAGAGAGAGAGAGAGAGAGAGAGAGAGAGAGAGAGAGAGAGAGAGAGCTGGATTAGAGTGGTATTATACTAGTCTTAGTGTGTAGGCCCTATCTAAAGGAATATATTTCATAATTGGGCCAGGGTTATATCAACAATAACTTCAACAGGCTCAGACATAATTCCCATAGAGACCTGTGTTTACAGGGGCAGATGGCATGGATTAACCCTTAAACAGTTCTATTATTTCAGTACAGTTTTAGTAATCGTTTCCAGTCATCCATCGACACGCTGCTGCTCGATTTAATTCTGTGTATTGTTGTAAACAGGTGCTCACCGGTACAGCTCATCATGGATAACGTTCATATTACCCAAAGTAAACTGTTCACTTTATGAAAGATAATCCTTGTCACAGAATCCAACAGTGAGGGATCTGCATGTCCCCCGTCCACTCTGCGTTTCACGTGTTGCACAAACACAGTGAGTTTGGGCCCTTTCCTCATGACATCTAGGTGCTCCAGCTGTCACACTGGCACACCCGTGCCTATACACCACAAGTTTGGACTGGCCATAAAACATTCTCCCATATGCTTTAAAAAATGTGATGTCAAGCTACTGACTGTCCTGTAAGGTCCCGGCTACTGCTAAACCACACACACACACACACACACACACACACACACACACACACACACACACACTCACATATCAGTGTGAGTGAAGCTGCCAGCCAACATAAATAAGTAAAATAATGCAGACATTTGGACCTCATCAAAATGGTGGTAATTAATTAATTATGCTATTAAGTTGAATATAAAATGCAGCAGTTGCACTCACAGGTGGCTCTCTCAGCAGCCTGTGCTATTTAAAATCATGTTGATACAGCTGCTGGTTCTGCAGGGTCTGATATTAACAGACGTCATTAGAAGTGACAACACTCTAAGCATGTGCAATTTAAAATGTCAAAAATGGCACTACATTATTACCTGGGGCAACGCAAGCCTCCTGCATGTTGCTGTCCCCCGAGGCTGTATCAAGAGAAACTGAACTGTAGTTCTTGGCAAACAACAGCAGAGGTCACTGCGAGCCTAAACATTCACGTGAACAGCAGTAATGTGAGTTTATCAGGTTTTTTTCACATTCGCACATGTCAAAGAACTCATCTTCACATCTCATACAAAGAGCTTTGTGGAGAGTTTTGTCATTTTTTTGTGTCCTTGAGCTTCTGTGGCACTTCCTCTTGAGACTGAAGTTCTGTTTGACGCGTCTTTCTGCTTTGACGTCATCACCCATCTCCGGTCGTCACTACTGAACTCCAACTAAAGTCACACACGTTGCGGATGCTTAAAACTTATTGAAGGTACAACCAGTACTGTGGGATAAGCTTGAATAATGCTGGAAATGCTTTTACAACATGGGTCTTTATCAGTGCTAGATGGTCAGTGAAGCTGCATTAAAGGATGTACGACTGAAAACTTTTAGTATTGGGGTCCTTTTAAAATATGCATCATGAAAAACAACATCAGAGTGGCAAACGTCCCAATAATTGGGTTCCCTCCCTTTAAAGAGGTCAAGAAAACAGCCCCTACAAATGAGCAAATCTTAAACACATCACATCATACAAACATTTTTCAGTCATTCGACCATTTTTCATGTACAATTTCAAGCACAGGGCAACATGAAAAGACATCTCTGATTGTGTAGGAAGAAAAAAAAGACCGGAGGTTCCACAGATGCTACAGTGCAGGAACAGATCTTGACATAGAAACTACACAAACAGAATGAAAAAAAACAAAAACAAACCTGAATTAAAAGGTCGTACATACAGACAGGTCCACCACGTGTCGTCCCACCCACGCACCATCATTACACACAGGCACAGGGACAAACACACACACACACGCACGTACACACAGAGTAAGAGTTCTGTAATCTCTTAATCTCTCCAGTGAAAATCAGGATGGCTGTGTCGTGCTGAAGAGAAACCAGAGCTGTTTGATCCCAGGTGTGTGTTTCTATATATGTATATGTGCAAGGCCTTCAGAAAACAACGTGAAGGAGAAAATATTATTTGTCCAGGGCAGCTCTTTCTGTTCAAAGCACCCGATCACGTGGTGCGAGAGAGCGGCCAGCTTGTGCAACATAAAGATGGAGGAGTGTAAAACTGAACAAAAGAGCTAAAACCTTGTTCTCACTAACTTCTGCCTTTTATTTAACAGTTTATTCACTGCTCGCTGGCCTTGCTAACCGCAGTCCTCACATCCAGCAAGGCTGGCCTCCTGGTGGAAGTTTTTGACTCTGGCTAAAAGTAAAGAAAGTGGCCTGTTGAGAAAGTTTCTCGTCTTCATAGCCTTCAGCGTTACAAATCCCACAATGCTCATGTGACTGCTTCTTCAGTGCCATCTTGTCGGCAATATTCCCACTATAGCCACAGAGCTGAAAAAGTAGCCATAAATTAATGATCTTCCTCTTAACACTATTTTGATTTATTCCACTGCTTTGTAATTAATGCCCATTTCATTAACAATTAATTAATAAAGCAGCCAAACCACAAACAAGACCTCTACAAGCCCAGCATCCCACATGTATGAATGATTAACATATACTGTGTCTAAGAAGGTCTTAATAGGTGGAAAGAGTGAGTACCTGATGTCCATTTCGGAGTTCACTTATTTCCACCCGGACCACACACTTGAATAATGTAGAGCATCTTATTACTTCATTAAGTGTTTCACTGCCTGGTCTCACAGGGTACGGACATATTTAGCATTTTATTATTCGGCGCGCACACTCTGTAAGCACATATTGCTCGGAGGGCCCCCCTTTGTGTCAGGGGTGCTCGGCAGAGATGTGTCGAGACCTCGCCCAAATGTTAGCTGGGGGCTACGAGATGCTGCAATAATAATGCCTCTTCCTTGTCTTGCTTGTGCACTAAATCGTTTCACTTAGCAGGATGCTTTATTTATGAAATGAGGGAACCTTACACCGTGGGTGGACAGTTCGGTGCCTCAGTCTATGGATGGGAAGGGGCAATTTGAGGAGAGATGAAAAGGGATCTTTATAAGGAAAAATGAATGAGACGTGTCTCTCAGCTCACATATGTCCAAAAAGAACAGATAGCCTCCACAAAATCCCACCGGTTACATTATAACAAATCACCCACATGATGGAGGGAAATGTAATTTTTCTGTTGTGTGTGCGAGCAAGGACAAATTTGTGGATGATCATTTAAAACTCAGTTTGCCCACGTTCGCCCAAATATCCCATATCCAAGTAATTACGTCTAATCAGTTGTGTAACGGCGTGTAAATCTGTTTAAAGTCGTTCGCTGAATTCAAATGAGGAAAACAGTGTTTGCCTTTGAGTTGTTAGAAATCAAGTCAAGTGTTAATTGCAGAGAAAGAATGAGATTAAACTGATTTCCAATGTGTGTTTGTGTGTGTGTGTGTGTGTGTTTGGGGAGGGGGGGGGCAAAATGAGCCCAGAAATTTCATGACACAAAATTGAACACACACACACTCATACACACAAAGAGCAACATGTGTGTTTGTGTGTGTGTGTGTGTGTCCGTGTTTCTCTGTGTACACAGAAATCAAAGGGTCTTTGAGGCGGTGGAACTGCGTCTGCATTGAGGCCTTCGGTTCTTTTAGCCAGAGACTGTTGTGTTGCCATGGAAACGCCTGTTGAACGAGGGTTCTATGAATCTTTCAGAAACCCCCTTTTTCTTCCAACCACTTGGGATCTTTTTTCATAACACACATACACACGCACACATACACACACACACACACACCGCAACATACAAAACTTTTGGCGGGGAGGAGGGAGGGCGTCCACTCTCTGGTCAACGTGTCTTTGCAGCTTGGTGTCGTCGTTTCAGCAGAACAGGTGTCAGACGACGACCAAAACAAAAGCACCTCAGCAATGCACGCACATGCACATACAGTCTCTGCGTAAATGCAAAGAGGGCAAGCAAACATCATGCATGCTAAAAAGATGTTTGTTCACAGCTGGAGAGGCAGAGGCAAGCACAGCAACGACTCTCTTTTCTTATCCCTCTTTCCCTCTCTCTGTCTCTTTCGGCAGACCGTGAGCACTGGGTTAATAACGAGACTGTCAGCGAATGCGCTTGCTTTATCTCGTGTCCTTGCACCGAGACAAAAAAAAAACAGAACTAAAAAACTAGGAGCTGTACTGGGCCAAATAATCCCTGAAAACTTTTACTTTCTCTCATTTCTTTGCCCTCTCCCGCATTTGCCAGCATATTAAGTTTATCATTTGGATGTGAGCACCTCTAGCCCATAGAAAGATTAAATTTATCCCAGGTGGAGAATCATTTGTGGTATCTCGAAGAAGAAATGAAATTTTGTGAGGGCTTTGAAAAGCAATTCGTTGGTTATTGGTCTGATTGTGATGGGAATACAGACATGGATGCTAATCAATATTTCAGCGCGGCGTAACAGACGAGGGATAGTGATGGGAGACTTTCAAACAAACAGTGGAGGTCCCGAGGCAGGCACAGAAGACCTTGCCATTGCTGCCTGAAACTTCAGGCTGTTGCACCTTTAGCATGAATGATTAATCCACTTCAGCTTTTATGTGTCTTGGAGGGGGGACAAAGTGTTCTGGCTCATCAGTACTACATCCATGCATACTTTAGTAATAATGGTGACACAGTTGCGGGTAAAGAGGAGCTTTTATCCTAATCAAGCCCACTGAATTTGCTTTCTCTTTATCCTGCGCTCGACGTACAGTAAGTATTGCTCAAGTAGTTTCTCTTAGCTACAAGTCTGCACAGCACTGCTGCGTTTTTTTTTTTTTTTTCGGTCAACAGCATCTGACAGCAGTGGTTTTGCCTTCTGTCGACAGTGTTGTACACTAGATTTTCTGGCAGCAAATAGAACCAGGGAACAAAGATCACACTGAATTGCTGCTGAACAGCTGTGCATGAATATGTTGAGCTTTATTTAACACAGAACGCCTGGCAAGTCGGTGCTTACTCAGTGTGGAGAGATATAAGGGTTGGAGATACACGTCCCCCATCTACGAGGAGTGAATCAAATGCAACTGGACTTGCTGCTGGGTCTTGAGGACATTTCCCAAAAGTCTCGTCCAGTTGCCTTTGACTTGCCGCTTGCAGATCTCCTGACCTGGAGGACTGAGAATCTACATAGACTCGGCCGGTTCTTTGCCTCACCCGCCAGGCAGGGCATTCTGGGAAATTCAATTTCCCTTTCATCAACAAAAAAAAAAAAAAAGGCAAGATTTTATTTTGTACGACTTTATTTTGTGCTGAGTAGAGGAGACACTTCAAGATCAAACTCTGTTGAAGAGACACTGCTGCTACTGCAACAGTTTTTTCCCCATTGCCTTTGTGTGTTTCTTATGGCATTGCTTCAAGTGTTGTGGCAATTCAAAGTGGTAGACATCTGCGTGAGTCTTCTACTCTTACAAGTACTTTTTGTGATTTCTTGCCAGCAAAATTAATTGTATTGTTGTACTAGATCTGTACAGTATGTTGGTATTACCAAAAAGTACAAAAGATCATTTATAGGTATAGCTGTGAAGTTAACAAGTCAACCAGGAACTACTAAAATTACTTTAATAAAGACACAGTGCAGGAGAAACAGGACTTGTGAGGTACTACAAAACTACATCTAGTGTGATTTTCTTTAAAGATGAGCTTCAGGTCTCTCGAGCAAAACCTGCCAAAAGCAATTCAAAGTGTTCATGAAGCTTCTTTGTTTCTAATTCAGCATTTTATGTGTTACATCATTATGTAGAACATTTTACCATCTTTGGAAGTGCAAATTACACCGAAATGTGACAAGAAATGTGACCCAATTTGCATGATGGCAGCTTAATTAAATAAACAGAATATTTTTAAATAGCATTTCTTATATTGCCATTTGCTTGAGCCTTTCATCCTTTACACACTGAGCATGACACTCGTTTACTCTGCACAAATCGTTTGTCATCAACATTTCCGTCAACCTCCTTCACTACAGGAAAAAAAGATTTTTGTACATTAATAACATGGCACAATATATTCAGCGCAGTCCTTTCTGTAAAAAGCAGGGTTTTAACCTCATGCTACTACAGTGCTGGTGTAAATGTCAACGTACACTGTAATAAATTGCTGTAAATTTACCACTATCATCGTTGGCTGCTGATGATTGTGGGCTATTCTCTCTGTTCTGATGATGACATTTTTTACTAATCAAACTACTCATACGAGCTTGAGTTTGTGCAGCACAATGTCACGCTTCACTCCTGAAATCGGTGGTCTCCAGTGGACCTGTTGTTTTGTCTTCACGATAACTGAACTTGACATTCAAGTTTCAGATAATGTAATGACTAGCAAGCTAATTGTCAACAGCAAAGAGTCGTTTCGGAGCTGTCAAGTTTTTTTTAGCTGCGTTTCCACCACATGAACTTTCTCCAGGAACCAAGAACTTTAGCAGGAACTCCACCGCAGGGTCTAAATAAAGTGCCAGGCCATTTTTTTTAGAAGTCCCTGCTCGGGAGGTCGTACTTTTCAAAGTACCGGGAACTTTTGTCTGTGGGCGTTACAGCTGAATGTTTCTGACCAGTGGAGCTTCCCCATACTAAATGAGCTGTACATCCACCTTGCTTAGTGCTGCTCTTTCTTTATAGTTATTCATACTGTGCACGTCACAGTACAAAAGTCAAACATGCTACTAGGAACAGAAGCGCTTCATACTGTGTTAGTATATTTATTTACTGTGGTGTTTTATTTTTCAACTTGGAGGAGGAAAACAGACGCTGGGACTTGCTGGATGTGGTGAGGGACATGACAGCACCGTCCGGCCGTCCTGCAGCCAGACAGCTGCCACGGGATCAGGATCTGATCGTGGACCGGACAAAAGACTGCCCCTTAACCTCCTATTTTTTTTTTTATACCTTTCATATTTTACACATTATATTTTTGATCAATAAATATGTGTGGATTGAATCAAACCTGTGTGCTGGTGTCTCTGCTGCCAGTATTTTGCTGTTATTTTACAGTGAAATTCTTTACAGTGTAGGAGTGCTCTTTGAATAGGGCCATTAGTAATTACAACACCACACTTTTCAAGCGCGGTGCTGACACAAAGCAAGTGAGTAAGGGATATTTTCCTTTGAGTAAGAGTAGGCAGAGTCTTGATTTCTCTCCAAATTTAGGGCTCATGCAGTGCTCCAGTCCTTCCATCTATGGAGGGGTGATCGGATAGAAATTACAGTTTTTCTGTCAAAATTTGATATCAAAGGGACTCCAAAAGAACACGAGACGTTCTTTTGTCTGTCAAGTCAAAATGTGCTCAGACAAAGAGAGACTAGAATTTCAAGTTTGCTTAACTGGATTGTATTTCTGTGCAGCCACATGAGAATACACATCTGAAGAAAACTGGCTGAAATCGCAGTGGTAAAATCTGAGCGTGCATTTCAGCTTAATTACAATTTCTCTCTTTGAATCAAGCCCTTCTTAGAGCACTAACTTGATAGAAAATTCGAACTCTTGACTTTTCATTGTATCGGCGCAACCTGCAGTTATTCATTCGAATGACTCGAATGCAGGGAAAAAAATGCAGGGAAAAAAAAAACTACAACAGATGGGCCATCTTCGTCTTCCCGACAGTCCAGTCACTGGGGCGTTTAATCGATAAACACAATACAAACAGGGAAGTGCAACATGGTGCGCACTCACAGACAGTGTAGTTCGCTTAATCATTAAAGAGACGCTGCCCTTTAATATCGTTGAAAAGCCGGCATTTCGAAAAATGCTGCAAACATTTGACAGCTAGTACGAATTGCCTAGGGAGAACATACGTGTCACAAAGTCCATTTTATTTACTGTTTTGTTTTTGTTTATTTATTTTGGATATTTAAAATGTCTCCCAGTTCCAGTGTCCAGTGTTCTTTAGAAATTAAAGTTTATTGATCTTTCAACCCCCCAAAAACACAGCAATTTTTTGTTACATGTTTTTAAATAAGAAAAATGTACTTATAAATAAAGAATAAAATTATTGTACTTGTAGTTAATTAATGTAGTTAATGTAGTAATTAGTGCACTTGTAAGTCAAGGTACCACTGCACCTTTTTGAAAGGGAATAAGCTGATGAAGCTGACAAGTGACCAATGTTTACAGTTTAAAAAAGTTTTGAATGTTACTGTGTTAAGTCTATAAAAATGCACATCCCAGTGAATCATTTGCACTTTTTTTCTGTTTTGAGAATCACACAGACTGAGCAGTCTTGTTTAAATGTTACAAATTGAGTTAATAAACTGAACTTGAAATTGAAATTGTTTTAAGTTGTTGCAGATGTTATCTCAGCTCATTTTATTTATCTATTGTGATAATCAGGTGATTATATGCCAGCAACTCATACAGTGGTTTGTACAGATAAATAAATAAATAAATAGGTTCTCGATAGTATTTCAATTCAGGGGGGGCGTGAAAAATATTTCTGTCCCCTAGGGGGGGCATGACAGAAAATAATTGAGAACCACTGGCTTAAGGCTCCAACTCCTGAGGGACATATCTGGCTCTTTAGCTGCTAAATGCTCCGCTCACCAGCTAGCTAGCTGCTACGTCAGTCCGCTGCTTCGTGCTGAGCTGAGTTTATTTTTTTTGTTGTTGGAAATAGTCATCTGATGCTGGAAACACAGAACCCTAGACAATTAGCTGAAAAACGCTAAAGCATGGCCCACCTCAGTTAAGTGAGATTTCTCTGTGGGTTCGTCAGCATGAGCAACACCTTATACATTACTTTTTTTTTCCATTTCATTTCCCATATGCCTCAGTTGATTATGTCAAACTATTATGGCAGGACAGGGAAAGTGCTACACATAATTAATTGACAGATGCTAAGCGTTGAGGCTAAAGGGAGTAATGGATGACACAGGTAGGAGGCAGGCGTTGTGACTGAGCTTCTGCTAAGCTCCATTTAACAGGTCACTGGGACAGTGACAACAATGGTCGCGTTAATGATTTGTAAAAGCCATTTTAGCTTTGCAATGTTTCAGAAATAATGAGTTTCTGGAACTCTCTCAAGATTACAAAGGGATTAATCAATCTCTTGAGTGAATGATCAACGGGGAAGGTCAGACATCAAGGTCGAGAACGTATGTGCAACCTGAACGCTGAAGAATTCTCAATCAAGGACACTTCGACAGAGCAGCGCTGCCACAGGACATTAATATAACTTGCAGTGAAGATGACTGTCTTCTTAATTATCATGCCATTCTCATTCCACTAATACTTTGCTCTTTTAATACTAAGAAGTGTATTACAATGTGCACCTCTTCTCTTACATGGTCTTACGACAGATAGAGGAGGCAGGCGAGAGGAATTCAGAGAGCGGGAGAATCCCCAAGGAGACTCCAGCGTGAGCGGAGAACACATCGGAAGATGAATGCATTTTCTCTAATTAAAGCGAATGATGGCTTATCATGATCTCTATAAGCTATCATTCACAGACTGCAGGCCTAATGAGCTATTATCCCTGCACGTGCCAAACATCAAGAGACGGCAGTAGCTACGTTTGTTTGTTCACTGCTCCACGCCGCGCTCGTCAGCGGCAAGAAAGCCATTTTTCAATCCCTGCCCCCAAGAGAAAGAGCCGCTCTGAGCGTAATTGAAAACAAATACATAAACCAAAAAAAAAAAACGTTTGGTGAGTGGAAGGATATATCAAGTGATTAAGCTCTGTCTGCTGCTTTGATTGGCTTCAAATGCAGAAAAGGAATGGCTAATCAGTTCGCGGAGTAGCCATGTAAGGCGAGCTCTCCAGGCATTGCTTCTTGTGTTCATTAGTAACATCCTGGCATTTCTCTCTCAGACCTTCACATAAAAAAGAGACACTGAGGCCTTGAAGACGTTTTTTAGTCATTTTTTTCCCACAGAGCCGGCCTGGTATGGAAATCACAGAGGGACTAGAGTGTGATGTGATGGAATGTAGACTGACTTTGGTTTCAAAAAGATTTCAAGCCTTGTGGCATTTATGCTCCAACCAAACTGACCTTGAAGCCAAAGCCTTTGCAAATCAATGACTTCCCATATTTCTGCGGAAAAGACAAGGCGCGAGGGAGCGCAAACAGTTTAGCAAGTTTGCTTTACATTGATCCACCCATGCCACAGCGATCACGATACGTTGTGCTATATGATAATTTTCACATCTCTTGACCCGTTCCTTTACTCTTTTGTGAGAAAAGAGAGATCTGCATGCTGGATGTCAAAAAGTCAAACAGCTGATTTGAAACCGGCCCAACCTGTATAAAGCCTCAGGGTGTGGAAATGTGGGCGATGGATGTGTTTGGGCATGTTTGAAACATTATTTGAATGACAATAAGTTACTAACAACTTGAATTTCAAAGTTTAAACACAACTTTTTTAGAAATTCAGAACGACTATTCGTCTTGCTCCTCGCTATGAAATAAATGACATCTTGAGATATTTTGTAAATGGTTATAAATCTGCTGCAGTGATTCGGCGCATCCATGTAAAACACAAACAGTGTGCAGCTGGGAATCATTAAATCGCGTATGCTGAATGAAACGAGCCTCAGATTTATGTACACATAAATATATCCCCGGTGGTGCTGCAGTACATACTGTAATAGACAACAACAATCCTTCCGGCACCCTTCTGTTTCATGAAATCATGAAAGCCATTTGGTAAAGTCAACGTCATACAGTAGATTTACTTTCACTTTCACCAAATGCAAGCCTGCCATTTCATGTTTGTTATTCTTAACACTCAAACTGGAGTGCCGGTGAACTCGGCACACAAGCAGCGTCCCGTTTGTTTATTTGCAGCATCACCCTCTTGAAGTGCTCATAACACTCTCTGTGCACTCTGTTCAAGGATGCAGTCGCAGCAGGGGAGCTCAAATATTGACAACACGAGTCAATGGTTTAGTGCTAAGCATGTAAATATGCAAGTTATCACTTTTCCTCTCCACATTGGTGCAAACATCCTTTCAATCTTAATGCTAATAATGTCTTGGGAGAGGTCATGCATAACAATCGTTCACCAACACTGCAACCTCTCATTCCTGCATCTTCTCCGTAAAACAATCTATTTTCAAATGTCAGATTTGCTTTTTCACACCTGAGGGGAAGTTTCATAATGATTTCATGTCTGTCTGAATTTGAAAATCCCGTCGTAACGGCAGCAGCGCATTGACATGCCACGCCACCTCCGAAGCAGCGTTCAGTGCGGTTATGTTTTATCAAACTGTTAAGCAGTGATGATTATGCACTTCGTAATTTTCTTCAATCCATGTAACAGCCCTCCACAGACATCTCCCACACACTCTTCGCAGTGCTAACCTGACGCTCATGCTGAACTCACAAAACACCTCTTCATTACCGAAACTGAAGCCGATTACAGTCAGACGAAACAACAGCGAGCGCTCAAATTAATTTAGACACGCAAATGGATTGACAGATAGACAGATCGTTCCCTCCTCAGTGATTTTCACACAAACAGCATCCACTCATTTATAAAAATTAGGTCATAGCCTGGTGAATCTAGGCTGCACAGAATTGGAGCTTATTGATATTGCTGCATACTTAATTTTACATAAAGGGGGCCAATATATCATCTGCATCATCTCAACTGCACAGATCGTTGTTTTTCTCCCCACATGGTGGCTGAGCTCGTGGTTTTAGATCCTTCGGCATAATGGCCCCTAAGCATAAAACACTGGGCATGGCAACAAATCAGTGCCCGCAGGTTGACGTGTGATTAATCACCATCCATCACTGTGCCATACAAATTATATCAGTCTATGCCTGTTTCCATTATTACTGATATTACATGGACCTTTTCTGTGCTTTCCTGTGCATAAGTTGACTGTAACTTTCTTAATGTAGGTTGGGGCCTGTGCTCAAGCAATACTGTTCCCATAAAATGAATGTAAAGAAAAAATGGCAAATAATAATAAATATATAAATTAATGTGCTTTGCAAAAACTTTTTTTGGTTTAGCTGTCTTTACAATGTTTTTACAGTGCACGCTATGGGACAGGAAAACTGAAAAGAGGCAAAAACAGGCTACCACTGCTGCACTAAAGAATGCAAATGTTTTGTCTGCTGAGGACTTATGCCATGCCAAATGCCTGTGCTTTTTGTTAATTCAATTGCATCATTGGTTTCCTGAAGACAGTCTTCAGACAAAGAAAACAGAGCCTCTTCATTTATATGAATGAGCCCAGCTAAGCTAAATAGTGCGAAGGCAAGGCTGGCAAGAAAGTTGAATCACGCTCTATTTCCCCTGCAATGCAGCAAGATGTAATCAACAAAATGCTACAATGGTCCATCAAATACATGCGAGGGAACTTTGTAAAATGAATTTATCTTTTCTACCATTTATCTTGCTGTTGTTGTGATGAAAGATAAATTGTTGCCGCTGTGATAGCTTTCCAGACTTATAAAATCCCATGTTCTGAGTATTACAAACCACTATCCAGTATTTTGGATATGTTTTGAAATCCACAGATAACTAAAAGTGGACTTCATGGATCATATTTCATTGTCTTGTATCTGCCTAAAAAACACATTGCCACCAACACAGCCCTTGGTTTGAAAGATGGGGCAGACACTTATCTCCACTCCCAGAATTACCTATAAATGGGCGTAGATGGTGGTCGTCCATTAATTAATCATGCTTGCATGTCAATACATCTGCCTGTTTCATCAATTTTAAAAAAAAGATCAGCAACATCATTACAGTTTTTAGTCATTAGATGTGACCACCAAGCAAGCAAGGCTGAGGCAATTTAGAGTGAATATATTATCAGAATGAATCACATGTACGTGTATGCTGTCATCGGCTGTGATAGCTCAATCATCATTATCAAACATCAGAGAGGTAATCAATTATTTGGTTTTTAACGCTCATTAAAACAGACTTCACAAAGTGATTGATCACGCAAAAGTTCCTCTAATGGGAATTTCACTGATCGCTCTTACCCCGTCAACACTTCTATAATTTAACAAATTATAAAAAGTACTTGCTGATGCAGCTTTTGACACTTCAGTGCCACCGCTGAAAGCGAAGGAGCACCAGATTCGTAATTTTTTTTCAGGTTTTAGGCTCCCTCCTCTGTGAGACTTTGGTTTGAGACCTTCCCCTTGAGCTTAATGAAAAAAAACAAAAAAAAAAAACACTTTCTTTTTCTACGGTTTTGCCAAAGCCGACTTACAGGTTGCTCACACTGCTTCCAGCCTTCCTCCAGACAGCACTTGAATCACACGCCGAGAGAGGGGAGGTTGGATGGCGGCGGGGGGAGGCGGATGAGCTGATGGATGGATGTGTGTGATGTGTGGAGTGAAAGTGTTTCCCCTGAACCCCCTCTGACAGCTGGAGCTCGCTGTCAGCCTGCAGCACCACAGTGAGGTGGAGATGAAACTCCGCCAAGACTCCATACATTTTTTTTTTTTTTTTTAAATCGCATCCCGTCACAGAACTTTTCTTTTGTTTTTGCAATTGGGGGGAAGGGCACTTGACGCTCTAACTTGTGACTAATACGGCACGCGATACAGATACC
The DNA here is from genome assembly GCA_023238725.1 of Scortum barcoo. Lineage (NCBI taxonomy): Eukaryota > Metazoa > Chordata > Actinopteri > Centrarchiformes > Terapontidae > Scortum > Scortum barcoo. The sequence continues at coordinate 13,484,741 of CM041547.1, forward strand.
CTGCAAGTGAAATACAACTTTAGAGGACTGCGCCACTGCTGTATCTCCTTTGTGTTCGGTTCAATTCTGAGTTTTCAAAGACACCCACACAAGATCAGATGGGCTGATGCTTTATGAAATACCGCAGCAATAAAACTTCCCGATTCATTGCAGACCAACACTGAGCAATCGCATTGACAACATGAGGAGGTGTAAGAATGAAAGAACATAGCTTTAAGGTTCAAGACATCTTTTTTGTTGTTGTTTTTTACAGAGGAAACTAAATCTTTTTTATTGAAAATCAGACGCAATACAGCACTCGAGGGAAATAAAGAGGAATTAGCTTCAAGAGTTATTGTTTCCACCCTGTGTGGATAAAGGATTACAGGCCAGAGGGATGGTGCCCCTGAGGTGAGTCTGGAGGTGGGACGTCGACGCGGATGGAGAGGCAAGCAAACTGGGTCAGAGAACAAAGGGAAAGGGAGGTGTTGAGGTATTATGAAAGTTGCAAATGTGGCTCGTCTGCTACAAAGTGTTGTAAGATACTGAAGCTCTGGCATCGTTCTAAAATCTCTTTCATTAATAAAACCCCCATTTAGCACATAATCACTGGCTCACGTGGCTGTGGGGATCTTCCACATGCACACACACAGAAAATAATCCAGCTCCCATCACATATCATTTTCCACCCAGCGAGTCATTGTTCACTGTAATAGATCAATAGAGCTTGCACTGTATCTCAGCCTCTGCCCTATTTTTCTGTCTTTGCGCCTCAAGCCTGATATTCTGCTGCTTACGGCCTCTAGATTGGAGATAACTAGGGACATTTGTACAGCTCCCGCCTGTTCGTGATACATTAATCTCACTTGGTCCTGTTACACTGCGCTTTGTTTCCAATCTGCTCATAATGGAATAAGTAAGAGCACCAGGAGTGGAGAAAGACTACTCCAAAAGGAGAGAGAGATTTATAAACTACAGAAAAACACAGGACCAGATATAAAAAGTTCAGGTACAATCAGTTTTAGAGTTTGTTCAGCACACTGCTGAGGTTTCTGAATAATTTACTTGGTGCTTAAATAGCTCCTTGCTTCAGGTAGTACGGGTGGCACAGACTGCCAGGCTTGCTGATCGGGCACAGACAGAAACACGCCACAGAGAGTGAGCGAGCGAAGCGAGCAGCTTGAGAGAGAGAGAGAGAGAGAGCTGGGAGTTGGTTTAATTGGTTGAATGAGTTCAAATGAGATTAATCTACTTTTTTCTCTTGTGTCATTTCCTTTTTTCGCCTTCACTCTGCGATTCATCTTTCATGCTTGTTTTCATTCTCCACACTTTTTGCTTTCCTTTATTTGTATTCATGTCATTACCTCCGCCGTTCTTCCTCTCTAATTTAGCATTTTTCTTGCATTTTTTTTCCTGTTTCCTGCCTTGTTTTCCCTCTTACCGCCCTCTTTTTTTTTTTTTTACCCACCTCCTTGCTCTTTTTTTTTTCTTTCATTTTCTCCACCTTTCTTCCTTTATACTACCCCTATCTGGTCTCTGTGCAACCATTAATAATGCAACAAAGCTGTGGTACTTCGGCGCTCATTTTAAAGTGTTTGTTTTTGCATTGACGTCCGAAATATGAGCCCGTCTCAGAAGCGGTCTTGTAATAATGTGCTACTGTTGATAGCATTCAAACTACAAAGACAACTTACCTTGAACTTACCTCTAGCTTTGGGCTCTTCCTGTTATAACTGCACCTTTAAGTCTTAATAGTGAAATTTAAGGGACTTTTTCTTTGGAAGGGGGGGTGGGTTTACTGTTTTAATATGTAAAATAGCATAGATGGATAGAACCTTGGGATCTACTAGCTGCAGGCTTATACTTAACTACCATTATTTACACAAAAAGGGGGAGGTGTGAATTTTGAATTTGCGTGTGAGCATATCACACTGCATGGCATCAGTGGCTGAGTTTTTTTTTTTTTTTTTTTTATAAACTACTTGAGAAGGTGACGTCTAGACTGAGACCTTGTTATTCCAGCTGATAGCATCTTCGATATTCACTTTGCAGGGCTTTCTCGTGCGAATTGATAACTGTGGTTTGTCTGAGAAAACACGCTACATGGTGTTGCGGCGTCTATTTTTTTTCCCCCTAAGTAGTATCTGATCATTACGGCTGGTGTCACGCTGACCTGCCGCAGCAACCACGATACCTACTTAGCAGCAGTCTTTGTATCAGCGCCGCTACTCTCGCAGAGCTGAGTCAACTGAAGAGATGCCAAATACGCTCGCTTGGCTCTGTTTATATTGGCAACCTTGTTAATTTTACAAATTAACTAAACACTGTGCAGTTCAAATCACCCGTGATTTCATTATGAGAACAATTATTAAAAGACAAGAGAGCACTGCTTTGGATAATTGCTGACATGAAAACTAATAACAGCAATCATGGAGGAGCATCCAGTGTCCCTTTTGCGCCGTAGTTTGCTGGCTTCCGGGGAAACAGTAAGACATTGCCCGCATTGTTAATGTTATTTGCAACTTCTGTGCTTTTCCTCTGCTGTGGAAAAGGCCTATCGCACACTCTCACTGTCACTACCCTCTCATCACGCAGATGGCTACAGTAACAATGTATTCATAAAAAACATTACGAATTTCAGCTTGAAGTTTCACATCTTTCTTGGCAAACTTTCTCAGTCAAACTGGAAGAAATGCTCCGGGCGAGAGTCAATTAAAGCAACGTGGTTGCTATTTGAGTGTGAAACAGTTTTCCATTCCCTCTGAATTCTCGCTCTCCAGTCAGCGCGCTGCCTCTTCGAGTTAATGCTACGGCGGCGTGCTGTAAAACTTCAGCTCATTCTTGACCGAACCCCCGTAAGCACGGTTGGGTCTAATATTATGCAAATGCGTTCTGCGTGAGCCGCCGACTGAGCACCCCAATTCAAAGATTTCGCCGCAAATTTTCACTTTTACTCGTGAGAAAAACTTTGAAAGGTGAAAGTTGTCTCTACTTCAGGCTCCTGACAGTTGGAGAGTAGTTTAATTTTTTTTTTGTTTTTCAGGCCTTTGCACACCTGTTGATTTGTGTTTCGCTGTGTGCTGAATCTGTTTAAATGAGTGGGAGTAAGTGACTGAATTTGTCTGCCGCATGCAAGTGTGTCTCTTATTTCAGCTGGGTAGTAACACTGTGGTAACCTCCTCCCCCTCCTCCATCCTTCTCTCTCTCATATTATAGTAATGTTGGGATTTTCAGTGAGACTTTCGTGTGGGGACACAGATGAAGTTTAAGGCACTTTTTCAGATACAATAGAAGCCATGACACACATCTTCAATCAAGAGTAAGAGAGAGGGAGAGAGCAGATAGTGTCCTCTTAGATCATCCAGACATCAATGGCCTGTCATGCAGCAGTCCCTTCTCTCAGCCCACAGAGGACGGCTAGCCACAGAAGTCTTTCCAGCAGCAGTCGAAGACAACGATACCCAGGCCGTCCTCGTAGAGAGCAAGAACATCAAATACACATGTACACACGTACACGCACTGAGTGCACACAAACGCAGTGAGTAAGTGTTAAGTCACAGATTTTTTGTTTTCTCTCTTCACACACACACAAACAGAAACACACAGAAGAAGGTCTCCCTTTGAGTGCAGACGTCAACCTGCAAGATACACACCGCTGCACCCAGTCAGGAATACAGGAATAACAAACACTGAAGTAAAAAATAAGAGCTCAGAGAGGAAACATATATTGGGTTACAGACAGCCACAGAGCCGGGGAGTTTCTAAAAAAAAAAAATAAAAAAATAAATAAAAAAGGCAAAAAGTCCTCGAAACTCACAGGTATTTGATAACGCTATCAGCAGCTAATTTTATCCCAAAACAGAAGAAAAAGAGTCTACACAAATGGTAAGCAAAAGAAATAGTATCTTCCAGAATGAAGATAACAGCGTGACATGCAGGGGTGTCTACAGCACACACAGCAAGAAAGAAATCTTGATTTTCCACGCCACGGTTCTGATGATCTTACTGAAGTATGACATCCTATAAATGTTCCGCATCAGGTGAATGACAGAGCATTTCCAGTGTCAGGATAGGCTGAATCATTCCACACATATGCACAATAAGCAACTGCTCTGAGAAAGCAATGGTTTCTTGAAAAGAAGTCAGAAGTGGCAATGTCCCTTCTGTCGTGCGTGCCTTAGTGCAGTAGTGCAAGGACGCAACACTTGGATTAGTCGGTTTGGCATCAGCGCAGATATCGATCTCATTGATGAGATCAGGTGCTGACCATGATGGGAGTGAAAACAATCTGCTTCTTTGTCTGAGTGTTTGCTCTGTGACTTACGCTGGTTCAGTCACAGGCAGCTGCAGTGTGCCACGGCAGAATCTGGCCTTCTGTTACCTTGCAGAAAAATTATTCCAAGCAGCTCTATGCGGTGAAGTGCACGGATTTGAAATACGGGAGAATAGAGCACTGGGATCAGTATCAGCAGATACCCCGAGGTGAGTCAAAATCTGTATCAAGAGGAAAAAGGTGGATTGGAGCCACGCTGATAACTTCTATTATTCGTCTTATTTTTAGATGACTCTTTTAATGGCAAATTATAATGATACTAATATTGATAACATTAACAACAGTATTACAGTTGGTCAAAAAAAAACAAAAAACAAAAACATTAGATGGTTCCATTGATACTGTAATATGACACACACCAACCTCACCCAACAAAGAGGATTGGTAATGCTGCTGTGATCGCAATATGAGCTGCCATACACAACAAACTGACCTTAATAACCTCAACACAGTGAGTACGTGTGTCTGTCTGTAAGGCATTGAAAACATAAATGGCCCGATGTGGTGAACTGTTTCATTTTTGTCTGACCTCGTTATTTCAGTCCATTCACGGGCTCCTTCTGTCTTTTTTCAGGGGAACGGCAACAGCCGCCATCAGTGAGTCGTTAAATAACGATGAAAGGGACACTCCATCAGTTAGCGATGACACTGGGGGAAACATGAAAAGACACTTCATAGTAATGACTAAACCAGCAGACCCCTCAGCAGCGTATGTGTGTTTTTACCGCTCAGTATCAAAGCCTTCAATTAGGGGCGTGTGGAGACCTTATAGCAAGCAGGTTGAGAGGCGACCAAGCACAGCCAGCAGAGACAAAGACGGAGAGTCAAGAGGGCAAACAAAGACATTTCTCGCACAAATGTTAGGGATTATCTTCTTTGACATATGACCTGAGCTAATAAGGAAGACAGTCAAGGTGGGCACTTCATTAGAAGATGATATTCAGGCAGGTGGTCAGAGACTGATTGGGGTCGAGGTGTGCAATATTGTGCATTGCTGCTAAGTAGAGGTAGAAATGTGAAAACGGCCTCACTCCATGTGTCGCCTCAGTCACGCAGAAGAAGTGTCGACGGGTTCCTGAGGTCCAAACGGGTGAGGGTTAGACAGACAAAGAAAACGGGCGGCGAATAAAAAAGCAGCGGCGGGCGGAGCGGTGGAGCTGCATGTGTGTGCTCATGTACAAGTGTGGGTAAAATTAGGAATTAGAGCAGGCTGGAGAGGAGAATGTCTGCATTCAGTGTGGGTCAGCTCTCAGTGCGCAGCCTCCCTCCCCGTTTCCCTCTGAGACTCCTATAAAAGAATATCTGATGTGGATGCAGCGAGTGAGGGAAAGGCTGAGAGGACAAAAAGAATGCTATATCACTGTGGCGTTCAGAGCCAGTGGGTGTTATTTTATGCCAACAGTCTCCACAAAGTTACAAAAACCAAGATAGGAGCCAGGATATGATTGGGCAAAATTTGTTGCACTGTTTGTTCTGCAGATAACAAGTTTTACATTTTTTTTAATTATTATTCTAAACAATTCCCACTCGTCTTGAAGTGGACTCACATGAAGGAAATGTGAGGAAATGGCATTATTATTCTACTAAATAAAGGTGTTCACTGGCTCTGCAAACATACAACAGACAAGATAAACGCACAAGGGGCAGAGACGGAGAATGCATTTATGAAATCCTATATCAAAAAAAGAAATGACAAGAAGATCATTTTAAAAGCAAATGACTGCTTTAAAGAATATCTTAAGTCTGACAAGCAACTTAATATCGCCTTGAAAATCCTGTGATTTAGTGATTTAGCATCTCACCTTGTTGCAGTTATGTTAGAGTGTACTCCAGGGTGTGTCAGTACAGTGTGACATCACTACTGAGCGTGGCTACAGGTGCTACAAAGCATATCATACCTAAGTGCTCCATGTGTAGAGAGGTGAAACAAATTTTCAGCCAGAACAAAAAACTGATTCTCTGCCTGACAAGCTTTGAAAAAAGGCACTGAGGGCTTTTACTTCTTTTGTTTTCTTGTTAACAAAGTTTCTATTTACATTCAGTGTTGCTCATCAAAACATGCCGAGGTCTCATGAATGTGTCTAATGCTTTTCCTTCCTTATAATGCATTTGTGAAGCTGATTTGAAACTCGTACTGCTTACATCCACATTAACCAGCTTGCAGTCTTCGCCGTCCCAGACTTTGTTGACGCATTGGCGACTTTCTTGGCATGCTTCTAGTAGTGGTCAAAACCTCCACGGGGAACCTTTCAGTTGCTCTTTAAGAAGCAGAGTTCAGTTTGCCATCATGTTTTTTTCAGGCAGTCTGATCCTTAGACTCTGACTGAGGTATAGCCAGAGGAGCTCTGCCCAAGGATCTCAAGCTGCCTTCTGGCTCGTGTGGGATTAAAATACCATTAATGTTGTAGGCTCCAACTCCTACATGAGCTTTAGGCTTCATCTGAAAATGCTGAAATCAATGTCCAAACAGACAGGTCACCAGTGAAGTGAAGCTAGGATGAATATATATAATTAGGGCCTCCCTGTCTGGCGATTACTTTCTGACAATAAGGAATGATAAAGGCATGCATTAGCTTCTCCATTTCGGCAAAGGTTAAGTTCACAGTGGGTGCATTTGCTATTTCCCATGAACAGAAATGCATTCTTCACTTGCCCATCAAAGAGAAGGCCTATACAGTATGTTGGTAGCATATAGTTCAGATTGAAAATTCAGATAAAAAATGATGTTATGGTTCAAAATGCAGCTAAGTTCCCCTAAGGCCTCTGGAAATGAATGGCTGCTTTGAAATGGGGCTGTAGTTAATATTGTGATTTAAACTCCTTGAAAAATGGCACAAAGTCGGCCAGCCTGAGGCACTGTGATCTGCCGCTGTTTGTCATTGGTATTCTAGTGTTGTGTTTGTGAACGGGGCAAAACACTTTGTGTCCGAGTTTAAAAAAGACGGATATTTGGTCTAAAGTACATCAAAGAATTCTCGCATTCAGTTATTTGCCATTATGAAAGCTGTGATGGACGAATTAAAAAAAAAAAAGGGGAATTAAATTTTGCTCTTGAATAGATTTGAAGTTTCAAACGGTCCTTGGAGATCGTTGAAAGTCTGAGTAACTAGAACAGTATTAGGCCCTTTCTGAACAGTGAATGGATGGTATTAAATTGCTAGAATTCCTTGAAATTGTTTTGCTAGTGTATGCAGAGATTCTGAAAGTAGGTTGTCCTAACACAAAGTAACACAAAATAGCATTTAAATGTCTTATTTTAGATATCAAATGGCCTCTTAATATTGGCATTATCATTAAGAACAGTTCCAGCACGACTGCAATGTGCCTGGATACAGGAGGATTTTAGGTTCTTAGGAGTAATCTCAGATCTGCAGCTCAGATTTGATAAACATATGGAGAAAATAATAAAAAAAAAAACAGACTAAAAAAACAAACCTTTATTGTTTCAAATTGATCAGGCACTACATACTCACTCAGACAGCCCAGTTCTTTATGCACTCAGTGACTGGGCCCAAGCCTCACCATCTAAAGTCTTCTATCTTATATAATCAGGCACTGAAAATAACAAACAAAAAGCCTACTCAGCCTGTTCAGTCGCACACCAAAAATATACTATCTATTTAGCTTTGGGAGCTTTACTCATTTTTGTTTTCTAAAATTAGTTTTCAAATGTATTAACAATCCAGTCCCGGAGCCTCATTCCAGATATACCCAAAGACAAGTCAGCGATAGAGTAATTAGGAGGATGGCGACTGTAAAATACAACAATGCAGATCTAGATTTGGACAATCAGCTTCTTCAATGAAAGGACTGTGGACTCTGAAACACATTACCTACTGACATCAAATTGATTCCAGATATAAAGTCTTTCACAAGTGTTAGCTCAAAGCAAACCACAGCTGTTTGTTTTTAGATAACTGTACTGTATGGTGTATTGTGATATGTGTATTTTATCATCTTCCCATATATGGTGATTACGATACTTAAATAAATAAATGTTATTATACAGTTTCTGTAAAAGCCCAAGTAAAATTAAAACACAAACGAAAGTAAAAAAATACGTAAAAGCTCCAAACTCGCCATGTCGCCATCACATAAAAAAATAAATAAATGCATGCAGCCTTTAACTAATTGGTCACTATCTGTGCACAGTTTCTGGCACGTATCTGCTCAGACAAATTAACAAGTGGAGGCACATCTGTGTCACAGCATTATCGTCTGATTTCTGGGATATGTTCCGCTCCATTTGTCTCACATGGCACAGCTGTCTTAAATCCGGGTGTTGCCAAATCCTCTCCTAGCCAGAGAAAGCCCGTGGCTCACAGATGAAAAGGAAGAGGAGGACAAAGTAAGGGAAGGTGGGGGTGTGTGGGGTGTGCGGTGGGGGGCGGACGACGACAGGAAGGGAAGAGGTAGAGTCAGTGTGGAGGACACACGGACGTGGCAAAAGGCCTCCGGGGAACAGACGTGGCCTTGACAACTTTCAGACGGGCATCACACTAACGATCACCACTTAGTGTGATGCAACGGGGCAATATGGGGATTCCTACGAAGGAGAGAAGTGGAAATAGTCCACATTCAGCGGTACAGAATTAAACAGTTCCTTGTTTGGAGCTAAATAATTCAGAATAAATTGAACTGCTTTCAATAACGGGCATGCTATCAGAAAACCTGAGCTGTCATCCGTCCAGTGACAACTCCACGATTTTTTTGACTGCCGCGGCTACTGGTTGATTTGGAGCCGTGGCTAGAGCGAGCAGCAAAATGTAACTACAGCGCTCTGCCAGCAATAACAGCTACTTATTAAGTCACTTGGAGATCTGAGAATATAAATGTGAAATTGCGAAGAAAAAAAAAAAGTGATGTTTTTGCCATAATTTCAAATGCTCCTTGAAGACTGGATGACTCGCCTGCGCTCACTGTTCAAAATTAAATTCATTAAATGATTCATTACGACTAATCCACAGTCTCTCAGAGAACATGGCAATGTCATGCAGTTCTTTTCGACGAATTATCGCGATTTTGATTATCAGACAAATGAGGCTTCTCGGTCCATAATGCTAATATTAAATACTTACTTCTTAACGGGATGTACTGTAGCTCTTCTTGATCACATTCTTAAGATATTCGTGCCTTAGAAAGCAATACAACAAAATAAAATAAATATCTTAAGTCTCTCCTTGAAACATTCACAAGTGTGCAGCCCCTGTTATGGCAAGAAATATTAATTATTATTAATTATGCAGCAAGGTTAACGTGACATCTTCTTTCACGCACAGCTAGTGAATAAATACACATCCACAGAAAGAGACAAACCCCTGCTCCTCTGATCCCCACCTTATCTCCCCAGTGTCTCTCAGGGGATGAATATTTGGTGAGACGAGGATTTCATTCACCACAGCATCCAGCGCCGAGGTTGCCAAGAACACAGAGGCCTGCGGGCCAACACACCGCGCAGAACATCCCCGCCATTATTAATGCTGGGCCAATGAAATCCATGCTTTCATACTATTTGCCAGCAAAAAAAAAAAAAAAAGTTTTACCCATAAAGGACCTTTATGCATCAACACAGGATTTAATCATAGAAATTAAAGCATCAAGGCAGATGCTGCAACTTTGGTCCACACGCAACAGTGAATCAATATACATCTGTTGGTGAGGTTCTCTGATAAATCACATTTTTTTCTCTCCAAATCCATCAGGTCTGCTACACAAACTGGCATCTGCAAGTAACTCACTGAAACTATGCACACAGAGCCACAGAGACCTTTTTCATTACTCCAAGAAACACAAACACGTGGTAAAAGAGCGAGCTGTCTTACCTTAAAGCAGGTGTGTCAGCTTTTTCTGTTCCTTTGCACTGAACAGATTTGATTGCAGACTGCAGAAAGATCCATCCAACAAATGCCCAACCTGCAAGTAGAGCTGTCTCAGGGGTGTGATAATTGTGATAGTACCAGTATCATCTGGCAGTTTTGTGACTTACTCCAACTACTTTTTTTGTGCCCTCAAAATATACTGTATTAAAGTTGGTCATGTGTTTCTTCACTTGCATCCCTTGACAATTTGTCACTTCTGTAGTCTGTTTCAAGCAGTGTGGGTTTGCTTGGTACCCGCATTGATTAGCTTGTTTAAGTGTTTCCTCATCAAATCCCCCCTCATTTTAGCCTGCACCTAAACCATGCTGCTCTCTCCTGCTTCAGCCATGCCAATATCCTGACCCCTGACCTCCCAGTTTGCTCAGCAGTGCCTCTATGTGGCCGTGACAGTAATGGCGCCAGGAAGCGTGAGCTGAGAGGCTACTACCCCTAGCAGTTGACAATGATGATGGTGGGGGAAGATTTATCATCAAAATTTATAGTAATTATCACATTTTTAAAACAGTGGCTGTGTTAGAAAAGAGACAGTGGGTATACCTAATTTTTCATTTAGTATGTAGTATGAGGTACATACTGATTTGAGTATGTAGTTATATGTTAATGTCTGATTTTGGACACAGCCAGTGCCCTTGATTTCAGACACAAGTAGGCAAAAACTGTAGAAGCCCAGTCTGTCAATGTGAGGGGAAAAGAAAGATCCTGTAAGTTATCATGATAAGGAATTCTCAAAATAATAACATAGTATCTCAAAATAATAAAGAGTTGACATAAGGAATTATTTTCACATACTAAAATCATTATGAGTTTTTAGATACTTTTTTGACATATAACTCATTATTTTAAGATATTAACTTATTATTTTAATATACTAACTTTTTATTTTAAGAAACTTCATAATCATGATAACTTTTTTTCACCACACTGGCGTAAATAGGCTTCCATAGAAGCAACCTCACCTTTCTAGCTGGTGACCATTAATGTTTCTGGCTGAAATGCCAGTTTTTCTTTTTAGTGTAACTGACTTTTTACTGTTTTCAGCTCTTTAGACATCACGTCACAGTTGAGATTAGACTATCAGATCAGATAGGTCATAATTAGATAAATAAATAGGCTATTACAGTGGCGTATGAGTGTGAGTGGTTTGTCTGTTTTTCTGTGTCAGCCCTGTGTACCCTGTGGTCAGGATAAGCAGGTTCAGAAGATGAATGAATGAATAGACTATTAAATAATGAATTAAGTGTTGAAATTATATTCATATAAAATAATAATGGAAATAAATAAATATTAAATGGCTAACTTTTGCTGGGGCTGCTGCAGTGTAAATGTGGAGCAATCCAAAGCTCGACAGACCTGCTGTGCTTAGTTACAGTTGCTAAGCTATGATTGCACAGTAAGTATTAAGTAGACTGAAGTGTATGCCCCTAAAGAAAACAACTAACACACACTTTGTGCTTGCTGTTTTCTGTCAGTATTATTATTTCTACTTTGTTGTGCTTTTATGTAATCAGCATTTCAATTAAACCTTTATATATTCATTGTAAGCATTAAGCTTTTACTTAATGACACTTTCTTTAGGATGGATGAAGCTTCCAGGGGTGACTCTTGCCACCAGTAGTAATACTCTGGCACTGCCCATAAGGCCGTGTGAACAAATTGAGTTTACAGTATTTGGCACAAGACAGCTTGAATGATGCACTGAGCCCAATCTGCACTGATCCAAAATCTGTTTACTCAACAACAGTACAAGGTTATGCAACAATCCATCGTCCTGAATTTCATTTTTCTGCTGACCACCGCTGACCTCTGCTGACCTCTACGGGTGTTGTTTACTCGCATTTCAGAAAATCAATTGCCTACTGGAACGCTGGCCTCATCCCAAAGCAATGGAAACCCCGGAGGTAGCAAAGCAGGAAAAAATGCATGTACTTAGGCATGTATGTATGCTGTGTTGTATAGACTTGTGTTCGCATACATATGCATGAGTTACATCAGCGCTACATCCTGTGAACTTGAATTCCTTTACAAGCTTTTTCTCACTTAAAGTTGGCTGAGCACTGACAACACAACAAAGTAAAATATGATTGCATTCTGTCACAGTAGCAGTTATCCAGTACACAAAATCTGCTTAATATTATTTGATTAAAATGCTGTAGACCTGTTTATGTTATGAGTTTTTATTCTAGGGCATCATCACACAGGTCATGCATGTTAAGCACCGCTGTGCTGCTGTGTTTTCAGACTTCCAGCTCATTGAAATAATCAGCTCTATTTTATTGAATTAGAGTAACACAAAATGGATCACCAATCATAGGTGCTGATGTTCAAATCTTCTAAAGTCATTGTCTTTAAGAGAAAGTGATGAACTGTGTCATTTCATTGTCCAGTACTATGATTATGACTGTGACATTTGTACGTGGTTGGATATGAGTCACATTATGGCACCTAAACTGCACACACATTAGGTACATGTATGCACACACACACACACACGCAATAATGAAAAACAGAGCAAAGATAGTTTCGGATATGCAAGAGCGGAGGAGGTGGTAGAGGAGACAACAGAGTAAAACACAATGACAGTCACAAAGATACTGAATCCTCCGCACATCAGACAAAGCTACACACGTCTCCTCCACAGATTCAGCTCTCAATACAGGACGGTCAAAACAACCACTGAACAATGCTTTCATAGAGAAGAATTTTGTGGTGGCTGCAACTGTAAGTCTCTGCAAACTTTTCTGACAATATTACTACAGCAGCATGACGGTACTGTGCGGTAAGATCTTGACCTTTTACTTGGAATGTGAGAACTGTGATCTAAGATCACAGACTGGCAGCCTGTTTGACATGACGTGGCACTTACAGCCTCCTGTGACTCCAGAGCTGTGTGGCAAGACTTCCATAATTCATCATGAAGCAAAGTTGGAGAAGTATGGCATAGCTGTCCTCGTCTTAGACGCTCCTGTTGTATGCTTTAAGTATTTTGTGGGTTTGGATTGAACAAAGTTGGCAGATGGAGGCTGATTCAGAACAGTGCATGTCTGGTAGCTGGTCTGTATATTTGAGCAGTAAATAGAAAAATAAATATTCTCCCAGTTACTCAGCCCTGTGGTGAGCAAACCCAAATCTCATAAACTCAGAGAGCTCGGCAAGCGAAGCCCACTGGATGGCATGACAAAGGCACGGCTGTTGTCTTTCTCTCGGCGAGTGCCTGCTGGGCCAGGCGGCTTTACATTCTGTCCAGACAACATCTGGCAACCTTACACATCCAGAAGGCTCTGTCTCAATCGCCTGTGTCCCCCGGGTAAGGACATTGCTAGGCCCGTAGCTGCCCCCTCCCCTCGCCAAGCCCGGCCCCCAGCCGCAACCTGCTGCAGCTGGACCTTGGCGCGCTCCGTCTCCTGTGGCCTGCCTCTAATCAAAAACAGCCACAGTTGGCAGAGAGCACCCGCAGTTATGATATTATGAGACAGCAGCAGACCTTTTGAAATCCCATTGAGCGGGCAGTTATTTGGGGTCGGTCCCAGAACTCGGCTGAGAATTTTAAATAGGGATGACACTTTGCACAGACTTCAGTGTCGCTGTCGATAAATGTTCACTGCACTGGTTATTGCCTTTATATTACCTACTTCTTCATATATTTCCTCGTGGATTACACTGAATCTAAAGCTATATCGATGCTTACACCACATCTTCCTCAGATCAGTGTAAAAAAATATTAACTTGTGAAATGAACTCACTAATAATGCATGAGATATTGATCTTTATTAAATGCAGTCACATATTTCAATAAAAATGAAAGGCATATATGGGAGTAACTTAGAATTTGATTGATTACTTGACTGACTGACAAATCTATTTAATGTGTGATCCCACATTTAATGTGTGATCCCACACATTAAATAGATGAATGTATATCATATTGTCTGATGATTTGTCTGCAAAAATATGTATATCAAACTCAATTCATACTAAATAAAGCACATGGTGGGTTTTCCAAGACTTCACCGACATTTATTAAAATTCCCTTTATTCTCTAGCTCATTTTAATTCCTTCAGCAATGACAGATGACAGACGATTAAAGAAAGGTGGAACATGCAACTCAGTTCATCAGAAAATCAGACAATTAGTTTGATTTGTCTTAGCCAAACCAGCAGGACTTCAAAAAACAACATCATTAGGCTAAACTGAACAGACCTGTAATGATGGTGAAGAAAGAAAAAGTTAAATTATAGCCTCAAACCCACAATTAAAAGTTCTACAATCTGTATTAATTAAAAAGTATAAGTAATGTAGTTTCAAAACGTTTTAGCCTTTTCAGATCAATACTGGCATGTATGCACACATGTTCTTAGTAACCAACCAACAAGAAACCTGCCACACATATGTGGGCCTTATATTATACTTGAATAAAATATTTCATATGTTACTTTCAGAGTCATCTGACGTTCAGACTGATACAGTAGATTTCCTTGCTTTGCATTTACTCGATCTGGTTATCTCGATCTGGATCTGGAAGGGTAAATTTACTTCTCAAGCTGTGAAAAACTTGTGAATTGACATCCATGACTTCTATCGTCAGCCCCGGCAGATTTGAGACCATAACTCAAGCTCTTCAGAAACCAGACCCTCCCACTAAAGATGCTGTCAACATCTGAGCAAATCAGGCTTAATGAATCTGCAATAAGAACAGTGTTGACTCACATCCTGCTGTTATGATCCATCAAAATCTGACAATTATTGTCTTGTGTATATAGACAACATGGACACGTTTTTTTGAGGCTCAACATTTCAAGCTGTCCTGGAGGCAGCTGGCTTCACTGCTCATCATTTATCTCAGATTTATATAAGAAAAAGCAATTTCCAATAAATAATCTCCATACGGTAAATCAATTATTATCTGATGATAGCACATTTCATTTGCATTTCATTTCATTGCATTTTGCATGTCATTTGAGCTAGTACAGTACATAGCACAAGAACGACTCAAAACATTTATATCGCTTTCAAATGAGGCACACTACATCATCATCCCGTGAAGATCCAGATTGAACACTCATGGGATCCTGCTTTTAAGGTTAATTGATTTTCAGTTGCTTAATTTAAAGTGGGAATTTGTTTTTCTGATCACTAAGCTTAAAGACAGGGCCAGCGACTCTCTGGGCCGCGCAGCGCACCACTCGTATGGCCCTCCAAACACCGGCCAGTTATTAAAATACAGAAGAATATAAAACTCTCTCAGCAGTTAATACTATCCATCATTGTTGTGCTAAGGGGCCTGCCAGTGAGGAGCTGAGCATATTTTATATTGCTCTCAACAATTGAGGTATGGAGAGGAGGGTCACCGAGGACTGACTGCATTCTGAGCATTTCAATCGTGGTGAGTAAGATCTATTTGATTGATTTCCTGGTGGGTTTATTTGCAATTATTTATAAGAAGTTTCACAGCAGAGCGTACACGCATGGATACATACATGTGCTAACATACACACACACACACACTGACTCATTCCTAGTCTTATGGCCAGGCACTGATGGCGAACCATGTGGTGTTTGTGGGCGGTCATTCCCTATGGCAGCATGCAAATTGCATAATGGCAACCTGTGAGTTTGTTTTCATTTACGGACAAGTCATTAAGAGCTGTGCGTTAGGCCACAGACTGTAACTTGGACCTTATTGGCCGCTCGCATGATGCAGCGCTCACGGCCTTCGGGGCAATGTGGCTTATTGATCAGAGCCCAGACGGCGCTCTTTAGAAAGGAGAGAAATGAATCTGCTGAGAATGACTGCAAACCTTGAGGCGTGTTCATAATGCTCTATTCAACAATCGGCAAAGCGACAAAACACCACAGAGGCATGCGGTGCAAACGTGAGGGAAAAACGAATGTTCCAACGCAGGCTGCCACTTCAGACCACATCCCACGACTCTTTTGTCACATGACCCCGAGTCGTCGCCAAGCTCAGGAGGAGCCGACATGTCCATGGTAACCTTTCCCTCCCGTGGTCCTACCTGACTTCTTTAAAGGTGAGCGCTTCAAGGGTGCGATAGCGTTCCCAAGACAGGCAGAGATTAAGTTCTTTTCAATTTGAACTAGATGAACCTCTTGACTGCCTCTGTTCAATGCCACTCTCCACATCAAAGGAATTGGCAGGCTTTTGAACAAAGTCAATCAGACCTTCTTCTTTTTTCTTTTTTTTCATTTGGAAGGCAGCTGTCCTACATCCAGCATGATAGCTGCATAAAAGGGCCAATAATGATGCACATGTGGAGAAATAATTATCTAATTTCCCTTGGATGTGTCACAGAGCAAAGATTACAGTGTTTTTATTTTCTATGCCATATCCTCCTCCGTATCCAAGTCATTTCAAAAGGCTAATCGTAAATTGGATGCATGTCTGCGTTACAGAACCGTACTGCAATAAGAACAAAAGTACTTTTTTACACACAGTTTTCACCCTAAGTCAAGTTCTACTGCCTGAAAGGACAGGAAATTGGGAAACTGAGACTATATATGATGCTTTCTTCTCAAGAGCAATGATAGCATAAGTTCAGTAAATGCTGAAAGGCTGTTAAATAAAGCCAGAGGTGGAAGAAGTATACAGCTCATTTACTTAAAAGTTACTTAGTAAAAGTAGCAATACTACAGTAAAGTGTAAAAGTACTTTGATACAGATGTACAGACGCATTACCAGTAAAAGTATACATTATGCAAAATAGCCTCTGTCAGAAAGTTATGCTATGGGACCCCACAGGTGCTGAGTATTGATTTTCTTTATATCTTATGTATCTCCCTGTTAGTATTGTTCAGGGATGATTTACATGAATGAATTAACTTAGGGTTTTATTTTTGTGTCTGTTCGTTTACATGATCTATCTGTCATTGGATTATACAGGCACATTAACTAACAACAAACCAAACATTTTGGCATGTTAGCCCGCCATCAGCTAACAGCACAACACATAAATATCATCCAAATGTAAACATAACATTAATCTCCCAAAAATAATGCTGCAGGAAAGATCCCACGATGGAAGAAAAAAAATGCATAAAAACACACAAGCATCAAATCCAAACAAGACAAAAATCTAGATCCATCAGTGTCAAACAGTGTGTGTGTGATCCAATTCACAAACCAACAGTCTGTAATCCACATAAAACAGTGTCTGAGGACTTTATCTGTCAGATGTTACTTTTCTCCCCCTGTCACATGCTTTAGAAAGATATTCATTAAATGAAATAACATTATCCTCAATCACACCTCTGTGTCTTCCAGTTTCAATATGTAGTGGTAATATGCCACATCTCTACTCAACACATGGTGATCTCTGATGATTAGGCAAATTGTACCCAGAATATTTTTCACATTTGTAATCTTTCTTAAATAAATAAAAACTTCTCAATTTTGGCTTTTGCCATATTTATTCTGCCCACAAATGTGTGCATTTGGCCCTGAATTGGTATTTAAACTCCTCCACCTCCACATTTGCTTTCTGGAAATAATTTTCTTCCAGGCCACACTTTTCTAGTAAATCAAATATTTCAGATACCCGTTCACCTCCGACAGACAGCTCCCAGTAAAATATGTCACTCGTCACCCTGCTGTTTGGCAAACCCAGCAGCCTGTTTCACCGGCTCACCACGCTGGCCTTCAGTCCCAACTCACAGGAGTACAACTTCATCCGGCTTGTTAGTGCACGGCGAACTCATCCGTACTTGCACAACTCCAACCTGAGCAGCTGTAATCAGCCACATCATTAAAGAACACCTGTGTGGGTGTTTTGCAGGGCTTTCTAATTTATAATAATGCATGATTTTTTAAAAGTTTATCATATTATATTTGTAGCTACAATTAAAATAACTAGTAAATATAGTTCTTAGATAAATGAAGTGAAGTGAAAAAGAACATTTTCCCTGCAGAAGTAAAGTTGCATCAAGTAAGTACCTCGAAATTGTGATTAACTACTTTGCCTGAGTAAAGTAACTTTCCACTAATGAGTATAGAAGATGTACAGTATTACCCTCTAAATCAGCCTAAGATTCAGTCCATAATACTCATAAGTATAAACATGGTGCCAAACAACAGTCAACAACAAAAATAAGCTCAGCTGCTTACATTTACAATTAAGGGTAATACACATGCACATATAATATGCAGACAGCAGCAGCATAAGGGCAGAGATTAGCAGCCAGCAGATGCCAAGACATCGCCTACAAGCAGATCTGCAGCAGACCAATAATGCAGCCAGCAGCATATTGCCAAACACAGAAACTGAACAAAGCCAAGACATCAGCTCAGAGTATTCTTCTGGCTTGAAATGGTGTTGGAGGCTGATGGTTGATACGAGGAACGGACGGGGTCGCTGAATAAGTGGCAGCAGCGAGGAGTGCGTCGCAAATGCGATTATTCCCCCACAAAGTCTGCCTGAAGCAACGTTAACGTTGGCAGGCCAATTTGCTTATGAAACACCACGTGAAGCGGCGGTACAGTAGAGTTTGCATAAAGAGCCTAAAGCACTGACTGTTTAAATAGACAGCTTTATTACAAAGGGTGCATTGGATACAGCAAGTAGATTATGTCATATGTGAATGTGTGCCATGCCAGTCTCTTTATACCTATTTGTTTATTATCAGGATTGGTAGCTTTTCTCTATGGTGTCTTTTAACATATAATAATCATGACATTGCTGAGCTACAGGCTTTCTTTCTATTTCTAATTTTATATTTTGAGAACTTCAATAAGGTTTCTTAAAAGCATAACGAAAGTATTCGATATTTACTGCAAATAACTTACACATTCAAAGAACTGCAGTTTCATAATCCACTATTCTTGAAAGCTTTTTTAACAGGAGAATGTTCTTCTTCTTCTTCTTTTCCTTTTGATTTATGATGTCCTTCAGTGCAACAAAGACTTAACTCCTGAAAAGCCACATCATTACGCACTGTTGTGATGGGACTTTTGGTTCAGTTTTGAAGACTTTGAATGAGAGCATGTCTGGCACTTTTGTAATTTATTTTGCTCAAGCTGTGTACGTGTCAGCGCATCTGTGAAAGCGAGCACGTTTAGGAGTGTGTCTCTGCCATGCTTTTGTTTGATATATTGTTTGATATTTTCATGTGTGTGTGCGCGCTCATGTCCACGTTGTCCAGAAACGTGACAGAGGAGTGCGATCGCCTGTATTACAACATCTGACTCACAGATTTCACATTGATCACGAAGCTTTAATGCCTTGCGTGACAGCCTTTCAAATGCAAGGGTCCACGCGCTCGTATGTGGCCGCGTGTAAAACGGGTGTGCGCTGCCCTTGCTCGCGTGGGGGCTGCTCGGGCCACTGGCGGCTCTGACGGACTCTGATTCACGCCGCCGTTGGCCGCATGATGCTGCCGAGCAGGTAGCCAGCAGCAGGTGGCATGCATGCGAGGATGGAGGGATGAGAGATGAAGGGATGGTGAGAACACAGGAAGGGATGCTCATCGCTCTGGACCCTGTGACTGAGCTGAGTGATCAAACGGCCGTAGGACTGTGTCATGCGGGGTGAGTGTGGCGCCCGTCAGAGGCTCTGAGTGTTCAGCATTTACTGCGCTCACATCACACTTAATTGGTGGAACTCTGCAGTAGTGAAATACAATGGTGGTAAAAGCGTGTACTGTAGGCAGGATGATGTGAAGGTAGTGAAAGTTTTCTTGACCCCCTTCCTTTCCCCCTATTTTCTGTCTGCATTCACATACTAGATCCACCAGTTGTGTATACATATAACCTTCTATTCTTCAAATCATTGCCTGTGCTGTCTGGTGAGGATTACATCACCTATTCCATGTACAGAAGGAGTGAAGATTAGTGGTGCCTATCCACATGTTAAAATGAACACTGTGAGAGAGGAATAAGGCAATTTGACACAACAACCCTGCATTAAGACCTCCTGTTATGAAACACAAAATTTAGCATTGTTGCTGACACTGTGTGAGAGAGTTTTTATCCAATGACAGTCTTTCTTGAGGCTGTAGTTTGTGGTGTGTAGTATGTGTGTGGTTTCATTGTATTGTATTGTACAGAGAGTTTTTTATGTACATTTTTCATCACAATACCAAATAGCCCAATAAAATAACAGCAAAATTGCATCCTCAAAACATACCACAGAGCTGAGGCAACACATAAGGAGTTTAAATTGGGCAAGAGTCTCAACAAAATCCAAACATTTTAGGGAAAGTATTTATGTCACCGCTGTTACATTTCATTGCAGCAGTGTTTCTATTTATCTGGGCGCTCCGTGTAAATCAGTGCCTCTGTTTATAAGAACAAAAATTCTGATTGACTTGTGTAATGTGCCGAGCAAGGAACGCATCTCTGAGACGTATGAATTTAGATGGGAAATTCAGCTTAGGATAAGTTCAATCCCTGCTGACTTCTTAACCCGTGAAGGTGCTTAAAAAAAAAGTAAAGTTGCTTCACCCCGGCGCTCACCAGTTGCAACATGAAAGGGAAATAACTTTATCCCATCAACTTTGAAGTGAAACTTGTCATCTCTGCTCAGTCTTCAGTTCTCCCGCTTCACCTCTGCCAGCTCCTCATGCACAGAGGTGGTGATGGGAGGGGAGGGGGATCAGGGAGGAGATAAGGTTGCCATGGTGACTGTCTGTCCCTCCTCCCAGGAGAGCTGTCATATTAGAAACTGCCTTCCATGGCAGTGGCTCCACCGGCCGTTCCCTGTCAGTCCCGGCACCCTGTGCCCATTGTACGCTGACTGTGCATTAATGCCGGTTGACATTTAGCTCTTAGGCCCGGCGAACAGATAGGAGCTGACGGCTGCGATGAGCAGCATGGTAATAGTGCACACTACGTTAACAGAGCATCCGGCAGGAGCCATCAGTGACCCACTGCTTCAGATTTGAAAGGGAGACATCTTGAAGAAATAAAGACTGATGAGGTGGTTTTGGAAAAAATGTGTCTGAGTGCTTGATAACAGCATTACGGAGCTTGATTCATAATCTGAACTGAGCCAGCGTCTGGCTTTGAAGTTTTTCATGTTCTACAGTTCTTAGCAGGTATCTGACACACGCCTGCTCCCTTGTCTTAGTTTGACAAAACATAAAGGGAGCTCCAAACAAAACCTACTGTGATACTCTTCACTGTCTGTCATTGTGAAAGAGGCTAATGGCTTCATCTGCCACCAACGAGCTTTTGCCAGCAGATTTCTAAATATATAGAAACAATAACATCAAATCCACATGCAGCCGCACGGCACCACAGAGGCAATTCTCCCTTTTATTTCCCCCAAATATTTTTCTCTCTCTCTAGGTTATTTTGAGATGAGATCCTATCCTGAAAAGGCTTTGAGATCATAGTTTTCTTCGAAGGTTTGACATGTTTCCACATGAAAAAGGATATCGGGGTGGGGTTTGTGTCAGGAGGGATTGGATTTGAATATTAGAAAGTGTGTCACATCGTGAAGTTTTTAGGTACTGTGCCTCCCTGTTTGGATGGATACATTTGTCCCACTTGGACTGCAACTGACACTTTAAGAAACAGAAAGAGACAGAACCACATTACTGGACGTGTAAAACTTTTCTAAATGTCTATACTAATGGTCATAAAATAACTTCGGACCAGCCAGATTAAAGCACACACTGAGGATTATTCCGTGTGTCATTTGGCTCAGGGCACAACTATCACACTCGCCTCGAACGCACACAAATCGAGCCCCAATTAAACATGAGAAAGATTCCCAGTAAACCTTTGCTGGTTTTTATAATGAGCGATGAACAAAGTGGCCATTATGGCAGCACTGTGTCCTCACATCAGCAGCCAAATGTGCCCTGATTGAAGAAAAACCTAAAAAAAATGAGAAAGTGAAAAAAAAACAAAACAAAGATAAACAAAGATAAAGGTGCTCTGAAATCAATCTGTGCCAAAGTGAGACCTCTGTAATACAGACTGCACTGACTGAGACATTTTTTCATGATTTTATATCCTTTATCAGCACAAAGTCTTAATAGCAGCCAACCTGTGACTATTATTCGGCGTGACCTTGGTGTCATTCAGCATCGAGGCACAGATATGTCAAGTGTAAAGTTTCATTGATGTCACAAGGTGTAGAAAATGAAAGTCCCTTTCTCACGCACCAACCTGATACCATGAGAAAAGGCGATGGGAGTCTGGTTTTAATTCGCTTCACACCATCAAACTTCCCTCATCCTCAGCTTTTGGATTTCAGTTGGATTTACTAATCCCTAAAGGTTGACCTCAAGACATTTAAATCAAATCAAATCACATTCTGTGGGGCGTAGAGACTGCGAGATCCCCCCTCCCCCCTCCAGAGAGGCTGGCATGTTGTCAGTCATTACTCAGGATATCATCTTGTTAAACCATTGGCAATCATGTGCTCATATACACCAGGGTCACATCATCTACACAGAGTTTACACACTCCTCAAAGATTCGTATAAACGCACAGCACCTTTAAACTCAACGTGTGTGTGTTTGTTGTTGATGTTGTTTGACATCTCCAGGCTCTAGCTTATTTGAGCGGGTCATAAAAAGTCAATGAGACTCACCCCATAGCATGACTTGGATCCACTGGGAGCAGGCGATGACGTAGGCTGGGGCTGAATAACCGGAGCGCACAGATGATGAGCGGAAGCGCCGGTGCGCACCTCCCCACAATAATCTGGCTGAGCAGCATCGCTGTCTTTTCAGCACCGCTCACTGACAGCCCAACCGAGCGGAGAGGCAGGGCAGACAGACCTGACTCCTCTGCAGCCTGCTGTGGATGCTTTTTTTATTTGTTTTTCTTTTTCTCTCAAGATAACAAAATCAGTGCAACTTTTTTTTTCTTCCCTTTAAAGGAGCTATCAAATTCTGATCTTGATCCACACTGCTGAAAGTAAGAATTTAGATTTATTGGTGTGTTTTTCAAATAGGACCCGACCATGTGGTTGGTGGATGTATGATGCTTTTTTTTTCTTTTGCACTGCGGATTTTGATCTGTTTTTTTTCCACATGATTGCATTATAAACTAAGTTTGGTCTTTTTTTTTTAATTTCACTTTGGAAGAAAGAAAGTAGAAAGATGCCACTCGAGTTGATGAGCTGCTGTTGAAATAAGTTTATTTGATCCCGGAGCTTTCGCGCGTGCAGTCAGTCAGATTAGGGGCGCTTTGTTTCCCTTTTGAGACGTGGGATTTGTGTGACCGGTCGGGATGCTGACTTTAGTGCTCGGACTCCTCTGCCTGCTGGGGGGACGCGCGGTGCGGAGCCAGGATGCCACAGGTAGTCGCTTCGTCTGTAACGCCATCCCGCCGGGCGCAGAGCCGGGCTGCGGGTACGGTCCGACGGGCAACCGCGTCCAGAGCAGCAGCCCCGTGGAGGACGAGCTGCGGAACACCATCATCCAGCTCCGGGAGACCATCCTGCAGCAGAAGGAGACCATCGTGAGCCAGCAGGGGACCATCAAGGAGCTCAACTCCAAGCTGGCGCGCTGCGAGGCGGCGGCCGACGAGTCGTCGCAGGGCAAGTCCCGGGGTCAGGGCTCCAGGAGGAAGGAGTACGGGAAGAACACCATGGGGGACCTGCCCCGGGACCCCAGCGAGACCATAGACCAGCTGGGCAAGACCATGCAGAGCCTCAAGGGGCGGCTGGAGAACTTGGAGGTAAGGTGGCACAGTTACGCAGCTCCCCGCGCAAACGGAGCCAAACCTTGTGAATGAGTCACATGAACGCCTCGCAAACACCGCCAAGTGTGTGCGTTTTGTAATCAGAGCTCCACTACAGAGAGCACGCACACACCTCGGGGTAGAATTGTGAGATCAAAGGGTCACGTAACAGGCGCGTCAGAAGGACGCATTTCAAATCGTTAAAAGGTGTGATGATGGAAACACTGATGGTAGTGTTGGTGCAAGATGTGAGCCTAAAAAAAAAAACTCTTGCCAAAGGTGGAATCGCGCGTGTGGTGCAGGGATTGGAAATGCAACCTTGAATAATTTATAAGTGCTCTCTGTGTGTGTGTGTGTGTGTGTGTGTGTGCGCTCCACATAATGTTTTCCTCGCAGTCACGTGGCCAATTATACGCAGCCAGCTGATGAAATGAATTCCCGCAGATTTCACCTGCACCAAAAAAATAAATAAATAAATAAAACCGTAAATGCACCAAACGCTGCGCGCCCTGGTCGCTCGTGGTCCTGCTGACCCGAGATCTGCTGCATCCCGACCTGCCTTCGTTCACTCCCAGGAGACCTCGCTCCCGCCGGGCGCGTTCACCAGTCGCGGCTTCCCAGATCACAGCTGATATCGAGGTCACCTGTAGTGAAGTGCTTTACATCACAGTAGTTGGCTGGTGTAAGCCGGGGCTTTATCTCTTATGTCACATACACAGTGGAGAGTATTTTTCACCATCACCATCTCGCCCTCATGCCATAAACAATCACAATAGTGTTCATTTAAATTCAAGGTTATCTCTAAAGACAGTATGCTGCATTGCTGATCCATCCATCTCTCTGTTCCCTTCCTCCCCCTCCCTCTGCCTCTCTCCTTGATTGGAGGCTTTAATACCCCGATCAAATCAAAGATATACTGCGGTTGTGAGGGTACATATTATATTGCATTTTAATTCCATATCTATTGATCTGCGTCTGCTTAACATAATGATTACTGCAAGAGCGGCGTTGCTGATGGCATGTGGCTCCCTGGAGCAGGACCTCTCTCACTAATCAAATCCATCTGCATATCCCCACTTTTAAATTCAGTCCCCTTACAACTGCTCTCAGTTGAGCCATTTGAAGGGTTCGATTCTGTAAATCGGGCCCTGCGAATGTGCCACTAACTGAGTAGGTCAGCATCAGCAAAGCTTCAGAAATAAACGTCTGAGCGTGGGCCTGTACAGTTTGTTGTCCTTCTCCCCCCCCACCTCCAAAAAAAACATCTGCGATAGCGCCTGGTGTGAACTCCTGCCTGACGTGGCGCCTACCTTTAATACCCAGCCATGGGTGTTTGGCAGGTCACCAATCAAAGCCCGCCACAGGGACATGCTGTCTTCATTCTGATATTGCTGTATCAAAAACAATGGTGCTAAAAGGATATCAGACCTAAAAGGTAGATAAGATCAGTCATCTACAGCAAATCTAGGTCTTTATGGGGAGTGAATGCCTGTTTCAGTGCAAAGGATTAACTGGATTTAATGTCTGTGTCATTGTGTGTCTGTGTGTGTTACTCCTCTCTGCCCCACTATCTATCTATCTATCTATCTATCTATCTATCTATCTATCTATCTATCTATCTATCTATCTATCTATCTATTCGTCTGTCTGTCTGTCTGTCTTTGTTCTGCTGCAATTGTTCCCACTCGGGCTCCCAGCAGCAGAGTTTGCGTCTCCCCAGCACAAATGTGTCAGCTGGAGGTGTCTCGGCACTGACTCCCCTGCCACCAGAGCTGCGAGAGCTGCTGCGGCAGCGTCTGGGGGCGCTGGAGACCCAGCTCCTCCGGAAGGTGGCTGAGCTGGAGGAGGAGAAGAGCCAGCTCTACAACGAAACGGCGGCCCACCGCCAACGCACCGAGAGCACTCTCAATTCCCTCCTGGAGAGGATCACCGAGCTTGAGAAAAGTAAGTGATACAATGGGTGTTGTGAAACCAGATATAATGCCAGACTTTTTGTTGTTTTTTATCTCTTTTTTGGGGGAGGGGGGGATTTAATGCTAATTAGTCAATCCCTGTGCAAATTTCTGATGATGCAAGTAAAAACCTCACAACATAGTTTTTTCTTGGAGCCATTCTCGGCATGGCTCCTGGTCTTGAAAATAAGGCTTGGAAAGCAACATTGAATGCTTAATTAGTTTAAGAAATATTGGTCCACACTCCAGGGTATCACTTTGATGGTAGACGTCAAAACAACGTAAATATATCTCTGCCCAAAGGAAAATTGTTTCAGAAGATTATCTTAACACTCACCGGACATTTCCTGTGGGCCAGTGTCCTCTGAGGTTCAGTCAATTCACTCTGAACCACAGTTTAACCACAACTGATTGCTGGGATTTAAAAGAGGTGGGCACAGTAGCCCACCCACCGGTTGAATGTAATGAGTCAGTACAATAGTCCCATAATAAATGGTACCTTTGTGAGCCTTATTAAGTTCAATTTACATCAAGACAGTGCCAGAGAGGTGTTAATTCAATCCCGCAGTGACTTTTGAGGCTGGAGTTTATGCTGTTGTGTTGTCAGCTGAAAATGTGAGGCTTTTTCCACTACGGCAAGCCCCACAATGGATCTGTAACACGTCCCGTCCCTAATCTGGACTCACAACAAAGAATACTGGGATCAAGTCCAGCAGCACCCCATGATCCTCAGAAGCGTGTAAAGGAGGGGCCCAGAGGTAAAGCAGCAGGGGACTGTTATTTATCTAACACATGTTTTTATTGTGTTTCTTCTTTCTGTCTCTTCTTTTATGTTGAGTTGTAGGTCAAAGTTGTTTGATGGGTTCGACATGGACAAACCCTGCTGCCAGCATGAGCCCATATATCTTGACACTTTCACTCAGTGTTAGAGCTGCATCAGAAAACCAGAGACACAATGGTTTTAACAGTAGCTTCAAGCTTCAAGTGCTCTGCTCAACTCTGTGGTTCAATGCCATTAAAATATGCAACATGTTTCCTCGCTGCGAATCCACTGCAAAGTAGCATGCGTGCGTGTGTGGTTTTCGCAACTGCTTTTCTCCAGTTTTACTTTCATTTGCTCTTTAAACTTTCAGCAAGCTTCTCTCTCTCGCTGTCTGTCTTTTCTGTCTGGGCCATGCATGATCTAGCATCCATGTTTACTCCATTTCTTCTACATCTCTTCATTCGGTGTCTTTTAAATATTAAAACTCTTGCAATCTTTGTTTAACTGACCAACAGCCACACCATTTATGAACTGCGATGCATTTGGCTACCGCTGACCCAGTATGAAATCCCTAAGGCACTAACATGAAAGCCTGGAAATAATAGTCATAGTGGGTTTCGTATTTTTAGCCACGCTAGCGGCATGGCTGCGGGGATGGCAGTGCCTGTCTCCCATAACTTTTATCCCCTGATCTTTGATCGAGCCCCACCATGATTTTCATGAAATTTGGTTGACCTCCAGATGGACTTTAAACACTTTGGTGATCCCCTGACTTTCATCTAGCGCCATCATCCAGTTAAAACGTCTAATACTTTGGTTCATGACCAAATAACTTCAAAACTAGAGCCTCAACTTTACTCAACTATTTTTGGTGCTTATAAGATCAGCATGCTAGCTTTTTTATGTTATCATACTGATGTGAGCATTTAGCTGAAAGCACCGCTGGGCCTGAACACAACCTCCACAGAGTCGCTAACGAAGCGTGGCTGTAGACTCGCAGCCTTCTCGTGTGACATATTTTTGCTTTTTTGCTCTTGCAGATGAGAAAGTGGTTGACTGAATGACGCATGCCAGCCCACAGCTAAAAATCACCTGTTTTCTGACAGATGCGATGTTAGAATCAGCTGGCCAACTTTTACCGTCACCAGTTTGCTTAATGTTTACTTTGCCAGCAGCTAAAATGCTTCTTACACGTCATCCTTATCTTAAATTTAAACGCCCTGCCACGTCCTTTTTTGTGTCACAATCCTCAGGCGCCCACTGCTGCGGTTTTAAGCATCATCAATGGAAGAAGAAAAGACAAAAAACTAGACTGACTGGATCAAGTCATAACACACCTTTAAGTTTTTTAACCACAGGTTTATCATTTACCATTAACAGGTAACAATGCCTTCAAGTCACCCGAGGACTTCAAGGTGTCCCTCCCTCTTCGGACAAACTACCTGTATGGACGCATCAAGAAGAGCCTCCCAGAAATGTACGCCTTCACTGTGTGCATGTGGCTCAAGTCCAGCGCCAGTCCGGGTATAGGGACCCCGTTTTCCTATGGCGTGCCGGGCCAGGCCAACGAGATAGTCCTCATCGAATGGGGGAACAACCCCATTGAGCTCCTAGTTAATGATAAGGTAGGTCCACTATGAGAAGCCTCATGGTGTTCTTCAATTATTTGTTGATAGCAACTCTGATTCTTTCACCCTGCCCTGATTCTCAGAGGCTCAGGATCATGTTATATATATATATTTATTATTTGCCCGGTAACATTGCCAGCTGCAATGATGATAGCAAATGTAGACTAGCAGTGACGGTGGTGTAAATGCAGAGAGCGGATATATGTTCATGTTGTCCTGCGCTGTGGTGTCAAACAAGCAGCAGCTGTATCTACATGGGAAAACAGTAACGATACAGCTGGGAGGAGATTCACTGACCACCAGCTCTTAATATTTAATTTTGCACCATATAAACATTTAATATCATTGACCCATATTCCACACACCCAGGAATAACAGTAATTCATTAGAGAAATTTTGCTGCCATGTGTGCTCATTTGAAGGCCTCATCTTCTTTGCTTTCTGTCAGCACCATATTGTTACTACACAGTTACATACTGCGAGCTTTCAGTTAACTAACTGGATTTCAATTAACACCACAGAAAGCAAAGTGTCAGAAACAGCCATGAATATTTTATGGCATTTTGTCTTAAAAGCAAAAAGAACTGCAATTGTTACATCAGTGTCGTTTTCCTGATGGTTCGCCTGTGTGGCAGCACGGGTTTCGATTTGGGGATTTTTTTTTTTGGTGAAATGTTTCTGCACTAGAGAGCATTTTTATTCCCCCACTGCCTTGTTTACACAGGGCATTATTGGCACAGGCAGGTCTCCTCACAGCTTTCCCTTCACCATGCATTATACATGTGTTCAAGTCAGACAGATGAGAGAAAGATGGTGGGAGAAAGGGGAGAGAGTGTGAGAGGAAAAAGAGGGAAAGGGGTAGGAAATAAAAAGTGTGCAGAGCTTTGGAGGTGACAGTGCAGAGAAGAAAGAGGAGGGAAGAGTGAAACATCAGAAGATGCAGAGGAAAAGGAAGTTATAATGCACCAGAAATGGAGAAGGCGAAGGAGCAAAAGACAGCAAGATGGAGGGAGAGTGAGACGAGACTTGTGAATATGATTAGAGTATGTGCAGCAGCACATCCATGTGTTGAACTTGTTCACAGTGATAACAGGGTCCACTGGGGCACATTGTTTATGCTGCTGATTTGGCTGCATACTGAAAAGGAAGCAGAAAGCTGCATCAACAATATTAAAAAGTCCAGCGTTGTCTATATTTTGTGTTTGTGGGTCACTATGCAGAGATGGAATCTTTTTTGTTATAAAGATTAATCTTCATCAGGTCAGACAGTCTCTTTGTTCAGGAAAATCATTGATATCTTGTGATTTTTTTTTTTAATCTCCAGTGCTCAAATCAAGTTACACATGCTCATGGCATCTCTACTTTCCATGCGAATGTGGCTGCCAGGAGTTTAATCTGTAATGGATTCAGCTGGTCTTGTACAACATATAAACTGGGTTCTTTTGGCAAATGTGCACGTTTAATCTGATGCTCATAAATCTGGTGTTATCTGGAGGACCATTTTCCAAATTTTAGAAAAGCCTTTCCTTGCAGATTATTATCATATGTAATTTTCCTAATACAAAAATATCTAAATTCAAATGGTCGACATGTCTGTCTTTGGCAGCCCTTTTTAATCACTCTTATTTTGAAACAGTTTACTGACTTCTTTTTTATGACCTTCTAAAAACATTTTGCACTTATCTGCAGAACCTTATCCATAGACTTTTACAGCTGAAGAACAAAATGTCCTTTGAGCCATAAGTAAAATCATCATGGGATTTTTCACCAAAGACATTTTGACATTTTATAGCAGGAGAAACACACCTCCATTACTTTTGGGTACTGCTTCCCTGATATTGTACAGGTTGGCTCTGAAACACAGAATGAAGTCACACCTGTGCCTTTCCTGCTATGACAAGCCTAATTTGAAAAAGGCCTAAGGGAAAATAATAATGTCTCCTATGTAATGACTGTAATATTGTACCTCTTATGTTTTGAGAATGAAATCATTTGTAGTCATTTAAATGAAGTAAGTCATGTATTCATTGGAGTGCATGCCCTGTGGGTATGGTGTTTCAACATGAGGCTCTTTATGTACGAAACATCACTGCTGTTATAAAGTGTTAAGGTTCTGCAGAATATTTGACAAGGATTTATTTCTCTTTTTAAGATCCTAAATCTTTAAACAGTGAGTAAGGCTCAGACTACCCCTATTTGGAGAGATTTTATAATAATGCTGCCAGTTTTCCCTGTAGTCCAAGTGGCATTAAAATGCCACCTGGCGTTCTTAACCGGGTCAATTGCCTCTGTAATTGCGAGTGACTTGAATTTTATTTTCAGTGTTTCTTCCCATACTTTCAAGTTTATATGTATCCGCAGCTGCATCTGTGACAAGACATGAGTGTGAAGTAATCATGTAGGCTTGCAAGAAAAAGGCTAATGAGTTACACTCTCACTGTATCCTCTGAGGACTATGATGTCATTGGTTGGTAAAATAACCAGTTGTTTTTCTTTGATGTATGAACAAAGCACAAAAGCATAAGAGGACGCTGTTTTGCTGTTAGCTACCCGACTGCTTTGAAGGATGCTCTATCCCTTGATGTCACCTGGGTAATCTAAATTTTATATGTCGCGCTGGCTCATCTGGAGAATTCTCTGCAGAGGGCTGTCTCTTTGAAGCCCTAACCCTTCTAATTGCTGTCCTTGTTTGTAATGTGCCACAATTAATAGCAAACCTCTCCCCTCATACCCCCATCCCTCCCTTGCTCCCCTATCCTCGCCTTGCCTCCTTGCCCTCGTGTTGCTTGCCCTTTGCCCCAGGTGGCCCAGCTCCCTCTTTCAGTGAGTGACGGGCGCTGGCACCACATCTGCATCACCTGGACAACCAGAGACGGTTTCTGGGAGGCTTACCAGGATGGCGAGCGCCTGGGCACCGGGGACAACCTGGCCCCATGGCACCCAATTAAACCTGGAGGGGTGATCATCCTGGGCCAGGAACAGGTGAGAGCAGCAGAGAAGCTTAGGTGGTAGAGAACAGGTGTGCGTGCATGCATATGTGTGTGTGTAAGTGATCCCTGTGTGTATTCTCCCCTGAGCTCAGTGCCGGAGGCACAGAGCAGGGAGCATTGGGGGGGGGGCAAGCAGAGAGGCTCTTCTCACGCTATCGTGGTACTTCCAGCGTTACCTCATTCATCTACCTCTTTAACTGTACCATTAGGAGCTGCGTTAGCGGGTTATTCAAGCAGTTAGCTCCATGACAGCACCATGTATAAATTTAAAAAATGACACGTGAGTGATGTCCACAGAGGGCCGTTAGCTCATCCTGCATTAGTTTGGTGCCTAAGGAGGGTTGTGTAGGTCTCTGTCATTCGCACAAGGTGAGATTGCTGCACTCAGATAGTTTAAAAATGGCAGTGCCCTGAAAATATTCAGAGTTGTTTGGCAGTTTGATGAAAATCAAACAGAATTGATTCATTTTAATTACAGTCTGTTTACATCTCTGTCAGAAGTTATCTCACAAACTTTCATCCTCTGTTTCTCCATGAAGGACATAGTCGGAGGCCGTTTTGATGCCACCCAGGCCTTTGTGGGCGAGCTGAGCCAGTTCAACATGTGGGACCGAGTACTGCGGCCTGTGGACATCATGGGTCTGGCCAACTGCTCAGCCTACATGCCGGGCAACGTGGTCCCTTGGATTGATGCGAATGTGGAAGTGTTTGGCGGTGCGAGTAAAGCAGCTCTGGAGATCTGCGAGGATCGTGCATTTGATTCCTAAAGGATCCAATGTGAGGAAATGCACTATCACCACTGGGATGGGAAGGAGGAGCTGCGTATTCTGACTGTTAGCTGCTTCAGTCAAATCCCAAAGGAAAGGGGTATCAGCACAACATTTCTACATATTTATATGCTCTGACTGCGTGGTCTCAAAGACTCAGTGTTTGTTGGACTCACATGTCGATGTGTCCATTTGATTTGAACCCTGGGGACATTACAGGAGACTTCAAATTAGTCATCTGAAGAAGATATGCTGTTGCATCAGTCTACTGTAATGATATGACCTACTGTCATTGTGTGTTTTCTCAGCTTTCATTTGGCTTCTCTTTGAAAACTGCTCTTTTTGGTTGCATTCCTTATACTGACAATGCTGCACTGTATTCGTAGTGAATGTGAGCTCAAACAGGCTTTGATGTGCCGTGGATCCCTACTCCTGATGGTAGAGTACTACACGCTGCAAGCCTCCTCACTGTTTAAAGAGCAACGCCTCTCCCAAACAGAAGCGCGCTGAAATGAGGTGGACACTCGTGAGTTCAAAGTGGACGAGAGCAAGCCTCGCTGTTGATTATTTTGAGATGTCCCAACATGGCAGAATGTCTAAATATTATGCATGAGCCCTGGCGGTGAATGGATGTCAGCTCAGAAGTGACAGTGCATGCTTTCTGTCAATACACAGCGTGCGTGTGGTGACAAGCCGATGTGACGTGCTGACAACATTACGTAAGAGTGTGTGTGAGTGTGTGCGTGTGTGTGTGTGTTTATGCGCGAAAGACCAGAGATTATGAGGGAGGGAGGACATTTTCATTCTTGTAAATCTATGCTTAATACCTCTCTGCCCCTTGAGCAGCTGCCATATCCCAAACAGCTTTATGGATGGGTTGGCTCTGCTCAGGTTAATAGCGATGCCGGACAGCTGCCCGGGACTGGCGTATCGACAGAGCCGTGGATGCCAGCCGAGGGCCCAGCGGGGGCAGGGACTGGGCTTGACCTTCAAGGACAATCCTTAATTCTTCATCTGGGTAGTAATTATCTGTGGTTATGAATGAGTGTGGGCGGTGAGCAGCTGCTGGTCCACCAGTGTTTCTCAAAGCTAAGTGTGTCATATTCAATGTAGAGGTCATGTCAGCTGAGAGCAACACCCTGTGGACGTTATGAATGTCACTATTGGATGGACTTTGGTCTTAATTGCCTCTCACTGAACACCCAGAATAGTTTTGATCCTTGCATATGATCTATTTTTTAAAAAAGTTTAAGAAATCAATGGACTTTGGCACCGCTTGGCAAAAAAGATTGCCGCTTTTTGCAGCTTAATTTATGTTAGTCCTTAATGTTGTGGTTTGCACTTGTTTCAATTCTTTTTGATACACAGTCAAATACTCATGTGAAGCCTGGTGCTAGAGCCTCATAAGGAAACAATGTAAAAGAGGCAACGAAGATGTAAACTTCGGTATTAACCTCCAGAGTTTCTTTTTTCCTACTTGTGGACTGTCCTTAGTATAGTTACTAGTACAAAAGCCATTAAAACACTTCTAATCACCTTAGAAAAAATTGCAGTTGAATATAGAATACAAAAAAAATATGATGCAGTAAGTTACTGGACAGCGCAGAATGTTTTAAAAGTTAGGCTGCACACCAAGTTGGATATGTCACCAACATGTTGTGATCGTTCCTGTTTTGAGTGTCTTCGTTAACAATGTTTAATGTAAAATCAAGAGATGTCTTTCCTGTAGAAAAGTGTATTTTTCTTGCTTTTTTCTGCTCATGATTTTTGTCCATTAGCAGCACCTTATGTCCAAAAAATTAGAAAAAAGAAGTACTTATAGAAATGCTTTGTTTATATGGTGAATGGCCTTTTTGTGAGAACCATATGTGCTTTTGCCTCGTGGACAATTCGAACTTTTTTGTCTTTTGTTTTCTAAAGCACTAACAGCTCACTCGCAGCACAGACAGTGAGGGATGTGGGAAAAAGAACAATGTGTCTGCTGTCATTGTTTTAAAGTCACCTCTCTTGTGTGGTACCCATTCAAGTTTCCACCATGTGGTTGAGTGTCCTTCTGCACCCAATAAAAGAGCGAACAAGTTCCAGAGGTGTGGCAATTAAAGCGGCAACTCAATAATGTGACAGAATAGCTGAACAGCTGTTTGAACAGTTGAAGTATGTTTGATTAAAATATCATCCTGCTGCACTAGTGATTAAATCAGAGCGGAGCGTAACCCCCGCCAAGGACATGCACCCATCTCCGCTGATGTTTCTTAATAAGGAAACAATGATTTAATCTGTGATGGAGATGAACCAAGCTCACTATTTTCAGGCTTCTGCTCATGTAAATTCAAGCGAAGATGAGGGTGTTCATCCAGTAGATTCGACGTATCAGTTATAGGAGTAGCCATAATGCACATGGAAGGATACGTCCTCTCATCTGGGCAATGTAATGTTGTCAACAGTGGAGAAATCCTCTGGACTGGCAGACATCCAGGTGGAAATAAAAAAAATCTGCCCATGCGGATTATGGAAGCTGCTATAATGTAGGACACTGTGAGCCTTCTTCATTCTCCACAACACTTTGTGCTGATGCTATTGCCAGTGTGTTGGTGGTGACGCACCAGGGGGCCCCTGTTTTTTAATAGAACAACAATCTGAGGCCTCCGCCAGACAAACAACAACAATGTGAAATGTGTGTGTGTGTGTGTGTGTGTGTGTGTGTGTGTGTGATTTTTTTCAGCATTTCAGCATATTCTGTACTTTTAATTTTCATCGCATTGCTACTGTAACATTTACTGCACATCCCAATGTTCTCAAATGTTAAGTACAAATGAATAATTAAAGAAATCATTTCAACTTGCGTTTAAATAAATGATAAATACATTCATTTGTGTGCATAAAACGCATTGTAGATTCTTTGCAGAAGTCTGAAAAACAAAAGGCTGCTGCAGATTTAATGACTGTGGGTAATAATTGGTTCCTCATTGGATCATTTCTACGCTCACATGCAAAACAAAGGAGATGAAATTATACATCTGAAGAATTTCAAGTTCATTTCTGCCACAACAAAACAGCCCTTGATGAGATTACTTCTGTGACTGCAGCTGCTCAGTTGGTGCAAGATGTGGGACCGCACCAAAGACTTGTGTTTGAGTCGCAACCTATTTGACCGTCATCATATTATTAATACAGAAGAACAAACCTGGGTGTTGGCAGAAGAGGAGTGCTTGTGTCTGGCCATGACACGCATCCAACATGTGCACAGCGGCTTATGACAAACTGTTGTCACATCATGCCTCCTGCTTTAATTGCAGCTGTTCTCCCTGAGGTTTGTTGGATATTGTGTATAAGACAAATTATCTTTCATAAGGTGTTGTGGGGATCTAATGAAAGCTAACTGAGAGGGGAATTGAACTGAAAAGCATCATCTTTGAGTGTTACAGATATCATCTGTCTCTCTGACAGTGGTATGATTCAACAGGATAAACAACAAGTGTGTTTGTGTGTCGGTGCATGGGGGTGTGTGGCAGAAAGCATCACTTTGGTCGGTGTGTTGGGTCTGAAGAGTGGATTTGTTCCAGTTATTGAGTTTTTCTCCCACTGTGGTGGAGTTTGAAGGGGAGATTTCCAGCCAGCGAGGTCCTGGAGGCTTCGCGAAGAAATGATCTCAGCAGCTGCTGAAGATGTAATGATAACAGTACATCACTTAAAGCAAATTACCAATTCAGTGGCGTTGCCAGCGCGTCCGTTTATCCATTACACATGACTCGATGGTGCGACAGTGAGTAATGATTTGGCACTTTTTTTTATTAAAGCTTTTGTTCACGTCCATACGCTCGTCTCTCAGTGCTCGGGATCGTGTGGCTTATCCAACTTTGCCCAAGGTTGTGTTAAAGTGTGTGAAAAGCCCATAATTAAAATCAAATCACAGTGAGCCCATTGATTGCCACTGGATACGTGAGCCGATCTACATGGGGGGGTTTGGGAGGGTGACGGCGGTGGGGGAGATGGGTGAGTGGAGAAAGGGGGTAGAATTAGACTGCCATTCTGCTCCAAGCACCCTTCGCACATGGAGTCCCCACGGAGCCCCGAAGAACGAGCGCTGTAAAGACTGTGAGAAAAACAAGTTTCAGAAACGAGACTGGAAGAGTCCTTTGGCTTAGTAATTAAAGCCTGATGGAAGAAAAGCCTGTGCAGAAGGCGAGGCTCTCTGAGGCTTTTGAAAACTGCTGTTTTCTTGGATGTCACACGTTATTAGTGAGACCCACAAACCCCCTTCAGCCTGAATCACTGCCTTTATAAAATTATGCATCAAAAATGTTATATTCTGTTCCCTTCTCTGGTTCTGTCTGGCAGCCATTTTTAATTTAGACACAGAAGTACTCTCGCTTTTCCCCTCTGTTTGGTTATTCAAGACAATATGTTGCCATTTCTAAAGTGACATTGTTTATTATTAGATCAGCATTAGTACATTATTATTCACTTCTTTTAGGGCGATAGAATTTTCTCCAAGCGAGGAGGTTAAAGACTTCTTCTCTACATTTTTACACCTTTTCTTATTCATGCTCAGGGGGCCGCAGAGAGTGACTTAAGTGTTGTTTTTTGGCGGATGAGAATAAAATGCAGTGAAGACAGGGATGATGTGAGGGATGGATGAACAAATTAATCAGCACAGGAGAGGAAACAGCTGCTGTATGACAGTTTGTAATGCCACCTCTCTGAAGATCAAAGAGCCCGTGGATGCCAGATGAAGATATCCATTCATCTCAGCTCTGTTAAGCAATTCACAGTATTTTCAAGCATACTAGAGAATCATAAATCTGACTCTTGTTCACGCTCAGATTACAAAAATTCAGTGCCACACTTTGGTCCATATTTCCGATGATGTTATAACGTATTCCTACAGAGACCATTTACATTTATAACAATGTCTCGGATTTCTGCAGAAGAAGCCGTAATAATGAATCTGGAGGAAAGGCTGTAATATATAATTTTCCTGCCTGCAAAGACTAGAACTCAAATCTCTCCCACAATCCCTTTAAATCATGCTTTCGAGCACCTGTGTGGACTGCAAATTTAACACAGCCCTCGTTCTGTCGGTCTTGCAACAAGCAGTAAAACTCTGCAGCTACAAATCTCTCATTGTTCATCACTGAGGGTGCTCTATATTTCCTCCAAAACATCTGTGTTCCACTGCAACAAATAAGGACACTGACTGTAAAATGGTAGCTGTTTGTCTCCCTTTTCTTGCCTGAAACTAAATTTATGGGTAAATGTGCTGGAAAGTGTGCTGGGTCACCTCTCAGTCTCAAGATCATGAATGGTCCTTGAATATTGTGTTTTGAAAAAGATGGAGCTGTACGACACTTTCTTTTCAATTTTCCACTCTGAAGTTGTCTGTGTGTGCACTCAATGCTGTATATCTTAGAGAAAATATGCTTAATTGTGTTCTTGCTGAGAGTTAGATGAGAATAATATAAAGCTGCAGCCAGCAGCCAGTTAGGCTGGCTGAGCAGAAAGGTTAAACCAGGCTAGCTGTTTCCCCTTGTTTCCAGTCTTTGCACTAGGCTTAGTTAACC
Source organism: Scortum barcoo (assembly GCA_023238725.1). NCBI lineage: Eukaryota > Metazoa > Chordata > Actinopteri > Centrarchiformes > Terapontidae > Scortum > Scortum barcoo. The sequence continues at coordinate 13,522,242 of CM041547.1, forward strand.
AGCTACTGGTTGTGGTATCAAACTTCTCATCAAACTCTTGGAAAGAAAGTAAGTCAGCCAGTTTTTCAAAATGTCGATCTATCCCTTGCCACATGCCTTGATGCTCTGACCATCAACAGAAAAAAGAAAGAAAAAAAAACAGCAGTGAGAATCAGTTGTGTTTGGTTTATAATGGTGCAAAAAATGAGGTGAGATGTGAGTTTAGCAGGTGTGAAAATCAAACTCACCTCATTTCCAGCTCAGTCACTCAAGATAAAAACGCAAGTGCGATAAACAAATCAGTGCTTCTTTACAGGAGATTAAACATGGAAAGTCATCACTTTATTATCTGATGTTGATTCATGGGATAGACTCCCAAAGTCACCCGGTAATAAACTAGTCATGCGACTCTTCATGATCCTTTTATCTTTGTGGAATCTAATCAGATGTCGGTGGCTCGCCTTCCCCCAGAGCGGCCGTGGATAAGTGTATTATCTAGATCATTCCACTGCTGCTAACGAAATCACCACGAGCCAACGTTTCCTACCCAAGAGATGAACCCACCCTCCCTTAAACTAATTCACCAAGTGTGTGTGTGCACATGCACATGCACACGCTCTTGGCGTTGTGATTAAGCTTTGCTCTCTACTGACATTAGCAGATCATGTGATGTTCAGCAGGAAAGGGATCTGGGGACATAAAACCATTTATTTGTAGACATAAATCCACGCAGGCCCTATTTATAGAGTCTGCATGGCTGCTTACTATTTCTGAATATGAACTTGCTGTTCCCACTGGCTGAACGTAAGCCCATCGTGCTTTTGGATCAAGCAGCAAACTCTAGTTTTTTACTCCGCTCTGAACAAAAGACAAACAAGAGGCTACAGGTTGACGAGACAGATTGGGGAATGTGGCCGGGCACCGTTTTAAGCGAGCGGTCTGGAAACAAAACAATAGTTTTAGCTTGAGGTCTGAGCGTCTGACACAGAGGCAGCACACAGGCTCAACAGAGTAACCAAGAGCATGAAAAATAAGCATCTGTGCGTCTCAGAGTTGTGTGAGAGGAATGGTTATTAAAGGATAAGAGCGACGCAGCCGAGATCAACGGCCTTGCTGCCAAGGTCAGTATCGTCACGTTACCCATATGTTCCTCCTGCAAACCCCACATGGCCAAGCGGATGCTGTGTGAAGCTGAAGCAGACATGTATGCTCAACGGCGGACAGTTTATCATGTATTCATATGTCTCTGCTGTTTAAACACCTTGTTAGCGATCGGATGGGTTGGATTAGTCAGGGATTTGTGTTTTCCAGCATTGTAAGATATTTGTCACTCTGGGATTTTCAGAAATGCCAGCACTCTGTATTTGTTCAAACTAAACTTTGATCCATGCACAGATGCCCAGGCAATGAGAGTTTTCCGCACATTAGAATGCATCATAATAAAAGACACATGCTGTGGGTCCAGGGAGCAATATACTGAATCAAAGGAGAATCACTGCATAACTTGATTATGTCTTAGCCTTGTCCTATTTTACGCAATTTGATTTTTGATGATAATGCATCATGTACAGCAGATGACACCATCAGATAATCAAGCAGTTATATATTCTGTAAAGCAGAGATCTGCTATTGATATGCACAGCTGGAGGAGATTAAGAGGCAGGCACTTGGCGCAGGCTTGGTTTATGCCAAGAAGCCCGTCGTTCACCTGAGTTACTGTGGCCGTGATTGATAGCGATGAGAGTTTAGGCCGACTCATTGTGCTAGAGCACCACAAGAGTTTCAAGGTTGTTCACATTAACAGCAGTAAATTTTGCATAATTGATAGCAGGCTTGTATGAGACAAGTCATTCCTCACAAGGCCACAGACAACAAAAGCCATCCGTTTCCTAATAGTGTTTTTCAGCACCGGATGTGATCCAGCTGGATACAAATATGAACATGTTGTTTATGAACTTAAGACGTTTGTACAGAAAGTTGTTATGGATGTCATTTTTGTCAGCCAGTCAGAGATGATTATTCTGGTTTTAATTTTACACCTGTTGCTTAAAGGGCCTTTTTCAGCCGATTTGTGCTATAGAATCACATCCCTGTGAATTCTCTCTTCTCTATGCCCTTGTGGGATTTATGGACTAGAGCCACAGGTTATGACGCTCAAATCCTCTGGAGGACGTTGCATTATGTCCACTGCCTTCCTTCGTGCTAACCATTGCCCTTTCAGGAAGAGTCTCAAAGCCTGTGTAAATATGTACCCTGTCAAGGCTGAGTTACACATCCACGTTTAATCAGCCACGCACACAAACACACCTTTAAATATCCTTTACCTTCGGTGTACAAAGTACGCGATTATTCTCCCCCTGAATCTAAATTCTGTCTATAGGATGATGCCGCTAAGTGATGAATGAGACGCAATGGAACAGCACAGTTTACATCGCACCAAAAGCACAGGAAGCTAATTCATACTTAACAAACAGCCCTTAGTGACCATGATATAGGCAGAACATGGTAGGCTTATAGTAAATAATGTAAATTCAAAATATCATGTTCAAATATAAATGAGGAAGAGCTGCTAGCTGTGGGAAGCGTCTCATGTTCGCGCATAAATTATAAACACAAGCATGTGCGAACACAAGACTTGTTCATTTAGCTGCCTATGCGCTGTGTTTGCAGAGAGGGGAAATGCAACACATTTAATGGTTAGATGGTAATATTGCACAAACGGTGCAAAGCCTCTCTTGCCTGTCATGAAGCACATTCAGATGGCAAGATGTAGATTCAGAAGGATTAGGAAAGTGTAATTAACCCAGATACAAACCTTGAGTATTTAGGGAAGGCACAGTGATGACAGAGACAGCAATTAGTGCATGTGCGTGTGTGTGTGAAGAGCCTTCAAAAGCACTGAATCAAGGTCCCAGGGCGCAGAGCTTTGTAGCTAAAAAAAAAAAAACAAGAAAGAAAGAAAAAGTGACAGCTCTTGTCTCATTCAGACAAGATTCGTGGGCGAGATGTCTCGGTGCCGCGTTTGCAGCTTTGAGATGTTTGGCATGATCAAAAAATGTCTGGATTCTGCAGGGAGTTCTGCATAAACACAATGATTATGGGATCAATGTTGGTGTTAATGTCTGCTGCCAGCAGGCATGGAGGTGAGCGTCAAAATAGTAACTGTTTGCGACTTTAAATGTGAATCTATGCCCTGCGTGAAGCTCCAGGCTATATGGAGCTTCACACTCGGGCTCGTTCTGCACTGTGGACAAAAGTTCAGGTGTGATCTGTGGCGTTTTAAATATCACACTGATTAGCCCAATAAGGTTGCTTCACTGGTTAAGAAAAGGTGACAAACCCGCCTCCAATCCAAACAGGACTGCATCAGTTATGGCCTGTTTGCTGTTTCATATTATTCATCACTAATGATCACATTTTCTCCATGACTTTCTGCAGCCAGATTTCCATTACATGTTAAGACCTCTCAGGTTTGTCCAGATTCCAGTCCTAAAAATGAACTGTATAAAATGTTCAGTGGCCTTTGATGAAAGCGTATAAAACCAGGCCATGCTGGATGAAAAAAAAGTTATTGTAGATACAGGGATCATGAAAGCTCTGTTTACTGTTTGCAAATGTTTGGCGGTGTCACTGGAGCATGGAGAGCTCATACATGGCAGGGGACTTCAGTTTTACCCGGCACGGTTAATCCAGTGAGATGAGGCGCCTGACATCAACTGTGTTATTAAATTTTCACACACTGCTGACCGCAATATCATCAGGAGCAAACACCCGCTGCTGTGTACCCCCCCGGGTGTCTGTTTACTTTACTGTGTGTGTGAGCCGGTAAGTGTTTGCATGACTCTGGGTTGTGAGAGACAGTCAGTGAAACTATTTTATCTGACGCTGGTGGTACTTTTATGATTTATTTTACCCATTTACAAGGTCAACACAGACCTGGCTCCTGGTCCTGAGAATTATTAGCTACTACCTGCCCGGATCACCTTTAAAAAGAGTGTGTTATTGGACATGAGTGGAAAATGAAATGGCAAAAAGTGTGACAGGCCATTTGCAACTTTTACAAGAATCCTCCTGTTACTTATTCGCTCTTTTTTAGCATGCTATACATCAAATCAGCCCCTGCCTCACTCAATATAATGTCGAAGAATACCTGAACAGATGACTCAGCTGTTTAGTGAGGCAGCAGTTTCTCCTCATAAGAATAAAAATTCAGACCCTTTGTTCTTTCCTCTTTAGAATAAAAATGAGTTTAGAAATATGCCTCTATCAATGAGGAATTATTTAGCGGACATTTCGTCTGTCTGCAGCTTTTTAAAAATAGAGTTTTAAATCCATGTAAGATAGTTCTGACCCTCTTAAATCTATTCATTTAAAAATCGATTTTCAAATATGAAGTTTTTCCTCTTACTCAAGTACTTCCAGCTTCCTCCAGGCTCCAGCACATTATCTGTTCAAGTTTTGTTTTAGACTGAGATTTATGCCTGCCTTAACTTGGGAATAATTTGGTGCAGTGAAACCCAAAAGCTGCTAAAATCCCAGTTTCTGTACCCATCACGGTGTGACTGTCAAAGCTCAGTGCCTGGTGTTTACTGATGATTTGCTCCATGAGCGCTGCAGTGCTGGAGAAGGCTTCTCATGTAATGGATATACTGTAGCTGCTCTGTCACTTAAGCTCTCTGAAACATTGTTGTTTCTCTGTATATAAATAGATAGATACAGATATGTACTTATAGACATAGATGAAGACTAGATTTAAGATCTTGCTGGGGAAAAGTAATGAGCTCCAGCATCGCAGTCAACAACAGTCTTCTTGCACACTGGGTGTTAGTCAAAATGGATGAGTATAATGAGGAGTTTTGTGTCTTTATCGTCCTTGGTTTCCTAGCACTATTTTAGGAGTAGTATGCATGATGTCAATATCCATCCATCCATTTTCATCCGCTTGGTCCGGGACCGGGTCGCGGAGGCAGCAGTCTGAGCAGAGATGCCCAGACCTTCCCTCACCCCAGACACTTCCTCCAGCTCTTCCGGGGGGACCTCCGAGGCGTTCCCAGGCCAGGTCGAGAGACATAGTCTCTCCAGCGTGTCCTGGGTCTTCCCCGAGGCCTCCTCCCGGTGGGACATGCCTGGAACACCTCCCTAGGGAGGCGTCCAGGGGGCATCCGAAACAGATGCCCAAGCCACCTCAGCTGACTCCTCTCGATGCGAAGGAGCAGCGGCTCTACTCCGAGCTCCTCCCGAGAATGACCGAGCTTCTCACCCTATCTCTAAGGGAGCGCCCAGCCACCCTGCGGAGGAAACTCATTTCGGCCAGCTTGTATCCGCGATCTTGTCCTTTCGGTCATTACCCAAAGTTCATGACCATAGGTGAGGGTGGGAACGTAGATTGACCCCGGTAAATCAGAGCTTAGCCTTTCGACTCAGCTCCTTCTTCACCCACGACGGTCCGGTTTGCCACCGACCGCGCATAACTGCTTAGGGGACGCTGCACCAATCCGCCTGTCAATCTCACGCTCCATCTTTCCCTCACTCGTGAACAAGACCCCGAGATACTTGAACTCCTCCACTTGAGGCAGGACCTCTCCACTCACCCGGAGAGGGCACACCACCCTTTTCCGGATCGAGAGAGTACCATGGCCTCGGATTTGGAGGTGCTGATTCTCATCCCAGCCGCTTCACACTCGGCTGCAAACCGGCTCCAGCACATGCTGAAGGTCCTGGCTTGAAGAAGCCAACAGGACAACATCATCTGCAAAAAGCAGAGATGAAATCCTGTGGTTCCCAAACCTGACTCCCTCCGGCCCCTGGCTACGCCTAGAAATCCTGTCCATAAAGATTATGAACAGGACCGGTGACAAAGGGCAGCCCTGCCGGAGTCCAACATGTACTGGGAACAGGTCTGACTTACTGCCGGCAATGCGAACCAAGCTCCTGCTCCGGTCGTACAGAGACCGAACAGCCCTTAGCAAAGGCCCCCGGACCCCATACTACGGAGCACTCCCCACAGAATACCACGAGGGACACGGTTCGAATGCCTTCTCCAGATCCACAAAGCACATGTGGACTGGTTGGGCAAACTCCCATAAACCCTCTAGCACCCTCGGAGGGTATAGAGCTGGTCCACTGTTCCACGACCAGGACGAAAACCGCATTGTTCCTCCTGAATCCGAGGGTCGACTATCGGCCGAATTCTCTCTCCAGTACCCTGGCGTAGACCTTCCCGAGGGAGGCTGAGAAGTGTGATCCCTCTGTGGTTGGAACACACTCTCCGGTCCCCCTTTTTAAAAAGAGGGACCACCACCCCAGTTTGCCACTCCAGAGGTACTGTCCCCAACCTCCATGCAATGTTGCAGAGGCGTGTCAGCCAAGACAGCCCCACAACATCCAGAGATTTGAGGTACTCAGGGCGGATCTCATCCACCCCCGGCGCCTTGCCACCGAGGAGCTTACGAACTACCTCAGTGACTTTGGCTTGGGTGATGGACGAGTCCACCTCAGAGTCCCCATCCTCTGCTTCCTCATTGGAAGGCAAGTCGGTGGGATTGAGGAGATCCTCGAAGTATTTCTTCCACCGTCCGACAATGTCCCTCAGTTGAGGTCAACAGCTCCCCACCCGCACTGTAAACAGTGTTGGCAGAGTACTGCTTCCCCCTTCTGAGGCGCCGGACGGTTTGCCAGAATTCTCTTCGAGGCCGACCGATAGTCCTCCTCCATGGCCTCACCTGAACTCCTCCCAGACCCGAGTTTTTGCCTCCAGGACCGTCCGGGCTGCGGCTTGCTTGGCCTGCTGGTACCTGTCAACTGCGTCAGGAGTCCCACAGGCCAACATGGTCCGATAGGACTCCTTCTTCAGTCTGACAGCATCCCTTACTTCCGGTGTCCACCACCGGGTTCGGGGATTGCCACCACGACAGGCACCAGAGACCTTGCGTCCACAACTTGAACTGCCGCGTCGACAATGGAGGCAGAGAACATGGTCCACTCGGACTCAATGTCTCCAGCCTCCCTCGAATCTGTGAGAAGCTCTTCCGGAGGTGGGAGTTGAAGACCTCCCTGACAGAGGGCTCGGCCAGGCGTTCCCAACAGACCCTCACAATGTACGTTTGGGTCTGCCAGGTCTGTCCAACTTCCTCCTCTGCCAGCGGATCCAACTCACCACCAGGTGGTGATCGGTTGACAGCTCAGCCCCTCTCTTTACCCGAGTGTCCAAGACATACGGCCGGAGATCAGATGAAACGACAACAAAGTCGATCATCGACCTCCGGCCTAGGGTGTCCTGGTGCCACGTGCACTGATGGACACCCTTATGCTCAAACATGGTGTTCGTTATGGACAAACCATTGACTTAGCACAGAAGTCCAATAACAGAACACCGCTCGGGTTCAGATCAGGGAGGCCGTTCCTCCCGATCACGCCCCTCAGGTATCACTGTTGTTGCCCACGTGAGCGTTGAAGTCCCCCAGTAGAACAATGGAGTCCCCAGCCGGAGCACTATCAAGTACCCCTCCCAGGGACTCCAAGAAGGCCGGGTACTCTGTACTGCTGTTCGGCCCGTAGGCACAAACAACAGCAAGAGACCTATCCCCAACCCGAAGGCGCAGGGAAGCGACCCTCTCGTTCACCGGGGTGAACTCCAACACGTGGCGGCTGAGCTGGGGAGCTATGAGCAAGCCCACACCAGCTCGCCGCCGCTCACCCTGGGCAACTCCAGAGTAGTGGAGGGTCCAGCCCCTCTCAAGGAGCTGGGTTCCAGAGCCCAAGCTATGCGTGGAGGTGAGCCCAACTATCTCTAGCCGGTACCTCTCAACCTCCCGCACGAGCTCAGGCTCCTTCCCCCCCAGTGAGGTGACATTCCATGTCCCTATTGCCAGAGTTTTGTTCCAGGGATTGGGTCGTCGAGGCTCCCTGCCACGACTGCTACCCAAACCACATTGCACCGGCCCCTCATGGACCTTCCTGCGGGTGGTGAGCCTACTGGAAGGCGGGCCACACGTCGCCATTTCGGGCTGAGCCCGGCCGGGTCCGTGGGCAAAGACCCGGCCACCAGGCGCTCGCCTGCTGAGCCCCAACCCCAGGCCTGGCTCCAGGGTGGGGCCCAATGCCGGTAACGCCAATCCGATGGTGACGACGTAACGGTCCTTGATATTCTTCTTTTTCATGATGGGCTTTGAACGACGCTCTTAGTCTGGCCCGTCACCTAGGACCTGTTTGCCATGGGAGACCCTACCAGGGGCGTAATGCCCCCGACAACATAGCTCCTAGGATCATTTGGGCACACAAACCCCTCCACCACAGTAAGGTGGCGGTTCAAGGAGGGGATGATGTCAATAGAAAAGGATATTAAATGAAGAATTGCACAGAATTGTGGTTAAAATAAAAACCCATTTTTAAGATTATTCTCTCACGCAGCTATCGGTTTTAGACTTGTGCGGTTGTGAACAGCAAAATCATGTTCCCGCTTCAAGGGCGGAAAGCAAATTCTTAAGTCGTCTCCATTGTCTACACACCGCTTCTGTGAAGCACTGCTGGGAAAAAATATGGCACGTCTGAAAAGGCAGTGGCCTTGCTACAACAGCATAAGCCTGCTGTATTTTGAATGCCTTGTTGGACTTGTTCCGTCACAGTGGAGGGCAGGTTGCCCTTGAGAGCACACGCACAACGAATCAACTACATTGAATGAGAGGTCACAGCTTGGACAACACTGACAGAGAATACAGGACATGCAGAACTCTAGAAGATGCAATATCACGCAGACATAATGTTTCATACTCTGTCTGTGCTATTTTACATAAGTGTTGTTCAAACGTACAGCAGCATAGTGTGCAATTCATTTATTTTGTGCTTCAAAATATCGGATTTTTCTATTCTTCTTTTTCTCTTTTTCAATTCATTGTTCTTCTTGATCTCATCTGTTTCATCTGACAGTTTGACAGGCTTCATGATTGGGTGACTAGTCCATGCGATCACTGATGAAGTAAATTGGGATGGTGACAGGAGACAGGGTGTGATTAAGTCTGTTTACACTGAGTACACTCCAGTGCCTGTGTTCAATTTTGCTGTACATTTTTTATATGGATTTAATTACTGGATAGGTAAACTTTGGATAAAGTAGATCTTTAAAGTTCTATATGTAATTTTCAGAAAATGCTTGTTATTGTGGCATACATGAGACTGATTGATGCCGTTAACTCAAGATCACGAGTGAGCTATCTTGTGGTCTTGAGAAAATGAGGTTTGTTATCTTGGGATAACAGGATAATGAATCTCTTTTCTTGAGAAAACAGAAGATTGTTTCCTTTTATTACTTATGACGTTAATTGTTTATTTATGTGTTTATTTTGTTTATGTGGGGGTTATTATGTACAGTGGGACAGGCTTGTATTTGACAGCAAACAGAACGACCTCAATAATGTCTTCATTATTTATAGATAATATACATACAGGTTTCATTTGAGGAGCTGCTGGCTGAAGTATAGAGATGGATCAACATCTCATCTTTGGACACTATAAAACCAGATTGTCTGCTCCAGTGAAGTAAGTGCAGCAAACCAAACTACACATTTATGCCTTAATTATTGTTCAGCTATGGATCCTTCCTGACAGTCATGATGGTGATCTTGAATATTGAAATCAGCTGTGGTTAAATGACTCTGACATTTGTTTTGGAGTTCTCCATAATTATCTCACTATCATGAAGAAGCAAGCTTTGTTAACTCAAGATAACAACATAATTAACTTGTGATCCCGAGATAACAGTGTTAAAAGAAATAATTGCAAGCGCGAACGTTCTTGGCTTCTGTAGATAGAAGACAAAAATAAAGTTACACTCTTTGATTAAGATCATGTTTTATTGAAATTGGATTTATAAAAGGTACTATTGTTGTCAGCTTGGTAGCTAGCACAAACCTCACATAATCACAAAAACAAAACGGAAATGTGACTGTCTTTGTGGGGGGGGGGGGCGGACTCAGGTCAACATCAGCATTTAATTCATGGAGGGACCTTGGTTTTGGGGATCAAAACCTGGTTATTGGACAGGAAATCTAACATTACTGCTGAGTCAGCTAATGTTAACCCATGTTTTACCCCAACGTTGGTCACATCTCTGTCACATTTTCTGTTTTTCACCACATAAAACTTTTGTTTTTACATGCTCCTTTACATAGAAATCGGTTGGCAGGCTATTATAGGTAACCAAGAAAGTCACTAATTATTTACATTACGTTGCAATCTGTTCAACTACTAGCAATAAAAAAATGAATAATACATGTAAATTGTTACATATAGTACCTTTAAGCAGATGTTAAAGCCGAGATGCAGTTATTTCCACTTAAAGTTGTCATTCCTCTCACTCTGTTTTGCAAAACTCAACTGAAAATTAATTGAATATTTTCTTACGTATGAAGCTCCTCAAATAGAGAGATGTATTATTACCTCACAGCTGTCCTTGAGCTCACAGAAGTTAGTGAAAGCCTTAAGTTACTTTTCAGCCCTTTAGAAATATGACTGACTGGTTATAATTGACCCTCATATTGCTTTATTTAGCATCATATTCTTTTAGTATTGATTGCTGCCTACAGGAACATAACCCGGTGGGAGGTTGTCATGGTGGACAGGATGCAGGAGATAACAGCGAGGAAGAGGAAAATAGAACAGCACTAACATAGTGGCTTTGGAGACTAATTACGTTGTATGTGCCACCGTACAGCATTTTGAGGGCTGAAAGCAGTGGTATGTGTTCAGAGCCTGAGGGCACAATCTCATTTTACATTCAGCTCCTTTTGTAGCATCCCTGCGGCTGCAGGGAGCTTTCCATAGTTTTAACATGAAATGACACTTACAAAGCAAAGGCTTGGAATATTTGCTCCCACAATTGATACTCGTGATATTTGCCATTGCTTCATGCCATTTGTTAGCAAGATGTGCAAATACGACCCAAAGTGCACATATATGTGAGGTTATACTGATCATTTATTAGTGTTTGTCATGTCAGATTGTCATAATACCTAAATAAAAACAAAATCAAAATGCCACCAAATATTGAAACATGAAAAAAGCTAAGCATACATGCACATATGTTGATTTATTTATTTATTTATTTTTGTCTCAAATGTTATGAAACTGCTTCCAGGCTGAAAGAAAATCAGCTGACCATGAGGGACATCTAGTGGTAAATCATGAAACGTCCTTAATGCCATTATGTACAATTTCAAAGAAGTCTTTGACAAGTGAGCTGCAACAGCAGCTGGCTATTATTTTTTTTTCGTATATCAGAGGCATAACAACTGTTTTTTGTTTGTTTGTTTGTTTGTTTGTACATCACAAATGGAAATGAATCCTGTATCCAGAGTAACATTTGTCACCAGAGCTACTTCATTTTTCTAGTATATCACTGTTGCAACGTCGAGGCAGATCTTGGTACTATATATCGCACCTAGATGTATTATTTAAAGTTGCTGTCTTACACACAAAAAAGTCCATAAAGTTTAAACAAAGCAACAAAAACACAGAAATTGAATGAATGAATTAAAAAAAACACAAGAAAAATTACTACGACGACTTCTACAGTTTCTACAGTGAGTTATAACTCTTTAAATATGTGTTATTCATCTGTTTTACCCGATTTAACTTGACCTCAGATCCAAAAGCACACAGATGTGCGTCTTTCCATTGTATTATGGATTTATTGCCTCCAGGGAGCGCCCGTCTCCAGTTTTCAGTCTCTTGTCCACCTTTTTTCTACCTGCGTGCAGCAAGTGTGAAGACAGGCGGAAACATCCAGGAGCACGGCCTTCACAATAAAAGTGTAGGAAACAAAATAATCAATATGGTGAAAATTTACAATAAATTTTCAAGGGGGGTCGGGGGGGGGGGATGGCATAAGAGGGTGTACAAACAGGCGACCACAGATAGATATTGTGTGAAAGTAAATGTTTACAGGAGTCTGTTACTTTCCAAGCCAAAATATTAAATAAATAAAAAAAAATGCTTAATAAAAATAGATCTACATGTAATTTCAGCTGGCACACTCGTATTTTGCGCTCAGTTTTTTTTTTTTTGAACAAAAAGAGAGGACAAAAAAAGTTTAATTTGAAAATCACCAACAGGAAAAGTGGTTTAATTCTCATTTTATTATTCCGGGGAACTTGACACCTGTCCACTTTTTTTCCCCTACCTCCGCAGGCCTCCTCCTCCTCTGAACTAACCACCTCCAACAAGTTTGACAGCTCAGCTCTTTCGGTGCTCACACAGCAGGCGGACGGACAGACAGACAGACAGCAGCTGGACTCTCCTTCACTTCAGCCGCTGTGTGCGAGTCTCCTGCTGGATATGAGGAATTTCATGAGTCCGTAGGTCCCCTCCCCAGCCACCACCAGCACCTCTTGGACTTCTATTTTTTATTTATTTATTTTAATTCATTTTTATTTAGTTTGTATTTTTCCGTCGTCCTTTTTTTTTTTTTTTTTTTTTTTCGTCGGCCAAAGTGAGAAGATGTCGCGGAGCGTGGATGAGGTGTCCAAGCTCACCGAGAGCACGTACAAGGTGGGTGAGACCGGCGGGGGGAAACGCGACAGGTGTGACCGCGACACGACAGACAGACAGGACAAAGAGGCAAACAAATGTAGAAATAAAATACCTCCGCTGTAGCTTCTTTTGTTTTTTTTTTTTTGTTTTTTTTTTCACCTGCTCAGCGTCCAACAGGTGTTTGTAATCAGCCTCACTTTGTTAGAGTCGCAAAGGAAGCAGGCAAAGAAAGATGGGGGCAGCCTCAACTTGGAGTTTTTTTGGGGGGGGGGGGGGTGCTTATAATGTATCTGAATATATACAGGCTGGAATATACTGTATATAGTGTGTGTTTTAAAGTAGGTGTCATGTTATTTCTAACATTTTAGAGTCTCTAATCTTTTGTCAGCTGTCATATATAAGACTACAGGGCAGCAACAGTTTATTGCAGCAGTTCAGTGGGAGTTCAGAGGCTTTGTGAGAGAGGCAGCAGCTGGCTATTAGTGACTTTGGATGACTGTTTTTTGTATATATGTGTGTGTGTGTGTGTGTTTGTGTGTGAAGAAAATAGCCCCACCCTAGGAGTGCCATTTCCTCATTTAAAGTGCGGCCTGTCTTGATCAGCATCATCTGGGCTGCTCTTTAGTGCACTCTTGCATGTGTACCACCCAGTAATTAACTTAAGTTTATTTTCTTTCTCTCTCTTTCTTTTCTGTCTTTTGGATAAAGGGAGAAACTGTCCTTCAGATCAGTTTTACTAAATGGGCAGTTGCTTTAATATTGCGCTTACTTGTGGGATTTCATCGGGGTGGGTTAAAAGAAGAGAAATAAAATTACACACAAATGTGCCACGCTCCCATTCAGCAAATCCCAGCAGTCGTTTTTAAGTTGTCACACTGTGCAAGCCGGGTCTGCACGCTGTGAGTGTGTGGCCGATAAAGAGGCAGAAAAAAGGAGAGACTTGATGCTTTTTCTCACAAGCGTCTGGCCTTCCTGAATGGCTTTTATCTGCTGGCCTCCTCCCCGGGCCCCCACAGCTCCTTGGTGTGATGAAATGCAGGAAAAAGACTCCAGGTTTAATAATTTAGCCAGCCTTAGCCAGCCTTTGTGTGTGTGTGTGTGTGTGTGTGTGGTAAGATTATACAGCAAGCTCCTCGGCAGCCGTCACCTCTGGCTCGCTGCACCAATCAACAGCAGCCCATGTTTGCGTGAGTAGTGCTGCAAAAAAATTGAAAATAAATAAATAAATAGGTGACTTCTTTTTGCATATTTCATGAATTCTCAGAGAATCCACAGTGTCACTGCTGATCTTTACTGTCAGAGAGGAGTGACAGTATCTTCAGTGTACGTGTCAGGTATTGAGGAAAGTCTGAATCAGAGGTTTATGACCTCTGCTAGACTCATTGTTTGCCATGTGCTACTTAATGTAGTTTGCTGAAGTTGTATAATTTTGCGCGTGGGTGTGAACCTAAGCCAACACCTTATCCTTATCCTTATCCTCTCGTAGTCATCACTAGGTTACACCGGAGAAAGAACAGCTCAATAATTTTCATAATTACAGAGATAAGCATTGAGTCTAACACTTGTTTACGATAGTTCCACTCTGTGACATCTGATGAAGGAATGTAAAGAATGAGGAATCTTTTCCTCTAATGTCCTCATCATTCTCGTTTTCATTCTTCGGTCACTGTGTCATTTTTCCATGTAACATACGAGCCTGCCTTCACGGCATGCATTTGAATGTGTGGCTAAAGGTCATAGGTCATAGCTCCTGTTAATACATAAGCAACAGAGTTTTACCAGACTTCTTCCCACCGTGTCTCATATCTGATCTCACTCAATCAGGTGGACACTTGCCCACCTGTTAACTCAGTGGTGTCTCAACCACTAACTGGAAAACCTTGAATGAAAATATGACTAACTGTCTCTCCTTTTTGTCTCCACCCTTACAGAGTGTAATGGAAAATTTCAACCCAGGACTGAGAAATCTGGTTAACCTGGGCAAGAACTATGAGAAATCAGTGGCCGGTGAGTATTTTTACTACATTACTAAACATTTACAGTTACATTTACATGACAGTTTAGGAAACAGATGCTTATAACATGTCAGGTTACCACTGAGCTGATCTTCTCCCAAATTTGTGCACTCTATTATCAAAAAAAATTTAAACTTTATATCTCACAGCTAAGACTCATTAAACCTGTTGGGTATTTTGCTGTACAGGTTTTGTTTACCTTTCTCTTTAGAGAATATTTATGGTGCTGTTCAGTGATCTTCAACATGCATTAGGGAAGCTATATTTTCCCAAAACCGTCCTGACAAACATTAATGACCATTTTATCATTTTCCTAGCAATGACCCTGGCGGGAAAGTTGTATTTTGATGCAATGTCTAAGATTGGGGAGAGTGCTGCAGTGTCTCCTGTCTCCAGAGAATTAGGTAAGTTTCTATGTCCTCTGGCTCTCTACTGGGATAGACTGCAGACTGTGGAGATTTCCTGAAATAGATGTTTATCTCACTTGGGTCTCTGCACCTTTTATTGTTGGTTTCCATGGGTGCATTTATACAGTACATGTCTGTAATTTGTCAATACAAGCTGAAGAAGTCCTCTATTTGCTGCACATCAAACATCAGCAGTGTCTCATTCTACTCTTTCTATATAAATGCTGTTTTATTTGAAGTATTTTTATAGCAGTGCCTCACAATCAATAGTAAAAGATCGATGAGGCAAACAGTAATAAACACAAAATGAAACGGTCACTGGTCTAGTGCCTGATGTCCTCATGGCCTGGTCAGAAGAGTGAATCTCATGAAAGGATCCAAAATGTGATGTATAGTGTATACTGCAAAGGCTTCATTTTTTTTTATTTTATCTACAGAATATGAAAACAGACTCCAATAATTTTTGTAGATAAGCTTGTCGTGTGGCTCTTAAAGGCATTGCTGTTGAATTTTGAGCACCTTTTTTCCATCAAAAAAGGTGCAACACAAAAAGTAAAAGTGTGTGCTGTCAAATTTTGTCATTATTATTGAAATGCACAAACCCGGAGCACTGTCGCTTGAACACAGCAGCAGGTATATTTTGATTAACGCCAGCATGATGCTTGTGATGGATATATTTCAGTGCGCCTTGTAAGCTTAGAAATACACTGTGGTAAAGGGTTTTTTTGGTTCTCTGTTTGTTTCAAGCCAACTCCCCAGGCTTCATTTCCCACTAGCTCATTTGCAGTCCAAAGATGTCTGGCATCCTAACTCACTGTCACTAGTGGCACACTTTGATTTAACCGCTGTATGTCTCTCGGCTCCCCTGCTGATTAGCAGCAAAACTGCTAATTAAATTCAGAGGCACAATGGGACGTGCCACCTGGTGTTGAACTGGTATCAATTTCCTCATGCACTTCAAGTTATACTCCACCCTAAAAATGAAGCATTCAGTCTGTGTAGACTTGGAACTTAACTGTAAAAATGTGCAAATTTGCTCCTTCATAAAAAAACTGTGGTCAGATTGAATTCATGCGCACGTTCATCTGTCCATCTGTTCAGTATGTTGGAAACAGTCATTGTTTTTGCTGCAGAGATGTGAGTGTTTGCAGGATATGAGAATATGGACAACTGAGAAATGAATCATGTTGCAGGAGAAGTGTCAGTACATTTTCATTGCTTTCCATCATCGATAAAACGTGTCACTTCTCCTTATATGTTTTACAGCCAGCGTTTTCTAAATCTACAGGCTGATTGATTTTGTTCACTTGGATAGATTATGTTGTGTACAGGCTGTGGATTTCACCATATTTGTGTCTGCTGTATTTTAAAATAGTCTGCCACATTATAGGTATAGGTCATATGGTTGTATTTTCTTCAAATTGACACTGTTTGATTTTCCAAATACCAGTACCCAAAATGCTTAATGAATGCACATCGGTTTGAAGTGATTTCTCACCTGTATTTAATATCCACTTGCTTAGTTTATAGTGTATGGAGTCTGTTGCTTAGAGAAGTTTACAGTAAACCATGTCCTGCTTGGAATATACTTCCTGTAATAGGAAATGAAGAGGAAATGAGGGGAGGAGCACAAACTGCAGATTATTATCAGTGTCCAGATAAGTAATTAAAAGTCAGGGTTTTTTTTACCCAATTATCACCTGCTATATTCAAAATACACACAGATAAATTCCCCTTTTTTGAACAATAAGACCTAGAAATGATAAGTCCATGAGATGACATACGCACTTCATTGGCATTACAAAACAGTTTTATGTAGGATGAAGTCATAATGTCCAGGCTGAGTCACGCTCACCCCTGACCTGTGGACGCACTCCAGCAACCGCTAATCCCTGTATGGGAGAGACAGACAGAGACGGGGAGAGGCACTCTGGTCTCATGACGGATCAGTTCAGTCTGAGTCATTATGGGGGATTATGGAGAGCAGGGGGCGATTAAATACACACTACAGTCATCCAGTCATGGGCCTGTTAACCCAAATGCATTGTCACTGGAGTCTGCACCACACATCTCTATAACACATCTCGTAGCCAGAGGCGAATAAGAACATCTTGTTTCAGAGCCTGCTCGTGGACGTAGTGAGGCTGCCCCGTCAGAAACCTGAGCTCCAGTGACGTGTAGCCAGCCAGAAACCAGATACTCTGGAGAGGCTCTGGAGGACCGTTGCACCTCGTCGTCCTACCGTCTTCCTTTTAATTCCTTTAGTCTCCCTTTTCCTCCTCCTCCCTCCTCCACCAGAGTTCAAATGTCAACAGTTGTTTCATTCAAGCACTCGGGTAACTTTACTTTTTCACTCTCTGGTCAGACCAGGAGCAAGAATTGAGATCAGAAGGACCAGGGTGTATAGACACCATGAGTTTGGGCTTTGCTGTATTCAGTCTCTCTATCTTCTAACTGTATTTGAGGTGACACTGAGCCTTACTGATGCTGGAGCTTGAAATATGTTGTTGGTTTTAACAAGGACCCTCCAACTGGCGCCAAAAAACTCTGAAGAATATTTAACAGTCTGTTAGATGCCGTGACCGCGCAGCATTTTGTTGTCCGCAGGGAACTGAAGCTCATCCAACGTGTTCTCATCCAGAAGACACACACTCATGCATGCACACACATACACACGCAAACAAACATACACGTCGTCCTTTTGATGGTCCTGGTCTGTTGAAATGGCATCAGGCCTACTTTACATAATCCAAGCATGTTTGCATGGTGTGTCAGGTGGCTCTCTCGGATGCCAGGATTATTTTGCCCACAGTCAAAAACAGTGGAGGAACTGTGGGCCGCTTTGCATGCTACCAGCAAAATGTTGTTTTCAAAATCAGCTCAAAGGAGGGAGTTTTTTTTTTTTTTTTTTTGCTTTTCTATTTTTTGCACACATTCAGTTCTGTTTGTTTTACTCTGACTGTTTTTCCTTTATTTCTTCTACTTTATCTCCTCTCCAAGGTAGTCACATAGCTCATGGCTCAAGAATGGATCTTGATAACATTTTGTAACGTTGTATCTGTTGCAATTAAGTGATCATTGTTCATGGAGTGCATTTATAATGACGAGTCTTACAAACCCATCCCTCTGTACTTCGTAGAATAAGAAGCAGAATATTTTTCGTCTGTCTAGCTATCCTATAGAGCGACATATCGGAACATGATCTGTTTGCTTGCATGATTTACAATCCACCAGAGCCGAGATGGAACTGATTTCAATCAGTAAGTGGTGTTCAAACAGCACACAATGACACCGTGACATGAACTACAGTTCCCTAAGGCACAAACACACATTTACTTCAGGCGCTGTGTCTTTCACATAACTTCACATACCTTAACGTCCATGCAGAAATCAAAAGTTAAGGGTTAAAATTAAGTTTCTGATCTACTCTAATCATAAACCTCTAAGCCTAACATCCACTTTAGAGACTTAACCCCTCAGTCAAGCTTGCTGAACTGTCGGATGCCAACTTTTATGTGTGAGTAACGGCTGTCACCCCTCTATTAGTGTATGTAAAACTGTTCCACAGAGCTCAGTGAGTCCAGACCCGTTTACAGCCTGGGTAAACAGGGCTGCAGGCCGCATGTCTGTATTGTGTGGGTTTATCTCAGTTTGGTTTTGTTAGCTAATGGCGGTAGATTGCTGCTGGTGTTATCCACATCATGACACACTTGCCCTCACACCTTGCTTGATCAAGAACACCAGTTGCCTAGCAACGTTTTGCACAGACCGTGACAACAATAAATAAATGAGTGTGAACTGCTGGGAAAAGACTGTTGATTCATGTGACGTTACTGTAGCGAAGACATTGGTTCGCAATCAGTAACATGACACATTTGCATTTATTTCATTATTCAGATATAGTAAAATGTTGTTGACTCACAGCTTTTGTGTCCACAAATAAACCAGTCCGTCAGGTATTCAACTCTATACCACACCTGTTTTTAATATTATGCTGTTCTTATTGTAAGATAGGGGGAATTTAAGGTTATATGTTTCAGGCATTTAGTCTTGTAACCCAGCCTCCTTCTGAGTAATGTGGCGGACTTATTCTTTGCCATCGTTTGTCTTTACCCTCCATTTTTCTTCTGTTTCTCATTTTCTGTTTCCTGCTTAATCCAACCATACACTCGTTGGCAGTAGCTCAGTCCGTGGGGACTTTGTCTTGGGAACCAGAGGGTCGCCGGTTCAAGTCCCCACGGACCAGTCTTCATGGAGGTGGACTGGTAGCTGGAGAGGTGCCAGTTTCACCTCCTGAGCACTCCTGCTGAGGTGCCCTTGAGCAAGGCACCGAACCCCAAAACCAAGAGGGCAGCCCCTTCACTCTGGCATCTCTCCGCCAGTTTGCATGTGCATGTGTGTGTATTCCTATATGTATGTGTATATGTAAAAATGTAAAGAAATAGTGTAAATGTAAATTTCCCCATGAGGGGACTAATAAAGGGTGTTCTTCTTCTTCTTCATCCCCTTTCTTAAATTATTATTCTATCTCTCCACCATATACCTCCTTAACACACTCTTCCCTCCTCCCTTCTTATCCCAGCTGTTGCTCTCCTTGTCAGTCTCTTTTGTCATAGGGCAGATTTACTGCGATGATCTCTTGGCCTTTATTCGCCAGGGTGTTTGAACTGCCAGAGTCAGTCTTGCCATAAGGCAAGGTGGGGCAGTCAAGGTGTAGATAGACAGAGCGGGGAAGGGCACTGTTTACATACTGATGAATGTACAGCTCATAGTGATGCATCAGACCGGCAGCTATTAAACGTCTGAAGAATTTGCGCAGTGAATTTGTACACGTCACTAGAAACTAGAAGCATCGCCACTGTTGGAATTGAATACAGATAATTACTGTCAAGGCACAAAGACAGCTGCTCCTTTTTATGAGTCTTTCTGTGAGGTTTGTGTAGATGGCTCTTTTTCTCATTTGTTATGATACTGGGCTACAGCATCTACACACCGTAACAGATATGCAACTATTGAATGACTAAAGTGTTGTTTATCCACTGAGCCAATGCTTCCCCTCTGCGATGACCCGGGTTTTCTATTTGTTACAGACAAATTAGCTGTTGATGTGCTCTGAAGCAGAAGCCGCTGTATTTGTACAGTTTGTTTTTTTAGTGTCTCAAGGTTGCATCACTATTAACACTCGGTGTACAGAACAGCTGTACTTGTTGGCTACTGAAGAATGTTTTTGTTTTTTTTTCTTTGTGACATTTAAACTCTGTACATGGAAAATAAATGACTATGGGAAAAGCTCAGAGCAGGAAAAAGTCATAACATGCAGTATCAAGTTTCCATCATGACAATTTGCATCCTTCTACAATGATACAGATACATTTACTGTTCATTTTATAGTCGGCCTGTTTTTCAGATTATTTAGAATGATAATTTTGCAGAATCTCCATCGCTCTTTCTCTTTGGCTTCTTGCAATAAAGCAATCCTCCATCTGTGCCAAGACAAGTTCTCTGCAAACACACGCATTGTTCTTGCAAACACACACATTGTTTCTTCATATCTACCAGTCATTTGAATGGTGGTAAAAAATGGTTTGTCAATGGACGTCACCAGCCAAACACAAACAGACGTGTAAATAACCACATGCACGTGCAGAGGCTTATTCAATCTGTGTGTAGCACCATCCAAGCCTCACAAACAGTATGTTAGAAACAGACACAAGTCAGCTTGAAGGCCATCTGGCTCAGTTGCTGCTCTTAGTGCTGCACAATGCTGCACGTGGATTGACCATTTGATATTTATGAAATTAGAGGTGAAGTGTTTGGTAACCAACAATTTTTATAGTGTCACATTCATCTATTTCTGTGGAGCAGTGAAATTGAAGTTTATTTTTGTATTTTATTAATTTGTTTGTTTTTATGAGAGAGGATTCAGTAAAATACTCTGTAGTACTATGAATTCTACCATCATGGTTTTTGTGGATTTTAATTATGACTTTAAAGTCACAGACTGTGCGCTGTGTACCGTGTGGCAGGGAGGTCAATAGGAAATTTAATTACAATTTTCCACATAATGATTGTGCTCCATAATCCTAATTTGATTGCTTATGTGAGCAACATGCAAAGACAGAGGGTTATAATTTGTGGCTGCCTGCCATCTGAGCTCTTTTCGATTAGCCTAGCTGTAGGTGGTCCGGTTTTTCTGGTCCAGGCACATGTATTTTTTTTATTTTTTTTATTTTTCTTCCTTTCATCTCACCGAAGGGAATCCTTAGTAACATAATCTGCAGACGGGGACATTTGTTTTTTTTTAAGGTTGCAAATGACGTGCATTTGTTTTCTAAGCCATACATTCATTCATGTACAATATATTTAGTGCATACTATGTGCTTATTGTGATTGTACACAGCTGTCAGTGTCATGAAATATCTCTAGATAACATCTTTTTTTTTCCATTCAACAAAGACTGAAAGAGAAAGCAAACAAGATCAAACGATTAGATTACTGCTGGCCTGTCTCTCCTGACATTAACCTGTGCATTTTTCTCTCTCTCTCTCTCTGTCTCTCTCTCTCTCTCTCTCTCTCTCTCTCTTTTGTTCTCTCTGTGTGACAGGTGTAGTGTTGATGGAAATCTCAGAGGTCCACAGGAAGGTTCATCTTGAGCTGGAAGAAAATGTGAGTGCTTGATATGTTTTTGCACTTGCATATATGCTTCCGTGTAATGTAATTGCTCCCTTATTGCATTTGCCCCACCCAAGTGCACACTGAAAAGACGCTGTTATTTTCTGAACCTGTTGATCCATGTACTTCTAGACGAAAGCCACAATTCACTAAGCACCATTTAGTGTTTTACAGTCAGTAGCTTTCTCTCTCCTCCACCCACCTCGGATAGATAGACACTGCCTCCTCCCCACCTACATCCTATGCAGTGGCGTCATGGACAAGCAAAATACAAAAAGGCTGGAGGAGGAAAGGAAACAACAGGTTTGGGTTGTAAGAGCACCTGTTGGTTTATTTCCTTGCTGAGAACAGGGCAGGTCTCAACATGCCCTGGGAAAGTATCATCTGGAGCTGTTACACTTTGGTGCATTGTGAAACTACAGCCTAATTTAAGCTCTTAGCATGCTAACACATCAGAAAGATAGTTATTTTATGAATGAATTAATCTTTTAATTTTTTTTCAGTTGTTTTATTCTTTGTTTTAGTCTGTAAAATGATACAAATTAAGCACAAATGCTCATTAGAAGGTCCCAGAGCACTTTCTCCAGTTGTTCATTAAAGGGATTCAGTTTGTCTACAATACTTGGTAACATTTATATTAATCGAGCTGTCATAGAGCTTTTTGATCTTAACACAGCAATCACTAGATTTGTTTCTTCAAATCTTGCATGAGCTTTGTGCTTTGGAAAATAGATATAGTGTGTGTGTGTGTGTGTGTGTGTGTGTATATATATATATATATAATATAATGCCAAGTGTGAAAATAACCTGTTAAAGTCAAACTTTGGGGTAAAAAAGTTGCGAGGCACTCCTTTGAGATATTGTTGTCATCAGCGTCAGTGGGTGAGTTGACTTATTAACAGACTCTGGTTGGTGAGTCACAGCATTGATTCAGGTCAGAGAAAATGATGGAAGAAAGAAATTGCAGATTTCAATTGCAGAGGGTGTGTGCGACATGGTGTCCGTTGTCATCTGCGTTTGTTCAGTAATGGGGTCTTCCATTTCACTGGTCCACCCCGTGTGGGCGCCGCCGCTGCTTCACAACAAGGCTGTGGGGATGGGAGCGCTTCGACACCCTCGCAGTAATGAGAAGGGAGAGAAAGGGAGAGAAGTCTGTGGGCATTCCCACGCTGTGTTTCTGACTCATTCATAAGCGCAACCTCGGACTTGGCTCTCACCCCCGCACACGTGCACCCATACACTCTAAATGATCACTCTCCATTTCTCTCTGAGAGACTTGCAGTATTTTCTCTGTTTGCTGCTGACAGCAAAGCTGACCAACTGTTGCACTCCATCCTCCTATCAAGTTTATAATCACCAGTGTCTTCCTCCCCTCTCCTCTCTCTGTTCCCTCCTCCTCACCTGAAGTTTAAGAGGTTCCACAGGGAGATAATAACCGAGCTGGAGAGAAAGACTGATATGGATGTCAAATACATGACCGTGAGTAGTCTCTGTGTGTGTGCATGTCTGTGCATGTTTGTTTGCGTGTCTAACTCATTATGTGGCAGCAGCACTTCATCCACCCCCCTAATGAGAACACACTGCCATATGAAATTTTGTTTTCTTATGTTTTTAGTTTATTGCCTTGTACATTTTACTCATACAGGGCACGTTTGGGACTCATGAACATTGCTGTAAGCTCAAGGCCTTAGTGTAAACATGTGACTGATTCTTATCATTGTGATCATAAACAGGATGAGCAGGTAGATGGATAGAACACTGATCACTCAATGACATGACAGGTTTCATTTACACTCAAGTACTTGAACCGTAATCTAATCCTGTGCAGCAATTTCAGTCAATATGTCTGCTGTCATGCTAATTAATGTATGTCCTAATGGGAGTTACAGCTGCAACACTAAACTAGAAAAACAAGATAATTTTTTCCAGCAGTCAGGCATGTTTTTTTTTTTCTCACTAATTTCAAATTGGAATCAGTGATGGTTTATGCTTTGACTCACAATCCTCAAAGCCCCTCAGCTACAAATATCTGCACGACTGCACAAAAGTAGCTGAAATATGTATGATTTTGCACAAACTTGTAATGTTTCATTAGAATGAATAATCCTTATTAATTCATCACTGTTGATTTTTCATCTTCGGCCAATGCAGATGGAAACAGTTCAACATTAAAATACTCTTCTGTCAAATTACTGTCGATAAAATGTCAGTTACTGAAACTGAAATAACAGTATAATAATAGCAGTATTAATAATAGAGGTCATATATGGGTTAGATAACCTCAGAATTTAATCAATCTTTACACCACTGGGTTGAAATTGTGCACAAGTATTAAGGCAGTCATTCTAAAAGAGAAAACTGGATCCTGATTTTTTGTTTGTTTGTTTGTTTTTTTGTACCTGACATGGTTCAGGTAATTATCACACTGGTGTTCCAGCATTCATGTGGATCTCTCCTCTTCTCCAGGCCACATTTAAGAGGTACCAAATGGAGCACAAGATGAAGCAGGACGTTCTGGAGAGGTCCCAGGCAGACCTGAAGAAACTGAGGAGAAAGAGCCAAGGCAAGAACGCCAACAAGTACGAAAACAAGGAGAGCGAGGTGAGCTGGACATAGACACACCTACAGACACATCACACATGGATGCCCACACACACACAGGCGTATTCATATGTGCATAGACGTAATTGCACAGACACACATTCATTCACAAACCATGACACCTGAGATGCATCATGTCAAAGCCAGTGTAACTGTAGTTGGGGACTATGCGTGAAGTGTCTGGTCTGTGCAGTCATTCAGAAGAAGATCTATGTTTGTTGTTGGCTTCTTTTGTCTGTTCCTCAAATACACCCGTATGCAATCCTCACCTGCATCGCTGTGCTCTGCTCACATGTTGACGGATAAAAATGGGCACATACACAAACAGAACAAAACAAGAAACCTTTGTCTAATTTACATCTTTTGTCCCAATTCTGACATCAGTCTCTGTTGTCATGGTCCATTTAAGAAAGTTGGTCTGATTTAATACCACAGGTGTTTTACCTGAGTGTACACACTGAGGAATGTCACGTCATTACGGTCTGTTTTAAGTTGTCATTACGCAGAGCAACCACACCCTTACAATGACTCCACCGAACAAAAAACTGGAGGAGAGTTTAATCCCAAAGCTGCGACCCTGAGAGAACAGCAGCGTCACATCTTGCATAACTGTCTTAGCATCAATCCCGTCAGGCAGCCTGTTTGCCTGGGCGTGTGCGTGCGTGTGTTTGTGTGCATTTGTGAATGTTTAATGGTTTGTGTATTCTGTCAACACAATCTACCCAGCTCCTGTCCTGGCAGGGTTAAAGCGGGAGACAAGAAGAGAGAGCCAACTAAAAAGGAATTACATTACTGATTATAGGTTATATAAAACCTTTAAATCTTCTTCTATGTTCTACATGGACTTTGATTTATCATTACCCAGATCGGAGAGATGTCACTTTGAGTGTTGACCTGCTGTGAACCAGAGTTAAAAACTTTGTTTATTAATAGATTTTCTGACTGACAGAAAGTAAGAAAGTAACTATTGTGATAATCAATTTGTTTCAGTGTCTTAAATGTAAAGATTTTTTTCTTTTTTCATATAGCATAGAAAACTGAATAACCTTTTGGAGTTATAGATATTTTCAAGGCAAAATACGATAATGAAAACAGTTGCAGCCCCAAAAGTATTTACTTTATAGCATGAATTACGATGTATTGTACATAACTACGCATGAAAGAGCAGCTGAAAGCATCTAAAAATTTAAGTCTACAAGCAAGCTGTTGTATAAACTTCTTTGAAATTAGACTTTTTTCCTCTTCTCTCCTATACTCCTCTGTTACGTTTTTCATTCTTTTGTTTTCTCATTCTTCCTCGCTCTCTGCCCACTATATATCTACCTTAACCTTTCCTCTTTCCCTCTCACCTCTCCTTTCTCTTCTCTTCTCCTTTCACCTTCTCACTAAGCTGTGAGTCACAGTGTTCGCTCACTGCTGTGCTCCCTTTTCTGATTTAAGGCCAGGTATTAGGATTTAGAGATGGGCTAGCAAACAGACGCACACACAGAGGCAGACAGAGAGACAGAGTGTCGGGCTCAGAGGCAAGAGTTTACAGCAGCAGATGATTCAACAGACACCAAAGACACTTCAAAGCCGGGGAATGATCCGTTGGAGAGCAGAGACAGGATTACAAAACAGAAAAAGAAAATAAAAGTGCTCTCAGAACTGTCAAACAATTGGGTTTTGACTGCTGAAGTGAGCTCAACTTTTAGACTCAAGACACAAGATTAACAAAGATTGAGATACGGATCAAGGCTCTTATGTGTCAAAGAAGGAAAAGCGTGTTTTTCTCTTCGTGTCTTATCTCTCTGTTGCCACCCCTCGCTCTTTCTTTACCCATAGTTCCCGGTATAAACACAGGTTGTCCATAGCAACGAGCTCGCTGCAGTGTTGACAGATGTAAAGTGATTAAGAGTGTGTGTGTGTGTGTCAAAATAGCATTTCACACTCCCACTTTTTTCTTTGTTTTTCCTCTTCTTACTTGTTAGAAATTATGCTACCCACCTCTACAGTTTTGGAAAGGTGTTCATTCTCTTTTTTCCTCCCTTAATTCTACTTAATTCAGATTATCTTTATTGGCATGAAACGTTACAGTATTTCTTGCCAAAACAAAACACAAGAATAGATAATAAAAAACTAAAAGTACTTTAAATGCATGTGACACATTTGGTAAATAATTTCAGGGGCAGTAATGAAATTATAATTACCCTGTGGAAAACATCTCAATTAGCTAAACGAGTGCAAGTGATGAATACATATTTGGAGATCTGGGGCTGCATAAAACTGTGTATTCACAAATGAAGCTGTTTGTATCTTCTTTAAGATTTATAAAGCTGTTTGTCCACCTCAGTCCGCTTTATAAATCTGTTACTATGGAACTGGATACACGTGCGCAAGCCTCATTTCCTCCCCCAAAGTTCACCATAAATGGATGTAGAAACACCACTTCATAGTGATACTCCATCGTCCTTTCAATGTGACAGCAAAGGAGAAGCGCCATTTAACGGGTTGTGGCACTTCAGTGAGATTCTCCAGCAGCACCAGAGCAGCTGTCACTACACACAGAGAAAGTGATAGACATAGAGCTCGTATCAAAACAGACCTTACAAAGTGCTTCCCAATACAAGATATTCATTAACTTTAAAAAAGATGGCTCAAATGTAAATAAGAAGGATACATTTCTGAATTCATCATTCAGAAATGATTTTATAAATGTGCCTTTGACAGAACTAACAGACTACAAAAATAATCATAACTGGCAAACAACCGAAACTACATCTCTGACCGTAGATTTCATGGCATCTCTAGAAAACTGTGTGTGTGTTAGTCTGCACACAAGTCTGCATGAGGTGCGTATGGTTTTCTTCAACAAATACCATTTTATGTATGAGAAATGGTGTCTGTATAGTTGTTGTGCATATAGGTAAACTCCTAGTAAAAGTAATTCCTAATTTATTCCTTCATTTAAATGTTGAAGAATCTCTCCACTCCTTGTAAAAAAAGATTGCACATTGATGTTTTGTCTTTTCATGTATACAACAGAGTCAAATACTTGCTGGGAGTCAGCGAAGCAGGAATGTACTTTAGATTTGTTTTTGAATATCATGAAGGTCATTTAAAGTTTTCAGCTTGTGATCTTTTGATATGTTGTTTCTCATAAACCCAATCTGATTTTGCTATCATACATTATGAGATACTGGATATTCATGAGTTGATTATGTTGCAGTAAAGCTTGCCTTTATAGCAGCAGAATGAGATTATGGGATGTCCCTGGTGAATGCATACACCTGGAACAGTGGAGGCACTGGAAACGAAGAGGCAGGAAAAGAGAAATACAGATCAAGATCAACAGGTCAGCAAGGAGGTTATTACTGCGTAGGTGTGTTTGTATCATACATTTGCATCATCTTGTTTGTTGGCATGAAAACAGTCTTACCTTTGTGGCTACATAACGCTGTGTATTGAGTGAGATATCAGCAGCTGTAAATGGACGGGTTCATGCCAGGACTTCATGACATGAGAGAGTGAAACAGGACGAGAGACAGACAGATTTGGTCAGGCAGACAGACGGTGCTGTTTGGACGAGGATGACATCACCTCAGTTACATAAATTTTGTCTGCACGCACAGGTGTACACAGTTCATGTTTTTTATGCTTCCTACTGTTGAGGAAAACAGTTAATTAGTGAGTCCTTGTTTAGACACTCAGGATATTGCTACCTTGATAGATTAGTAATCTGATTGTGATCAGCTTTGACTGTTTTCTTAGAAATACTGAGTATTATTTTCTTTGTATGACTTTTGAGGGCATGTAACAGTTACACAAACATTTATTTGATCTTACTAACACTCTCCTGTCTCTGGGTGTAGGTTAACACAGTAGATGAACATGTGAAGTTATTATACTTAAATGCACTGATCCCAGCATAGCTTCCTGGTAAATAAAGCCCTCAGCCATCTAAGGCTTTATCAGAAGAGGGTGGTTGTACGAGCTGAATAAAGAGGGTGTGTGCCATTATATTAACAGTCGTTACAGGCGTGCCAATTCTAGCCATTGGATGAGGATGACGTTATGGGTCTCACTTGCAGCTTTGTCAAGGGATCAGGGAGAAAAGACAAGTTCACTCCCTCTGCTGGCTCTACCTATGTGGTTAGAAAGACATACAGATCCACTGAATTCAAATCCACACAATCAGTACATGCTTGTATCACCAGCAAGCATCTGGTAATACTCCTACATTACCAATACATAATATAATCCATTATGGTAACTGCTTTTTCTAAAAGGAAATTCCTCTCAAAGTAAAAAAAAAAAAATAAAATCTGCATGAAGCCTTTTTGTGTCCAGTGCTTTTCACAATGTAATAATGTCAGAGAGACCAAAATAACAGAAAAAAAATGTAAGAATGCAAGAAAGAAATGTTTCACATCCAGGCACAGGGATAAACACTAATCTAAGATCATTTCAGTAACCCTCTGACCTTTTTATAATCCCAGGCTGTGAGTGTAGATAGGGTCGCCTTTTCCTCCTGATGCTCCATCCTTTCACCAAACACTAAATGCAACCTAATCTGTTAGAACAGTAAACTCCAGTCTAACAATACCTTTCCCCCTGCAAGAGAGAGATTAGGATATTCAGAAAGGCACTCTGCTCCTTTCATATCATTTGCCCTTGTTGAGCGTGTGTACAGACCGGTGGTGAAAGATGATGTGAAAGACCTTGTGGCCAGAAAGATAAGAGACAAAAGACAGTCTGTTCAAGTTTATCTATAATTGTGATCATTATTATTATTGTTATTGTTTTTATTGGTGGTATTATTATTAATTCTTATTAGTAGTAGTAGTCATAGTAGTAGTAGTAGTATTGCATTAAACATCTGGATGTGTGTTTGTCGTCAGTGTCTGGAAACGTTGACAAGCCGCCAGATGGACATGCAGTTGTTCATCGCAGATGGCTGCAAGGAGGCTCTGCTGGAGGAGAAGAGACGCTTCTGTTTCCTGGTGGACAAACACTGCATGTTCTCCTACCAGACCGCATCCTTCCACGACAAGGTACAAGACACTCCTGCCCCTCATTATGTCACCGTTTAAACACTTTACCACATATGTTTCATTGGTGGTGAACAGCTACCTTTTATGTTGACATGACTTGATGTGGGATTCAGGGGACAAAGACAAACGTGTCACCAAGATTTTTTACTGGTGTGACCCTGAAGTATGTTAGGCTATACTTTACAGAAAAACAATTCACTCCCAAACCCACAATGTCAGGACTCTCAATGCATCGTGTTACCATAGCGATGAATATTTTTGTGCACCATTTCTACTGATTACTCATGTTTTCTTTTAATATCTTCTTCTGTGTCCGTGCCTGCTGGACAGGCCAGAGACATCCTGACGGCCAAGCTGAGCAGCTGGCAGGACCAGTGCAACGACGCCACCGAAATGCCAGAGGGTGTCTTGACGATGATCGAGGGGCTGCGCACACCCATCTCCATCACACCCCTACCCTCTCCCTCCCCGTCACGGCACAGTGTGGTATGATGGGAAGAATAGGGGGACAAATATGTGTTTGAGATATGTTGCTGCCTTGTTTCAAAGTGTATTATCTCTCTTTTGTATGGTAAAAGATGATATCTCAAGATTGGTTTGTGATAGGTACGAGGGATAAGAGAGAACGCTTTTCTGTAAGATGTTGACATAAACACCATCATATTTAGTGTGCTGTCACTTAATGTTTACATTAATGTAGCCCCTTTTTTTAAATTTCATGACTGCTTTAAGACAATAAGTTAAGATGAGTCTTGTTCAGATCTGGCATTAGACTGTAATTTCATGCATCTTGCCACTACTGCCATCACTAGCTGTGTTGGTGATCCAGTCTAATGTACTTAAACAGTAGTGGCCTCACACCGATACATTTGCCAACATGCTAACATTATCATTATCATGTTTTTGTGGCAGAACATTACTCCCCCTGCCCCACCTCTGAAGGCTCAGACCAGTCCTCTGGCGAACATGTTCACCCAGGAGAACAATGCTGCCGCTGTCACGTCCACTACCAACAACAGCACAGGTGAATATGGTTTTCATTTGGTACCTCCCTCTGTGCCATTGTGGTTTTAAGCTTGTGATTGCCAAGACAGCAAGTAGAGAGTGAGAACTTTCTGTTCTTTCCTAAAATGTTAATGGCTTCTATCATGACTAGAACAAAAGAATCAGCTTCACTTGAGTTTGTATTTGAGTATCACTTTTTTTTTTTTTTCCAGTTTCGCCACCCTTTCATCACCACAGAGCCGTCAGCATGGCTCTAGATTCTTAGTCTCATTGTTTTGTTCTCACAATGACCCTTCATCCTTTCCTTTCTTCTTTCCTCCCTCCCAGACCACAGCAACAGCGAGGAGAACAACCTTGCCAGGTCTGTGTCTGTCGCCACCGGCCTCAACAATATAGTCAAGAGGCCACGCGTGCGCACCATCTTCCCCCACACTGCCGGCAACAACAGCACACTGCTCAGCTTTGACGAGGGAGACATCATCTTCCTGCTGATCCCCGACGAAAGAGACGGATGGATGTATGGCGAACTAGAGAAGAATGGAAGGTGAGTCAAATCATGTGTTGCTGGAACAGAAATGTGTTACTGAAGACTATAATCACACAAATAGGAGACTGCTGTGTGCAGACGCTGTGCTGTACATGAGGACATAATTACACATGCGAATCACTACATGTATAGATTGTACATTCAAAACCCATATATTCCTTAGCTACCTCATATTTCAATGAGTATTAGCAAGAAATTATTAATTCTCATGTTTGAATAAACTATAATCGCCACCTACCTCATCGTGGCCTCACCATCAGTTGTTTTAAAGATGGTTGTCACACTCTTCCATCCTCCTACCAGTCAGGTGATTGAAATAAGCTGGACTGCACTGTCCCAACTGGTCAGATGGTCCCTCACCTGATTCTCATGCTGACCATGTACATGCATTGCACGCACGCAGCTCCAGGCTCGCCAAGCGCTGCCTGAGCTGGAACACTCACTGATAAGGAAATCAAAGT
The DNA here is from genome assembly GCA_023238725.1 of Scortum barcoo. Classification (NCBI taxonomy): domain Eukaryota; kingdom Metazoa; phylum Chordata; class Actinopteri; order Centrarchiformes; family Terapontidae; genus Scortum; species Scortum barcoo. Next base: position 13,553,487 of record CM041547.1, read on the forward strand.
AAAGTATGGCCTGAGGGTGGGATGTATGATAGCGGACTGGAGTGAGGCGGAGAGAGAAGTTCAGAGTACCACCTGCTCTCCCACACAGACGGGCACCAACCGAGTCGGCTCTCCCCAGGTCTCTGATGTCTGACTTTTTAAACGCGGATTTGATCTGAAGCCCTTGGAAGTGTGTTTTTGAATTTTAATCATTCATCAGGTTTGATCTTTATCACTATCAAGGGAAATTACCTGGCAAATGTATCCAAAAATCTGATCAAGGGCAGAAAGGAATCATTTCTGAGTTGCTTTCAAAAGTGAGGCTGCCACAAAGTAAAACTTTGGTCCCGCCGCCTCATAGCTGCAAGCGGGGTGAGCTAGAGTGCCTAAAGGCTTAGAAAGTGTAAATCATCATGTTTATCAGAGCGCAGCTTCTGACGAGATAGACTTCAAGTCCCGCAGGAGGTTTGGCTTTGATGCATTTGGGTCTCTCACTGAGTTTCTCCCTTTGTCTTGTAACAGCTTTGATATTGTATCCCAGCAACGCGCCTGGCAACACCTAGACTGGTTCAGATACCCACACACACTATTGATGGACTGAGCAATAAATGTCAGCAAGATACATTTAAATCACAGTGGGCGAAAAATGCACTGGTAATAAAACCACATGACAACATTTGACAAATGACATGTGACAGATTATTATGATGGTCACTTTTTCTAAATAAATTTGATCTGTCTTATTGTCTGAGCAGGATTGTTAGTCTTGTTCAAGAAAGTTAGCACGTCTGGCTACAAGTGCTACAGTAGCAAGTTGTCCTTGAGCAGGGTTTTATTAAAGGCAGGTTGTCCCAGCGAACCTGTTCAATGGCCAGCAGGACCATTACTGCTGGAAGTAAATGTGTTCTCTCATTCGCTGAATAAATAAAAGCTATTACTAATATGAGTGTGACTGAGTGAGGTGTATTTTCCAGTAGGAGACATTTTATCGTAGGGACACGAAGGAAACACCCATTCTCCAGAGTATGAGTGAGTGTAAATATTAACGTTTATCCACACAGAGGGAGAGGCTGACAGGCTACATACTGATTACGAACAGTCTTGGACAATAACAGCACAATGACACGCAGTCCTTGGTCTGAGCTTGTGATACAGATTAGCTCTCACTCATTCCTCCTCACTTGAATTCCTTTTTAAATGTGTTTTCAGGCGGAAATAAACCATTTTCCATAAGATAAAGGTGAGAAATTGTTGGAGCAAAGTTGCTTCGGTTTAATTTGATCATCAGACTACCATCATCACATTCACACTGTGTTTTTCCAACTCCATAACGAAGTCAAGTTTATTTTGGTGTGTGTGCATGCATGTGTGTGGGCAGGAACAAATGGCTGCTTGAATTCTCTTACCGAGGTCAATAGAAACCTCACAGGTCTCTGAAGTCTGACTGAGACATTGACTCATTTGTTAAACCGCAAAGACTCATTCAAGTCCCAAGCAAACACTGCAGTTGTGTGTTAGCCCTGCAGGCTTGAGATAAGGCCATGATAACAAGACCTTGATTCATTTAAGTCATTGATTTCCTTTTTCACCTTTTTAGAAAAATGGAAAATAGTAAGTCTCCAGCCAACAGGGAAGATTTGTTGTTAGGGAAGATAAAATCAGAATAAAGGAAAAGGATATTGGGCCGTTCGACGTTCTCTCTTTACAAATCGGAGGCATCCATTCATTAGCATGTTTTCTATGATGAATTCCAGCTTTTCGCTACCATGGTTACCAAAAGCATACATCCACACAGTATATACAACAACAGAGAGGACTGTGTAAGGGTCCTATAATATCTCAACAATACTCAGTGTTGGTGGAAAAGAAGCATATCTGCCTGTAATTGTCACTTTGTCCCTTCTGTCTGTATCTTCTGGTTAAAAGTCACTGAGTCAAGGGCACTAATCATATAGAGATTCCTGTGCAACGAGAGCCGACAGGGGAGCCGGTGGGAGGATGGACCACAGATATAATCATCCCTAACTTGGCTTCTCTCTCTTTGTGTCTTTTAGGAGGGGCTGGTTCCCTTCATCTTACTGCCGTGCAGTCTCCGAACCGCTCGTGAATAACAACAGGTAAGGAGACTCCAGGTCCCACCTAACACACATGCAGGTTTCATGTTTCAGCCAGCTGTATTGTTGGCAGCGTTTCCTCTAGTTACTCCTGTTAGACTGATAACCTTTCTAATCCTATGGGGGGACCCTCCCATTCCTCAACCTTTGATTCCTGCTGTGCTGAAGTCACATTGTGCTCTCAGTCTCTTCAGCCATATGAAACCTCTCTGCTAATAAGGCATTTGCTCATGTACGTATCGTGTAGCTCTCAAATCTGTGTAATTTAAAATGAATCGAAAATTGGACTCTTCGCACAAACGCAGCAAAATATCAGGAAACAGGATGTTGTGTCCTGATGAATAGATTTTGCTGATGTGGAAGGGGAAGAGAGAGAGAGAGAGAGAAGGTTCAGCGAGTCGACTCAAGCCTCTTCTTCAAAGAGACTAATCCCTGTCGGATTAATTTATTAGATCTTAATGTGCTGCATCTCCCACAGAGAGGCTGCCAGCCAACTGCTACCAGCCAGGGAAACAGAAAGTTTAAATTCTAACCAGCGCTGGGGGAGACAACAACACATATAGATCCCTGTCCTTTTAAAGACCCTCCCCTGCCCACATTTAGACCATACATCGTAAATGTAATCTCAGCATCATGCCTATAAGGGTAACAACAACCTAAGATTAACATTAATCAAATTCAGGAACCCTAAACCGGAGACACAGCCCTCAAACAGCCTGAGCAGATAGAAATACAGGAGCGCACACACATGCCAGGAGACTCGTGCAAAGTCCTGTAATTAGTTTGATTAAGTGGCCTTTTCTTCCCCTCTTCTCCCGTCTTAACTCCTCTCATTTCTCTCCATCTTTCATCCTTTCTTTTCCCTCATATATCTGTGCTCTATTTTTGTCTTTTTTTTTTTTTTTTTTCAAACCCCGTCCCCTTATCTCTCATACCACCACCCCTGCTCCTCTGCAGCGTGTCAGCCGCCCCATACCGCAGCAGGAGTGTGGTCAACCTCCACCATCAGGACACAGAAACCGATGAGGCGACCATGGTGCTCCCCCCAGCGGACTACAGCGACACCCCACAGCGCAACGCCATCAAGAACAACGTCTCGTTCACCAGCAACGTCACCACAAACAACCACCACCATTCCCCAACGCCCTCTGCAGCCTCCTCGTCTTCGTCTGATCACCACACGGTCAGTCAGCGGGATTTGGTTTGTGTGCATTCATCGCACATTTTCCCAATTTCGGCAAAAGTTTAAGCCATGTGTAAAATGCTCTAGTAAGTCTAGTAAAGTTAAGCCCTGCCGTTTTAAAAAATGATTGTTCTTAGAAATTTTATCAGCCCAGAACTTGACCTACTGTCCTCTGCCAGACTTTTCTGCTGTGCTGGCACAGGCCTGCCGCAGTGTCGTGATAGGACTGGCAATGTGAGGCTGCGTCTCACCTGATACCTGCTGTAGCACAGCTACTGTACCCTCAGATGTGCAGCCTTATCTTGACTGCTGATGAGTGTGTGTGTGTGTGTGCACGTGTGTGTGTGCATATGTGTGGATGGTGTCAAATGAGCTTTATGTCTGCCTCAGAAACCTGACCACACTCTGATACACTCTGTGTCAGCTGACAAACACAATAAAAAAACAATTATTGGGACTCAGAGGCAGTCCAGAGTTTGCTGTAGGCACAATTTATATGGTGTGAATGTCTAATATGTGACATCCTAATTATCTACATCCTCTGCGTATTTCCGATTTAAGCCTGTTTTTGTTATACCCTGGCTTTAGTCTCATGATTTATTTGCGAGATAAGCATACTTAGTAAGATTTCTAGAAAAAAAAATCATTCACTAATTTTTAGAAGCATGCAGAAGAAGGGATTTTCCAAGCTCAACAAGAGGCTGGCACAGTACATAATGTTGGAGAAACTCATTTACTATATATAATGACAGCAAAGGTGTTACTTTTTGGGGGGGTTGAGGTTGCTTAGCCTGCAAAAGGCAGCTTGACTAAGCAGCTTATGGGTATAAAAACCTAAAATCAAGTGGATTGGAAACTTTAAATTGTTAATGCATGTAGAAACATGGTTGTCTGTCTGTGTTGGCTGATTGATAGACTGTAGCAACCTGCTGTATCCGGAGTATAACCTGCCACTAACCCAGGGTATTTTGAGTCCTTATCTGCCTCCATCACCCTGAACATGATAAGTACTTATAGAAACCTTACGGACTAATTTTTAACTCCCACTTAGACTGTCGAGGAATCACCACAAATGTCCACCATAGATTAAGATAACCAGACAAACTCTGTTAGCTCCAAATGTCATCCTCACATAGGAGATGAATGCAGAGCCGAGCAGGGCACAGCTGTAAAGAAGATCGCCTTTGTTACAATAATCCCCAGTGCGTTGATAATGAGTCTCCAGGAGTCTCTTCCCCAGTAAGAGGCAGTAACGCTGGGATATAGACAAGAAAAGCATCAGCCTGAGTGGCTAAAGTCTCAGCAGATGTTTTTGAATATTTCCATCTTCATGAATGTTATTATTAATTATTATTGCAGTATATAATGTTATAAGTTTAGCCTTTTCCCATATCAACTTGGCTGGCATTATTCTGCGAATGTTTGCATACCATGTAAAGCATCAGCCAAAGTTGTGGTTTTCCTCTAGGAAAGCTTTAGAGTTCCCCTAAGCTGAATAAATGTAAATGTGTTGTGGTACATCACGATCAAATGCACCTGCCCTCTCTGCACGAGGACATGCACACTGCTTTTCTAGTCTGCATGCAGATTTTGGTAACATCTCACACTTTCCAGCCAATGTGGCATTATTTCTTTGTATGTATGCACACATGCATGTTTCCTTTTCAACAAACACACCAAGTGTCTTGTCCACAATTGGGCCCAGTTCTGGTTTTTAGCCTTGACCGAGGAATTGCTAGGAGGATCTCAGGTTGTTATCAGGTCCATAAGGGGTTAGTAAGTCAGTGATATTTAAATGGGGCCATCCCCAAAGTGTGCTTTAAAAGTATTTCTCACATAAAGATAACAAGTGTAGAGATTTGAAATGGACATTATGTGGACAGTGCTAAATAGGTATAAGTAGAGACTAACATACTATACATGCTATTGATTTACATTCAGATTTACTGTCTCACTGTACCTTGGCTTACCATTTGGACTGGAATTGACATGCTGGATGATCAGTGTATCGTTTTGCAAGTCAAATCAAGAGTCAAAAAATGTGTTTATTATGGCAACTTTGCTAGTGCCTCACAAACCCTTGCTTTAACTTCTGTTCAGAACATACACACAGATCCAAGAATAGACATGTGTGGGAAAAAGTTCTCCAGTGCTGCAGTCGACTATAATACTCTGGTTTATGTTGAGCTCAGTGTATGAGTGGGTGGCTGAGGTTGTGTGTTGGTGTGTGCACATGTATGCGCACGTGTGTTGGGTACATTTGTGACTTGAAGCTGTAGCACTGGTGAAGATTATTGTCAGTATGATGTGTGTGTGTTGCATGAGTTTTTGTGCTGATCGGGTAATAAACCACTGAATAAACATGGGCAAATGGAAAAGCACGAGTTTCCTCTGCACAGATGGATGTAAAAGAGGAAGTCCTCTTTATAATTGGATTTTTTTTTTTTTTCAGCCTGTGCTCTATACAGAAGTAGATGTTAAGCCAAAATCAGAATATTGTACAGTGCTGTTTCCACATATTCATCAATAAAGTTTTTTTGCAATGTTGCAGGTTGGTGCAGAAGGGGAAAGGTGAGAGGAGGAAAGGTAGAGCAGACAGGAGGGCAGGCTGGGGGAGGCGGGGTTACCCTGGAATGCACAGTCACCGTGAGAAAAAATGCACCCTCACTGGTTTGGTGCTTTGTGTTGAGAAAAAGATAACAACTGACAGGAATGAATATATTTAAAAGATGGTGAGAGAGACAGTTGTTAATGTCGATACTCAAAGTCTAACACAGCATATTGTGTATATATTAAATTGCAGCCACGGTTTGACATAAGTATAGACACTGGATGTTAATTGCACAATAAAGACATAAATATACATGCCCTTTACCACACATGACTACGTGACTCGTAATCCAAACATCTGTAAGAGGAGAACAGATGTGAAACTCTTAAGGTCCTGTGGGAAAATAACAGTAGTCACAGCAAGAGAGTCTGTGCCAAGACTGAAGCGCTCTGAAGGGGACATCAGTCCACTGTACACTGCTGACCTCTTGTGGAGGCTCTGCAGTACTGCAGGTTGATAATTGGACGGGGGGACCGACTGCCAGGAAGATCAACAGTTTATCTTCAGCATTTGTCTGACAAACGGTTTACAAAAACGGAAGCTGTGTCCGAAATCACGAAATCACTCCGCAGTTTAATCATACACATACTACCTATAGAATAGACACTGTTATCGTAAAGTGAGATTATCTGACTGATTCTTTGACTGATTCAGAGTCATTCTGAGAACATTCACATGTTTTACTGAAATTGTGGGAATTTTCTGACTGTTTGAACCTCAAATAAAGCTGGGCAGTAAATGTGCACTTTGGACACAGCCTGTGTTTACATTCATTCTGTGTTTCACAGAAAGATGGGTATTTTTTTAGCTGCAGCAAAAAAGAAGAAACTTTGTATATGTCTTTATATTTGTGCAAATGGGCTGCAGGTAGATTTGAAACTTCCAGTTCCCACTTAACAGTCATGTTTGTTGTTTTTTGTTTTCTCATATACAAACTGTAGTCTCCAAAGTTTAATTTGAGTGCAAAAAGCACAAGAGGGTACTGTACTGAGGGTACTATACATGTTTATACTGGTCTTAAATCTACAAAAAAAATATGTAAAAACTAAACTACTTACTACTAAACTAAAAAACTTACTACTCTTTCTTTAACCACTTTCTTATTATCCTTTTATTGACCGTGGCTTGTCATAAAAAAACTTGCGCTTGATTGTGGAACAGACTTGAATTTCCAGAAGGTCCAGATTCCTCACTGTCTCGTGATATGACACAGCACGCTGTCGGTCCCACGCTTTCCCACAGCCGTCCATTCATGGGGCATGTCCAATCCTACAGCCGTGTGTGTGTGTGTGTTGGTTTCTACTGAACATCAAGCAGACGTAACTGCACCAAACACAGCAGAAAAAAAGATTGAAACATTCATACTGCAAATGTGTCACGGTTATGTACTGAGTGATAGATTGTATTACTCAAAGTGTTGGCCTTGTGACTCAGAGGTGACAGCGAATCTGTGTTTTCTCCACAGGCAATCCAACCAAATGGCATCTCAAGAGCTCCACTTGCTTTCCTCGCGTAAGTCGCATAAGACCAAGAACGAGGTGATCTGTCTTTCTCGCTCACACACACGCACTCACCACTCACCTCTGCCACGTTTTCACAGGGGAGGGAACCCATTCGCCACAGTCAGGCTACGTCCAACCGTCACCAACGACCGCTCGGCTCCGGTCATCTGATCTGTCCACCTTTCCACACACCCTCAACCCCCACAGCCCCTTGTCAACCTTCCCAGGACACACAGCTTTGGCCTGCCTTTACCAGCTTCTCCTGGTCTGGATGGAACCGGACAAAACTTGGCCAGCGCTGAGAAAAAGAAAATGCCATTTGAATCTGGGATCCCCTTACTGCTGCAAGCTCTCATACGGAAGTATTTTGGGACCGTTTTATTTACAGAACAGATGCTCAGATATTTAAGATATATATATTTTCCATGTCTATTTTTGTCCCTCTGTTTGTGGTGGTGATATTTAAATGACCACATTCTTACCTGCACTTGAGAAATGGATGAATAAATGGTCAAAGAAAAATACTGCAATGTATTTATACTGTTGTTGTTGCTTGTTCGTCGTATAAATGACTGTTAGAAATCTTTCCTGTTGCCATAGGACAGTAGAAGAATGTACTGTAAAGGACCTCTGCATTTCACTTTCAGGTCCTTATGAAAATGCTGCGTCTCGGTGTCAATACTAAAGATAATGTTGACGCAAGGACGGAAAATTGCAAACCTTTAAAGAGATGCACCCAAAAAGGCTCACAAGTGATCTTTATCCCCAAGTTCCTCTTGTATATACATTTGTACAACAGATGTTTAAAAAAAATATTGCCTTTTGCCATCTAACTTAACTTTTTGTAGAGCTAGAGATGACAGGACATTTGCCTTAACGACACATACATACCTACTGTAAAAATATCATGTACCTGTTGCATTCTTCAAATTGTGGACATGCGTTGTGGCCTCCTCTCCATGTTGACAGTACAATCATTTTTGCTCTCATCATGACACATTTTAAGACCACGGTGTGTACACTTGTTTTGGTCTGGAATGTGCATTACGCCCTGTATGGAAAATAAAGATTTATTTCTTCAACTCGCTGTTTGGTTGTGTCAGTGTTCGTATTATGAGTTCCTTTGTTCATATTTAAACCAACAGTATGTTTCAGTCAGTTTTCAGTAACATTCATGCAGTCGAAAAAGATTTTTTTGAAAAATCAAGCACAGAGTCAAAAACTTAAGTAGCATTCATTTTTAATTACAGTAACTCATATATAAAAAGTAAGAACCTCAATCATAAGAGCGTGCGTAGTGTGTTTTCTAAAGCAAGATTTTTTTTTTTATCCCTCCCACCCAGTTATATCTCTCTCTCTTCTGCCACTGACATCTATATAACATCTTTCTGTGATGGAAGACATAGACATGGAGATACTGCAGATACAGGGACATAGACATTCTCGATTGATTGTCTGGTTGGGAGGAATGGGGCAGGGTGACTTGTCACAGAGTACTAAGATAAAAATCCAGAGATCATACACATTATTGAGAAGTTTCTTCAGCTTTTTACGCTCAGCATGCTTCCTTGAAGTGAAACTCCGCATCAAGAGTCCTCTTAAAGTAGGTAGAAGTCAAAAGTCAAAACAGTGATTGAGGTTGTAAAGTCGAGGGCGTTTCAGATTGTATGTACCTGAGGTCTGCATTGGCCCTGGAAAAGCACAACCCAGCAGAATAATCATCAAACAAACGGTCAGTGCAAATATGGCCCCAAGAAATAATAACAAAAACAGACAAAAGGGTGCAGGCTTTCTGTCTGAGGCAAGTCCATCGTTTCAGCCAGGACAGTCCAAGGATCTTTACGCATCTTTTTCTTTTTTTAAACACACTGAGCCAAAAAAAAAAAAAAAAAAGGATTTGACAAAAAAAGGTTTTGCCATTTCAGGAAAAAGAGAATACATCTGTGACACATGGATGCTGTGGTGAGCACAATGTTACTAAGCACAATGTTAACCAAAACAATATGTATGCAGTGTGCCAGCAAATACTAAAATAAAAGAAAAAAAAAAACAAACACTACATGTGCCTCAGTGAATTCTGGCTTAACTAAACATAAAGGAATCTGCTCAGCTCCTCGGATAACTGAGCTAAATCTACAGAAGAAATCACGGCTGATGGAATCTCTCAGCATGTAGTGAAGGCACTGACGATGGCTGGACACGTACATATGCTAGACTATATCCTCAACTAGCAGAAGAAAATAGATTTCTACATGTTCCTCTAATAAAAACTCATAATTCCTGGTAATATCATCTTGATCATTTGTTGTACATAACATTACGGCAACAGCGATGTGCAATATTAAGAAAAGATAACAAAATAAAAGACACAAAAATGCTGGATTATGTGTGTATGTAGGCATGTGTAGGCGTGTGTGTGTATATGTGTGTGTGTGTGTGTGTGCATGGGAGCACGAGCAGGTGCACGAGCTGGGGTTTGGTCCCTCTAGCCGAAGGTTGGTGGCGCCACAGTTGGGACACCTCCTCTGACGCAGTGCGAAGCAGAAGAGGATGCCCAGGGGGAAGAAGAAGATGGCACACAGGATCCCCAGGCAGGTGAAGTCATCCTCGAGGACGCCGACTCTGCAACACAACACGCATAAGAACAGAAAGTGTTTTTAATCACTTGAAATGGTTCTCTGGATGGACCAGGACCAGGACCAGAACCTCTGTATGAAGTGACTGTTGAAGGTTTCTTGTTGGAAAGTCAAACAAACACAAAGAGATGCAAAACAACAACAAAAAGCCACAAAACGACAACAATCTGAAATAAAATGACTACAAAGAGACCCAACACAACAACAGAGACGCTAAGTTACTACAAAGACACATTAAACAACGACAAAAACAAAAACTGGCCAAAAATAGATGACAACAACTACAAAGAAGCACTAAACAACAGAGATGCCAAATGACAATAAAAGCAAAACAACAACAAATACTTACAAAACAGCTAAAGGGGAAACAATATTCCTACAGAGACCCAAAACAACGACAAAGATGCAAAATTTCTACAGAGAGACATAAAATAACAAATGGTTGCAAAAGAACAGCAGAGAGGCCCAACACAGCAACAAAGATGCAAAATTACCAAAAAAAAAAGGGACAAAAACAACCAGAGAGAGACACAAACCTACTACAAACTCTTTATACATTTAGTTTCATATCAGGTCAAAAGTTTGAGTCTGGCCTCAATTTGTAAATTCTTTAGAAATGTGTTGTTTTCCCTTTTCCCCATTGTTCCCCTCCCCCATAGCACTCTTTCATAGCCTACTTATAGAGACCAGAGAAAGAAAGAAAGAAAGAAAGAAAGATCTTAATAGTTTAAAGTTCTTCTAACTTTAAAGTCAGAAGAAACAAAGTACCAATAAGAGCCAAGTCTCTCTGAGGTAAAGGCTGACAAGGACTTGGCTGAGTCTCAGTTTTAATGCAAAACAATTTAGAGAGAAAAGAAAAGTACAATCCGGAGAGGGTTTTTGTCTGGTGTGACAAATACCTGTCATCAAATAAATATGTAAACATCCATCGCAGCATGAAGCAACGTTTGCTGTCTCACAGCAGCTTTAACCCCGAGTCACGGTAAACAAAGTGCTAACCGTGGTCTCATGACTGCACCACGCCGACCAGCACAGCCACTAAATCTGCTGGAGGCCTCCAGAAGGAATTAACAAACACAACGTCAACCTCGTACCAAAGGACATGGGAAACACAAAGCACTTGCTGCTAATGCTATTAAAGGGTGTCACATAGCTATGGATTTCTTTAGATTACATGGAAATAATCTAATACTCTAATCGAATAATAATCTAAAAATAATCTATATTAATAATATAATAAATCAGCCTCGGTTACTCTGATAATATTAGATCCTGCTGTGGTGATTAAATGGGTTTAACCTGAAATGATTCTAGCTTCTAAAACACACAACACAGTGCTGTGTCTGTGCGAGAGCCATGTCTAGAGTACATTTAGAAATATGGAGTTGATACACTTGATATTAGAGCTTTGTAGAAAAAACACATTCATTTAACAGCTAGATAAAAAAGAAAGAAGTTGTGATGATGTTGTGTGATGATGCTGATGTTGTGTAGTTATTTCTAAGTTTATGAGTTTCACTTTGTAATCATAGAAAATATACTGTTCCCTTTTTGGTAACTATATAATTTTCAAATTACAGTACGTTTCAGAGACAGTCATGAAGGTCACAGAGAAAGCACATAAAGCACATAAATAACCACTTTTAGTTCAACAAAAATGAAAGAACTGCCCTCGCAGCACATTCAGTCACCTCGTGACCAGAAACAATCCTGCTGTTCTGTTAAATGAAACTCTCCACAGCCTAGGATAGATATACAGTGTATGTAATGATTCACATTTAACCAGTGGATGGGAGACCACCTGACTTCCATTCAGTGTTCCTGTGAACTGTGTCCCACAGTCACCTTTGGCCTGACCGTCCCCGTCACATGTTGGAGTTGAGATCATCTGACTGACAGGATGTTGACTCAAGCGCAGCGAAACCAGCGCAAAACCTCCTCCAAAACTGAAAGTCATGTCATCTTAACAATAGGTCACACTGCAGGCCTGACCACGCACACGCAGATGATTTATCAATACATGTAAAGCAAAGAGTTTCGCCTCAAAGAGGAAGAGCTTAGTTACAGTGAGCATGGGACACTTTTGTGACCTCAGGCTCTCGTTTTCAATAGTGGGATGTTTGAGCTTCTGTCTTCATGCTCTTGTGATTAGTTGATCTTTGTGTTTGAACTGTACATGGTACACATATCATACACACTTAGACTTCATATGATCACATTATCTACTGCTACATGCACTCGTGCTTTGGTGTGTCCTCACCTGCAGGCAGGGCAGCCTCCCACCACCACTACAGAGGGCTGTATGATAGTGTAAGTCCCAGCGTAGGGCTGCTGGGATACGGCAGGGCCCATTTGGGCCGGTGGAAATCCTGTGGTTGACAGATGGAGACAACATGGATGTTATTTATATATTTATATACATATAAAGTTTTAATAATTAGACAATTCATTCCATGTTTTTTTTTTTTTTTTTTTTTTACTTTAAAGGTTTTATTCAGGGCATTTCAGTATGAATGTGACCCTTAACACTCTGCCACATGACGCATATTCACAATCAGAGGCCGCACTTATCAACAAGTTCAATGATGTAAGTTCAACAACAGCACAGTCCGATTGTACATAATAACATAACACAAGGTACTAAACTCCTCGAAGCACAAACACAATAGAAGGAGGTGACACTCATTGAGCAGGTTGTGCAAGGTGGCACATTTAAAAGTCAAAAGGGTTAAATGGAGCTTCAGTCCAGCACCAAGTGATCTGAAACTGATCTATTGGCACGATAATCACGTCTTTCAACGTCGAGCACAGCCCAGAGCCCTCAAAAGGCACGTCACACAATCAAGCTGCTATAAATAAGAGCCGGCTGGAGAAAGTCAAAGAATAGGTTGTGACTAAATCAGAGCTGATTAGAGGGTGACTGTGCTGGGTGTGTGTTTCAGGGAGGATTCACTCTTCAGTCTGGCCACAGTGATTTGTTCTTGGTGGTTTTGGGTTTGGGTTGTTGTTTTGTTTTGTTTTGTTTTGTTTTGTTTTTCCCTCAGCCAATTGTGTGCATCTGCAGTGAGTTTTGTGTGACACGGTGAACTTTGCTACCACCAGCACACTTCCCAGAAATGTTTACCAACACCTGCTGCCTGATAAGGACGCTTCCCTGTGATATGGTGCACATACCTGTGCCGCCCTGTACCAGTGATCCCTGTCAGCTGCAGTGTCACCCACAGCAACATGACATGTGGCTGAGCAAACAGGAAATTGCGGGCAATTACAAGAAACGAGACTTCATCTGAAGACAGCGTGACTTCCTCGTTGTTCTCACTGCAGTTCTTATACAACAGGGACACTCATTTATACAAAGCACACATGTTGTGTGGTGATCTGTGCTCCAACTTCAACATTATTTCACATTTTAAAAAATATATATGTAAACACTCTTGATTACAAAGGGGTATTTATTATTATTATTTATTATAATATTATTTATTATTCTTATGTTTTTCCTTTCGAAATAAAAGGCGCATGTTTTCAAATGTATGCAAAAAAAAAAAAAAAAAGCTCACTGTTACAGGACTTCGCTATTGCCCTACTGCGCATGCGCCCAGATTGGAGCACCTGATAAATTAATCACTCTTCCTTTCACGGCTTTGTCAGACTTTATGTATCAGACACGGTGGTCCAAATATGTCCCTCCCTGACTCTGCTGTACCCCCCCCGGACCCCGAGCCGGAACAAAGCAACCCATAACCCCCTCCGCCTCCTTTAAACCAAGACGGAAGTGTGCGGCGGTGTAAGCTCTCCTCCCGTCTGGATACTTTGTGGTAACAGTGTGTCCAAACATGAAGGGCGCTACTTGCCTTGTCCATCGGGGTACGGGTATGGCGGCGGGGCCGCGGGGGGTATGGCCCCGTAGCCCTGCTGCGGCTGCGGGCCGTACTCATACGCCCCCGGGACGGCGTTGTAGGCTGGAGGTCTGTCCTGGAGAAGGGGTTTGCTGTCCACCATCGCACCCGACGTAATGCGTCCTCAACTTGTCTCTTCCTTTTTTTTCCTCCAACTTAACTCCGCCGTAGTGGGGTTGAAGACAGTGAAAAAAATTAAAATAAAAAAAAATTAAAAACTTAGTCTGACCGGAGAGCCGTGCGGCGCAAAAACAAAGAAAAGACGCTGCGCAAAAACGAAACTTCGTCGCTCTCCATGCGCCAACTTTGTGTCTCCCCCTCCTCCAAGTCGGCGCAACAACCCCACGGATCGACCCCCTCCCGCCCCACAAATGTCCACTTCAAACACAGGAATGGGCCCAGTCTGTCTGCAAATGGTTAACTTAACTCCATGTCCCTGCTCGCGATTGGTCCTTTGGCACCAAAACAGCCGAGATCTGTCATCGCCGCAGATCCCAACTCAGCTGGAAGTCGGAGAGGCTCTTTTTTTTTCTCCTTTCTGTCTGGGTTGTCACAAGAGAAGAATCATGTGATGAGCTGCCGGAGCGCCTCTGCGCACCGAGAGGCTTCTTAAAGCGACAGTGCATGAAAACAGAGAGGCTGCTGCTGCATGGAGGCCGCTGCAGAGCCAGCAGCTCCACATTCACAGGCCACACTGGATTAGATTTATATTCACATGCAGTTCATTGTGCTGTTATAGTGTCAGAGTCTGAGTGGAGCCCGTGTGTGTGTGTGTGTGTGTGTGTTGTTCACACTGTGAGTTACATAATTGTTGTCCTGATTATGAGTGGGCCCCACTTGATGTTGCATAATGTTGGATTCAGGTCTTCAGGTTTAATCAGAGGACGAAGCTGCAGGTTTGGGGGTATAAACGGATTAAAATGTCGTGATTTTTCTCCTGGTGCCAGTGAAGATCAGTGTCAGAAATGTTAACAGGCCCACAGCTTTACTTACTTTAGTGAGAGTTTTACTATTTGGCACATTTTTTTTATTAGCAGGCTCTGATTTATGTGATGTGATCTATATCTGGAGATCAAAACCAAATTTCCCCCTGGAGATAAATAAAGTATTCTGATTCTGATTGTGAAAATTTAAAGTTTTAAAGAAAGGTAAAGTGGTGCAAAATGAGTAAGTACATATAAATAAGCACTGGACAATTTGAGGTACTTGTACTCTACTCACTCTACTTTCCATTTTATACCTCACTTCTCTTCCACAATATTTAAAATATTGTACCTTTCACTGGTCTGCATTTATTTGACAGGTATATTCTCGATAAATAGTTTACCTAAAAACACATGATAGGCTTATAAAAGACCTGTACAGTGGGTAATAAAAACCAGTGCTTCCATAAACCTTTGTGCGTCTGGTCGAGGCCTTGACACGTTTCAGATGCCAAAGTCCAGCCAGTTTTATTAATATCACAAATAACAGATGAGAGCCAGATGTTTTTATTTAAATAACTGTGTGAGACAAAAAGACCCGAATACATCAAATAATCTAATATTTACCCAAAAAACAAAAAAAGAAATTACAGATTAATCTTGTAACTCTTATTTAGAGGCAGGACCCCAAGCTTGGACAACCATCAAAGTGCCTACTGTTACTGCAGGCCTGTGTAAAGTTAAGCTGAATAAAATGATATTTACACATCAAGCATCAGTATTAACATTACAATATACAACATGATAATATATCACAGTGAGTACTTTTGATACTTAAAAGAGTATTTTTCAGATGAAACTTTACAACTTTCAGTGACACTTTGAATGCAGGACTCCACCTGCTGATGTGACCTCTGTCCAGGGTGCTGAAACAGGGACCCCAGACTCAAACTGCCCCACCCTCTTTCCCTCTCCACAGGTGAGCTGGTTGGTCATACTTCACATCAGTATCATTCAGGAGAGTTGGCACCAGTGGATGAAAGTTTCTGCGCATTGCTCACCTCCATCCTCTCCTCCCCGTGTGTGCCGCCCCTCGCTCTCCTACATGGCGCCCCCCTGCATTAAAAACACACCGTATCCGCACCAGTGGAGCCTCCGCTTCAATAATTCATCCGGTGCTGGATGAATTATTGAAACCGTGCGCGTCCGTCAGCGGAGCGGCGGCCGTCGGAGAGCAAACGCCGGCGGCCCCCGCGGCGAGCCAATGGGAGGGAGAGATCCCGCGCTCCCTGCGAGGAGCCTCCACCAATCCGGGCGACGCGTCCCTCCATTTCCTGTTGTGGACTCGGACTTGGAGTTGGACGAGTTGACGCTCGCTCTGGACCGGGATGAGACGCCGGACCGTGCGTGCGTGACCCTCCTGCAGGGGTGCTGTGCACTGCATGACAGAGCCTCATAGTGATGTAAGTGAGACGCCATGTGTGTGTGTGTGTGTGTGTGTGTGAGGGTCGGGCCGGCTGCGTGCCTGCACCCCGGAGATGTAAACAGCTTATGGAGGACTTTGCGGCATCCATGTCGGCCGTGCGCGTCATGAGGCTGCAGTGTAACGCAGTAATGTGTCGGTGTTTTCTCCACCTGTATGTCCCAGCATGGGCCCCGCGGACGGACGGCAGGTATCTGATGTCATGACGCGTCTGTTGATATTCCCTTGACAACCGCGGATCGGATACCAATATTCAGGTAGGCTGCCGGTCCTTTTTTTTTTTTTACATTTTATTGTAGGAGCTCCGGTAAAGGACGCAAAGGCTCATTTATGACGCTGGGAAATGATGTCTTTGCACAAACCGTGCCATGTGATAGGCTGAGATGTTGAATGCGGGTTATTTGTAGTTTGTCTCAGCTCGGGGGTGAAGTTGGAGCTGCTGGTTTTTAATCACACAGTTGTAGATTTTTTTAGTAAGTGTTTTAATTTATTTTATTTTTAAATAAGGAGAACAAATAAAGGCCTGTTTGAATGTCCAGCCGGGGCCCGGTTTCTGTCAGGATACTGTGGCGGATTAGTGTCAGTCCATAAAGCAAGTGTCAACGCCCCCCGCCAGAATAAAAGCCTGGCTTCCGGTGTGACGTTTCAAATTAAAACGCCACTTGGGGAAAAGAGAAGTTTCAATTTAAGTTTAAGGGTTGAGAAAATATAATAATAACAATAAAAAAGGGCAATATTTTAAGAATAAAGTTACCTGGGAATACAGTCAGAATTCCAGATTAAAGTCAAAACAAAGCAGTGTAGTATGTTTCTCTTTCTCCTCTAATCCTTCTTATTCAGGTAGCACCATTAGGCTTTAGAAGGACTTTATTGATCTCTACAGGGGAAATTCAGCTGTTGCAGCAGCACTAATACGGAAAGAAGTACAGATGAAATAGAGAAAAGTGAAAAAAGAATACTTGAAATAAGAATAGAACCTATATAAAAGCAAGTGAATTTAAAATTACATGAGTGATACAGTGAAGAGATTAGAAGTATAACAGTAAGTCATGTGTAAGAGTAATATGATACGATCTATTATAACAGCATACACCAGAATAACAGACAGTGTGATTAAGTACTTGTTTGTTATGTTTTTATTATTATATTATTATTATATAAGGTAATATTGTATATTATAATACAGTATTTTAATATGGAATTATAATTTAAGTTGAAATATATTAATTAAACTAATTAACATAATATACAGTGTAGTATAGAGATATAGCATAAAATATAATCATGAGTGATGTATGGTATAATAAATAATGATTAATACATTTAGTAAAGTATATAAGAAAATATGCATGTAAATGTACAGAAATGGAAATTGGATGTGTGTCAAAGTGATGCAGGCTTCCAGAGGGGGGAAAATAACAGTCACTGTTCAAGGATGAATCTAAATGCGGACATTGCTCATGGCCAAACCTCCTCAGGATGTCAATAAGGCCGAAGTGCACAGAGTCATAAAGTAAACACCAGACAGCTCGGAAAAATGAGCGTGTTTCTGTCTCTGTTCAGGGGCCATCATGCCCATCACGCTGCTGTGGGCCGTGGATGTGTACGGCAGGGTGTACAGCCTCTCCACAGCTGGCCAGCGGTGGGAACGTGCAGACGACATGCTGCTGGAGCTGAAGCGTGTCTCCGCGGGGAAAGGGCGCTGCTGGGGCATCGGCTGTGACCACCATGTATACCTCAACATGATGCCCAGCGAGACCCCCATCCGCTATCGGGAGGAGACCTATGAAAACCAGGTCGGCCCAGGCTGCGTGTTATCACACTTACAGTATAGACGCTGTGTGGTGTCAGTGCTTATGTGCTGTTGCTCAGCATGTGTGTGTGTTTTCAGAGGTGGAACCCAGTGGACAACTTCACCGACACACTGCTTCCCACCGACCGCTGGCCGTGGAGCGACGTGACTGGGATGAACCCGCAGCCGCTCCACAGCTTTCAGCTGCCCTCCCGCAGCTGGGAGTGGGAGGGAGACTGGTATGTGGATCAGAGCTGTGGAGGAGAACCCAGCCAGACTGGGGTAAGAAATGACACACACAGTTCTTTTCACATATTTGTTCTTAATCATATTTCTATTTTAATTTGTTTCTTGACATATCATGTCTCATCATACTCTGTTAACTCTGCTGAGGGTCTGCTTGTGTCTCTCGTCAGGGTTGGGAGTATGCGGTCGATTTTCCAGCCAACTTCTCCCCAGACAAGAAGTGGAACTCTTGTGTCCGTCGCAGGCGGTGGATCCGCTACAGGAGATACATAGCACAAGGCTCCTGGGCCAAGGTTTGAACACTCTCTCAGTATACTGTATATATCTGTATATATCAGCGTACAGGTCAGACATAAGTTTCATTGTCACTGTTTTCTGCAGATCCCCCTGGACAACCCCAGGAAGCCCCCGCTGCCGCTCTGTGACATAAGCTGTGGTGGCTGGGAGATGAGTGACCAGTCTGGAAGGTATCCCTACCTCTGGGGTGTATCCCAACAAGGACAGGTCAGTATTGGACTAACAGTCATGTTAATAAGGTTTAGAGCATCTAAAGCAGA
Source organism: Scortum barcoo (assembly GCA_023238725.1). Taxonomy (NCBI): domain Eukaryota; kingdom Metazoa; phylum Chordata; class Actinopteri; order Centrarchiformes; family Terapontidae; genus Scortum; species Scortum barcoo. The sequence continues at coordinate 13,572,412 of CM041547.1, forward strand.
CCCAACTTTCTCCACCACAATTTATATCGGATTACATGCACCCCTGGGGATTATTTAAAAAAAGTAAATGAGAAAAATTATGATTGTAAAAGTCCATGAGAAGCACTGAATATATCCTACTCTTGTTTACAGCACTGTGTATTTAAGCCCTCGCCAATATCTTCAGACACACACAAACATTTATTTTATGCAAAAAATTTGATTTCTGAGTTCAAACGCGTAAGCTCAGATGCTGCAACAACAGGCTGCTCTCCTGCTGCAAGTCCTGTTCAGATTTTTGGCCACAAGAGGGCAGCATGACTTCATATAATTTACATTATCAAAAGTTCTTCATAATACAGCTATAATTGTATTTTAAATAATATGGTTTGATGCTCTCTTAATGAAATATAAAATGACGAATGCTTGTCTTCTCACTATATGGTATGTGGCTTTATTTTGACCCTGCAGGTGTGGTTCAGGGAGGGCATCCACCCTCGGGTCCCAGAGGGCTCCGGCTGGGAGGAAGTAGAAGTGCCCAAGGAGGTGGCTCAGTTGTCGGCAGGCCCCGGAGACCTGCTGTGGGCTTTACTCTGGGACGGGAACCTGATAGTCCGTACTGGACTCAGCCTGGACAGCCCGACCGGTCAGCATTCATTGTAGTTCATGTTAACCCCCCCCCCCACAGACATAATTTCTTTTATCTCTTATCGTTTCTTTCCTTTAACAGTCCCTCTTGTGTGATTTTATGATTTGGTCAGGATTCTTCGCACCTCTTCTTGATTGCTTGTGATTTTTGTGAGCTCAGGATACAGTTGCTCTGGATAAGTGCTGTAAATTTTGACACCAGGCTCAGTTTTCTTTGTTATAGAATCAGAGTATGTGTGATATCTTACATATTTATGGTACCTGAAAAAGTATCTGCGAAAGAGGTCGTTAGGGTTCAAAACATTTAGGAGAAGGTGTAAACCTAGAAGCAAGTCTTACAGAAGAGACCAGCATATTTTACAAAACATAACTTAAACTACCACAGCAAAGGTGACAGCTTGCATCTTCTCCTTCTATCAGGCACGTCGTGGGTGGAGGTGGAATCGCCAGGAAAGGAGGTCGAAGCGCTGCATGTGGCTGTCGGAGTCAGCGTGGTCTGGGTGGTCACTAAAGACTATAAGGTAAATCAACACTCCTCACAAAACCCCTGAATGGTTATTGTTCGTCGCACTGGCAACATGTCTGTGTCTGTTTGCGTCTGAAGGTGTGGTTCAGGCGCGGCGTGAACTCCCACAACCCTTGCGGCTCAGGCTGGATCAGCATCGGAGGGGAGATGATGATGGTGGACGTAGGACTCAATGATCAGGTAAAAGGATTTCATCATCACACCTGCGTTGTATTGCTTTTCCCCTTTTAAGGTATAATTCAGAAATCATGCACAGAGTGTACATTGTCTTTATATAACATATAGGGAGCAAAGTAAAACCTGATTGGATGAACAGTTCATGACACCCATGAGACACAAGATACATGTCAAGATAAGGAATACCTTCCAGCCTTTACTTGAGCCCCCCTTGAGCCAGCTTCAGTTCTGTCGCTGCCTCCCCTCTGACTGATTCACTTTTACCCTCGACTCTGGATCTGGTTTCAGGACGAGCCAGCTCAGGGCCGGGGTCAGGGGGCAGAGAGGCTTCACTCTGTGCCTCACTGCTGAGGACTTTGCTAGCGCTGCAAACCCACATCTCACACCTCCTCCCTTCCCGTCTCTCACCCCACCCTGCCCCCACCCACTCTACCTTCCAGCCTGTGCGGCTGCCCTGTAACACGAGCACCGCCGGCCGTTCCAGCCAATGTCCCAGCAGTCGCACCTCAGGCCCAGCCCTATATATCCCCAGACTATATCCCTACTGGCCTGACATATGGGAGACTCCCTAATTAGAAGCTGGCCAACCTGTCGTCATCATATCCCATATTTCATATTTCAGGGCTGTAATTATGGATACGGCTTGTGTGAGGTGGCAGGCGCCAGTGTTACAGTATATGGCCTTATAAAGTAACAGTCGCCTGTGTCCTACCAGTGCCTCTGATACATCTTTGAAGAGTGAATATGAGTTTTATTTTACTTTATTTGACATTTATTGTGACTCTGCTCTCAGGACTCAGGCCACATTTACAGTTTATTATGTATTTTATGTTGTTACTGGATTTCAGATGACCAAGTCATTTTAGAGAATGGCTCAATGAATTAATAAATGTGACACGTTACAACAGGTGTGGGCGTCTGTGATGATCGTGTTTCATCTTTCTTTGTTCTCCGCCATTGTCTTCTCTCCTCTTCTGTCAGGTGTGGGCTGTGGGGGAGGACCGCGGCCTGTATTTCAGAATGGGTGTAACCCCGTCTGAACCGACTGGGAACGGCTGGATTCCTGTTTCTGCCCAGTGGGGCAATAGCAAAGAGGTTATTCCACCCAGGTCTGTATGAATAAATGAGCTGAACCCTCTCGAGCCCTGTAATGAAACTGACCTCTTTTCTAACTCTTATTGCTCCCCGCTCTGTCCATGTGTGTTTCATAGGGATGAGTGTAAGTTTAGTGGCCATCTGACTGAGGCGTCACAAGGCTCAGTTCTGAGCTGCACTGACTCAGACTCTGAGCTGGGTCCTGCTGACCCAGAAAACAGCACTAATGATACCCCAGTCCTGGAGGCAGCAGCGCCCTCTGTGGTCCCTTTAGGGGGAGCCGATGCAGCTTCGCCTCCCCCGACATCAGAGGAGGCTCCTTTAGCCTCCCAGCAGGATGCCCCCAAACCATTCATCCCTGCCAGCGACAGCTTCATCAACAGCCTGGTCTCCGACCGCGATAAGACGTCCACGCCCCAGCCGTCCATCACAGAGGTGCCGCTGGAGGAAGGCGAGGAGCCATTGCCAGCCCCGATACTCCCGACCCCCGTGGCTGCAGGGCATGACGTCCCCTGGATGAACGTGGATCTGGAGGGGGCAGAGGCAGCTCGAAGCGCACGGGCGGCGGGGCCCTCGCTGGGTGACGACAGTGCTGCTGCCACGTACTCCCTGGGGACCCTGGAGACCTCGCAGGGTGTTGGAGAGGAGGATGGGCCAGTGTGGACCTGGATCTCCGGCGGAGGCTGCGATGTGGATGCAGATTCACAGATCAGCTGGCTGAGTCCAACAGGTATGTTAACGATCTACAAATAAATGCAAATGTCAACACTGTGGTCACATTTAGTTGATTGTCGGTTTATCTGTGTTTATCTGTGTTGTTTGAATGTTGTATAGCGTGTCTATGTTTGGGTTTTTACGTGGATGGAGATATACTGTACGTGTCATCTCTGTGGTTGTCTGTCTGTCTGTCTAAACGTCTGACTTGTACGTCTCTCTGTCAGGCCCTCTCACCAGCTCCCTGTCATTGACTCCAGTCCAGTCAGCAGCCTGGAGCGAGCAGCAGCAGCAGCAGGAACACAGAGAGGAGATCAGTAAGAAGCCGCTGGAGAGAAGCCACGTAAGCCTCTCTTTACCTCCTCCTTCTCTCCTCTGTCTAATCATATCTCACCTCTCGCCACATTTCACCATGTGTGCATCCACACGTGGTGACATCCTGCTATTTCTCTTACCAGTCTGTGTGGGTGCGCAAAGGTTCGTTGCGCTGGTGGAGAGACTGGAAGCCTCAGCGCTGGGTGGATGTTGGCGTTGCTCTCGAGCAGTCCACCAAGGCTGATGGCAGGAAGGACAGCATTTTCTTTTCTTTGTCTACTACACACAGTATGATGAGAAAAAGGTTGGTTTGGCCGTGAAGTCACAGTTATACTGTCACAGAAGGTGACGGACACATGTATAGCTCATGTTTTACTAACAGACTGTCCACTTACAGTTGTTCATTCTCATTTTCTTATGTCTTTGTCTCAGTACCTCCAAGTGTTTATAAATGAAGTGACGGCACTGGTTCCGGTGCTCAGGGACTGCCACTATGCCTTCACTGTGTACACGTCCCAAAGGACCAAACAGAGGTGGCCTCTGGTTCTGGCAGCACAAACTGAAAAGGACATGAACGACTGGGTAACAGCTGATTTAAACACTACAGTTAAAATGTAGCATAGAACAGTGCATGTGCAGTAGAATTTGACAGTGTTTCACCTTTAACTTCAATAGCTTCTGTGTTCACTAGTATTTATGTTCTCATTGCTGATCATGTTCTTTGTTGTTTCTGCATCTGTCCTGTGTGTCTAGTTGTGCCTGTTGTCTGACTGTTGCTGTGAGTGTCGAGGGATCTCTGGTCCCCCGTCCAGACAGGCCCTGTGGTCCACCACCTCAAAGGGAGACATCATGGTCCACGAGCCGTCCTTCTCCCTGGAGGCGACAGCAAACGCAGCGGCCTGTGACCTCATGTGAGACTCCAAATAGTAGACTCTGCCCGCTTTGTTTGTTTCTCTCTTTCTGGCTGTCTTCGCCTGTGTCACCGTGTCACTAACATGCTAACATACTGCTCTACCTGGTGAAAGCGGGTGCTGTTTGTGCTGCTGATCTCTTTCGCGCTGTGTGTGGCAGTGCTCACAGTAACGCTGGGTGCTTTGCTGCAGGTTCTGGCGGCAGGTCCCGGGTCACCTGCGCTGCGTAGAGTCTAACAGTCTGGGGCTGGTGTGGGGCATCGGGTGGGACGGCACTGCCTGGGTGTACAGCGGGCACTTTGGGCAACAGCCCACCTCGGGTAAACAAGCCCCTGTAGACATTCAGATAGTCTACACATCCAAGCTCATCCCCTTGATATTGACACGCACAAACCTTTGATAGTTTGTTGTACATTTATTAATGTTGAAACATCAATTGATCTACATAAAATTGAAGACAACTGTAATAATTGCGTAGTTATTCATTAAGTAAACATGAAAGATTTTTGCTGGTACAACTTTACAAGGCTGGATTCTCTTGAGATTGTTTTAGGTCATATGAGATGGAAATTTATTTATAAAATTAATCAATATATTTATTGTTTTATATTTATATGGTAAGTGCTTATTCCAATCTGTAACTGATGCAATGATCTATAATTAAAATAATCAATAAGCGCAGAGATGTTTACTTTAAATGTCAAATTTATGTCACAGTTCATTTTGCTGTTTCATTTGCAAGAAAATCAATGCAATGCAAATCTTCTTGCTAACAGCTTGTAGCTTGTAGTCCATCATCTGTTGCTGCTGAATATGCATATGCACACAAATGTGGTACAACTATTTATCTGCTTGTGTTGCAGGAGATGCAGTTCAGCTGCACCAGCAGACTGATGTCAGAAGTGTTCATGTGTATGAGAATCAAAGGTGGAACCCCATGACAGGATATACAGACAAGTAGGAAGATTTCATTATTTCTCCTGTTTAACAAAGTCTTAGAAAGTTTATCTTGTTAAATGGCTCCTAAACCATCCACTTTCTGTTATTTTGGCTCCAGAGGACTTCCTACAGACCGCCCTATGTGGAGTGACGAGAGCGGCCTGAAGGAGTGCACCAAAGGCAGCACACACCCGCCCTCCCCTCAGTGGTCTTGGGTAGGTGGGATCAGTTCAGAACTCCTCCTACACACACATGTTTCATTTTTCATTTGACCACCAGCGGATTCTGCAGCACCATACAGTTTTTTAATTTTTTTTTTATTTTCAGGTGTCAGAGTGGGCTGTGGATTACAACGTGCCTGGAGGGACAGACAAAGAGGGCTGGCAGTACGCTGCAGACTTCCCTGCGTACGTTATTATCATTCTCAGGACGCTGTCTCTAAAAAAAAATGTGTGAACGAGAGGTGAGCTATTCGTCTGACTTATCGCTCTCCTACAGGACCTTTCATGGACACAAAACTATGAAGGACTTTGTCAGACGCAGAAGATGGGCCAGGTAATCAAACACACTCTCACACACTTCTGTGGTTTGTTTCTCTTCAGCATTAAAGTAATCCTGTATTCTTCCTACAGGAAGTGTAAGATCACACCGAGAGGTCCGTGGCAGCAGGTCCCACCCATCCCTCTGAGTGACATCTCTCTGATGCCATGCCTGGCCCAGAGCAGGATGGAGCAGGTCCCCGTCTGGGCCCTCAGCGACAAGGGAGACGTCCTGTGTCGTCTGGGAGTTAGCCCCGAAAACCCAGCGGTGAGAAACGTGCTAAAAAACAAATTCTGATGTGACTTACTTTTAGAGCTTAACCAAGTGAGAATCATTTCATTGTAATTCCTTCAAAGTCTCCGTTTTGATTTGCCTCTTCTCTGCAAAAACAGCACTTCCCTCTAACTCCGGCGTGTTTGATCTCTCTCACAGGGCAGCTCCTGGCTACACGTGGGCACAGACCAGCCCTTCAAGTCCATCTCCATCGGCGGAGCCAACCAGGTGTGGGCCATCGCCAAGGACGGAGCTGTGTTCTACAGAGGCTCCGTCTCCCCACAAAACCCTGCAGGTCAGTTAAAGACGTGAAACTCAGATAATGTTCTGATGTGTCATATCTGCAAGACAAAAATGTTCAATGCATCCACATAAAATTCCCACCCTGTGTGTGGGATTAAAAGCCAATGAGGTTTTGAGCACTTTCGTCCCTCTGCAGGAGAGTGCTGGTACCACATCCCATCTCCTCCCAGACAGACTCTGAGACAGCTGTCTGTTGGGCGAACATCTGTCTTTGCTGTGGATGAAAACAGTGAGTAAACACCTTTTTAAAAAAAATAGAATTAGACTCTTCACATCCAAGATCAAATCCAGTAAACCCTTTTCGTGCTCACACAGGTAACTTGTGGTACAGACAGGGCCTCACCCCCAGCTACCCTCAGGGCTCCGCCTGGGAGCTCATCTCTAACAACGTCACCACAGTTTCTGTGGGACCGCTGGACCAGGTCAGTGTTACTACAGGAAGTCAGGCCAGGATATCAAGTCGAAGTTACTCCTATGTGAACACGGCATTAAGCAGAGCCATTAAAGCGATATCACCTTGGAAACCATCAGGTCGGCGAGGGTTGTGACGCTTGGTTTACCCACCAAAGACAGGTTTTATCAGCATGCAGCAGGAGTCACTGTAGGATCTCACTGCGAACTAGATCAGATGATAAACCATGTTTGGCTCGGCGCTGTTGTTCCCTGCAGGTGTGGATCATAGCAGATGGAGTTCCAGGCTTCCCCGCTGAGACTCCCGGAGCCGTCTGCCACAGACTGGGGGTGGGACCCATGCAACCCAAGGGCCAAGCCTGGGACTACGGTATAGGGGTGAGTCTGAGATCAAGTATAATTCACATTTCAATAATAACATGAGAGGAGAAAGAAAACAAAAGCACACACACAGCAGCGCAGCAGTATTGTTGATGTCTACATTGTGACATATTTGTTTTTAATGTTGCTGCTTAAAGAACTTAATAAAGCTTTGAAGATAAACTTATGATGGTAGATTTTTTTTCTCTTTTTAAAATCATTTAATCCTGTTATAATTCAGAAACCAACAATATTTTAGTCTGTCTCTGAATACTTTGACTTTTCTACCCCAACTGTTAAAAACCTCTCACATATGTTTTTTTTTTACATATGTTTTTTTTTTCCATGTCTTAAAACATCTGGGCACTGTAGTTTTTGGCAAGTAGAAAATAATTTGTTTGTGACTTTTTTTAAACTGAGGACTAATATACATTTTGTGCTCTACTGAGGATTTCCAGCAACAGGATGCTGTGTGTTTAGAACTGACTCAAAATGATAATAAATAATGAATTATTGCATTTTTATTAATTTCTGGACAACAGTTTAGCTCTACATTTATAACATTTCTCATATATTCTGACCTCGTTACTGCCCTCTAGTGGACATTTTAAGAAATGATGAAGATAGTTATGAGGTGAAGAATAAGTAATTCAACTATTGACGTTTGTCATTCATGCGTTTGCCCTTCAGGGAGGATGGGAGCACATCAGCGTGAGGGGGAACTCAGCCGAGGCTCCTCGCGCCCCCCACCTCCTTCCCGTGGGACCCCCACGCAGCCCGCTTCCCCCGCGGCCTCTGACACAAGTGAACGGGAACGCTGTGGGTGTGTAGAACCCTCCCATCTCCTCTTCTTCTTCCTCTTTCTCCTCCGCCCCGCAGCCCTGTTTGTGCCTGGATCTTCAGACCATTCCCACCGGCCCTTATCCCGTCACGTAAAGGGAATGCACAATCATACCACTGAGTTTCTACCGTGTGTTGTAGTTGGATCTGACTCTCGATCGATGGATGAATGTTACTCCCTGGCTCTTTTCCCCCAGGCAGAGGTCATGTCAGTATGCAGTGATGACAAAACAGAAAAGGGAGCACAAAAAAGGATTTAATGGGTCTTGATGCGGCAAGAAAACTTTTGAAGTGAGCGCATGTGTTTTGCTCTTACTAGGCTTTGGCTACTGGGTGTTGTGGGATTTAGCAATAGCTTTCTTATATACATTCTTATAAACAGTATCCTGTGAAGACCTAAAAGGGTGGGACTTTGATAAAGGGCTAAGGCTTGGGTATCAAACACACAATCCCACTGTAGCCTAACTTGTCTTGAGTTCTAGAATCTTGTTTTTGTTTGTTTGTTGTTTGTTTTTGCCTGTCATATATTTGCATGTGATATTATTTATTTATTTATTATGCATTTGTTGATTTTTTTTGTTTTTGTTTTTATTTGTTTGTTTGATTCTCCACGTGTTTTGGCCTATTATACGTTTGCAATGAAGTGGAGTTTTTTTTGGTTTTGTTTTTTCACCCATGTTGCTACAACAAGCCTTTCTAACACTGAGGGCTTTTTCAAAAGAACTGACAAAATTTTGACATCTTCGCACTTCAGGAAAACGTGAAGGCTCTTCAATTACAAGTGACCGCAGAGAAGAATATGGAAAAATTTCAGTCCACAATGCCAGATAATACCTCTCTGTCCGCCTGCAATAAGGAAAGTTCTTCCTGTTCGTATGACATCCCTCCTCATAACTGCTACGACCGTGACTGTTGAAACTGCGCGGCAGACCTGAATGTCACGACTTGACATTCGTCCAAAAAGGGCATTGAAATGTGAAATAAAAGTCTAAAAATACTGACTCGTGTTCTCGCATAATTTCAGTTGGTCTAATGAAACACGTTGATGGCAATGATTCACCTGACAGCTACGTTTTTCTTTTAATAAATGGACTCATGAGGATAGAAGTCACAGTCAGCGTTGAGATTCAGGGGCCTTTCTCACACAGGTGTTACTAGTAACATTAATAATGTTTTTGTCGTGTTCAGCTGCCCCAGTGACACAGCGTGCACAACACCAGAACCCTGAAAGTGAAGTAGCCACATGGAATCCAGCCATCAGCTTACTTTGCTTTTCCTCCACTCAGTCAAACCAAGGTGGTTATAGTGTGCATCTTAACTACTCGACTACTGAATGCCACAAAAAAAGCCTGTTCTTGACCTTTGGCACACATACAGTAGCTGTAGTGAACGTACAACCAAAGAACAGCTGTTTTTTCTTTTTGATGAAGTCTTGTATTGCTGTAACTTTCATTTATTTTGAAATCAAAGCCAAACTTCCCCTTTTATTGACATTTGTGTGGCACAACTTGAGCAAACAGTTTAATCTTTGTCTCACTCCAGCACTGCGAATGTTTGTGCATGAAACAAGACAAGAACAACACATAATATTGACTGGGATGTCCTTGATCTGCTGTAAATTGAAAATATTTTGAGGTTATTTTTATTTTTTTCTATCCATCCAGTTGCACAGATTCTGTGAGGTAAACTCCAACACAGCAGAGCTCAACTTACCTCTCATGGGGAACCCTCTCCTGCCCAGAGCTGGTCACCCTGGCCTACTCATATCCAGGAGTTAGTTTCAAAACCACTGTTGTGCGTAGAGAGCCAAACTATATGTAAATGATAGTGAGTGCCAGTTTTTGACAGACACCACACTCGGACACACAGCATTTCTATGTGCAGCGACCACACAGAAATTAGAAGTTCATTTGCATTTATTTTCATATTAAACAGTGTAATTATAAACATTTCATTCAATTACACTAAGCATGATAAATATGAAGTAAAAATATTTTTAAAATCTACAAGTTTAAAGGACAGAATGAATTCACATCTGCTTTTGTGTCTTAATTTAACTGCTTTTAGCCGACGTCTGTGATATGTTCCTCTGATCAACTCAGCTTTAAGTTACAAAATGAAACCTCATACCTATAACTCAGTTACATCATTTCCCATTTACAGACAGAGAGAAAAAAAATTAACATTTACATACATCAGTACAGTTCAACATTAAGTTACATTTCTCAAATGTGCAAGATTAAGCAAATGTATACTGTAGTCAAATAAAACAAGATTTCCTTAAATAAATGTTCAAGTTTAACTGAAGCACAGGCTGCTGGTTTTTTAACAGAGGTTAACATTGTCTAAGATACTGTACAGTGCTTTCTGTATGGGGGGGTGGGATGGACATCATCTACTACAGGTGAAGTATAGCTGTTCATCAGGTCAAGTGTTTGAGTAATTAAAAAGGAAACAGTAACCGTATAACCTACAGTTTCAAAGAACTGTTTTTATAGCTGTACATAACGGGGGAGGGGGGGGGTTGCATTATGCTTTATACAGAAGTTGATCACACACATCCCCACCCGACCCTGTACAGCCACAGAGACGATGTACGACCCGCAAACGATGAGATACAATAATGAAATGCTCTGAAACTGGACAAAAGGGTCTTCAAGGAGGAAAATGCCATCTGAACAGGTTCAGTTTGACAGAAAGTAAAAAAAAAAATAAAATAAAAATAATAATAATAAAATAAAAATAAAAAAGGCAGACAACTCTGTTCGTGACACTGACATTGATAAAAGCAGCAGTGCTTCTTTTTTTTTTTTTGTTCTAGTAGTGAATTACTGTTAAGCTTAAAGTCCCTGCACATTACTGAAGACAGCCTCATTCAGCAGGTCGTCCGTCAAACTTGTACTCAAATTTCAACTCAAACTCATTGCACATTTGTTTACAAACAGCTCGATACATTACTTCATTCTGACATTTAAAAATAAAATCCCCCGCCTTTTTTTTTTTTTTTTCCAAAATCTCACTGACTGTGTGATTTAAAATTTTGTAGTGATAGTAAATTAGTGCAGATGTAATTTTTCTGTTACAGCATCACAGGCACTGTGATTGAAAACTCAGTGACAAGTAATTGGGACAAAAACCATCTGAGCAGCTTACTGCACAAAATGAAGCATAACAAAACTGTTAACTTACTTTTTTACGTTTCATCACCAGTTTGATCACCGATGTAAGCATCAACTTGACAATCCTTGTCTAACACCCTCCATTCTTACTGAGAGGTCTCAAAAATATGAAACTACTTACTGTATATATATTCCTTTCAAACATTAATAAAAAGGAGCACACAGTGCGTCACCTCTGCAAACGAGGGATTTTTCTTTTTAGTTAAGGTAGTTATCACATCATCCTATGCATGGATGCTGCTTCCTAATTTTCAACCCTTCTTATTCAAATGCTGCTACAGAAGGATACCATATAGTTCTCTCCAATTAAGAGACATACACCCAACAAGAGGTTACGACCAAATAAAAAAAAACCCCAACAAATTACTCTTTTCCAAAAGAAAAAAAAGGCAACCACTGAAATAATCGCACAACATGAAGGACCAAAATGAACAATATTGGGAAAAAAAGCTTGGATCTTCAGTTTTTGCTGAAATCAAAGAGCTTATTCCTATTTGGCTGTAGTGGTAGTTTGTCAGTTTGTCAGCCCAGTGTGTTGAACTCAGAACATGTATATTTTTTCCTTTTCTTTTTTTTTTGGTGATGCAAAAGTCCTGGAAAAGGGAGTGCACTTCAACACACAACAAAAGGAAGCAGCCAAACACCTGGAATGCGCTTGATGAGTCTTTAAAGCAAACATTTATAAACTTTTTTTGTTTTTTTTTACCCCCACTGGAATTGCACTGAACTGAAATCATACACATTGATGTAGCTGGAGAGGTGATGTGGCTCAGAGCGGGACTGGGCCTCATCTGTCTTTATTTGCTGAAAATCAGTTTGCAGCCATTGTTCTCACGGCCGTCTCCGTGTAGGTAAAGAGCAGTTCTGCCTGAGAGAAGCATCCATCATCTGTCCTTTTACAGCCGTTCTCCGTTTTCCAAAAAGTGCGAGTAGTTCCGTTTTTCCATTAGTGTGATGATAAATGGTCCCTTCAGTTATCAAGCTAGTCCTTTTCTCCGTCTTCACTGCTTCCTGAGGTAAACAAAAGAGAGTGAAGAGAGTTTAAAGATTTGTTCAACTGACTGAAGATATTTAAACACGACTTATTAATATTATTACATGGCCCAATGAGCGTGGTACATAGTACTGCTTATAGTACCTGGTGAAAATATCAAACGGAATAAGGCAATGTCATGTATATTTATATAAGCAGTAAAATTTTATAATATCATTTTAATAAATAGCTGATGATTAGGTCAGCGTAGAATGAGGTAGTCAAATAAGCAGTAGTAAAGTAGTAAACTAACCAAATATATTCACCTCTAAAGCCAATTAACACATCAGATCTCGTTAGTAAGATCAGTAAAAAAAAAAAAATTAAGCATAAAATTGTCAGTTATGTGCTGGACTGTTTCTCAGCCAAGTGCAGCAACATCCTGGAGTACTGCTGTTACCGTCAGTGGAGCCTTTAGCTCACCTGCTGCCGGCAACAGCTTCATATACGTCACATAGACATGATATAAGAGTGGTATCAAACTTCTCTCTTCTGGCAAGAATGCAAAGAAGCAGATTCTAAAATTTCAAACTTTTAACTTCAAGCCTGTGTATAAGCATGTTTCCATACAAGCTCGGTGGGACTGCGTGTCTCAACTTGCCTCCTTGTTCGATATCAGAATCGGTGAGATGTGTGAGCGAGAAGCTGGCGATGCTGGCCGGTGAGATGGAGAAGCGGGAGTAGTTTGAGGTGCTGGTCCAGCTGGGCTCCAGCACACGCCCGACCGCAGGAGGTGGAGAGGAAAAGCGAGATGCTGCAGATGAGGACAAGGTCTTTGATGCTGGGTCTTTATCCATCTTGGGTAGAAAGGCAGGTGCAGGGGAGGAAAAGTCATCGTCCCACTCGAAACCACCACCTGTGCAGATTTAATGAACGAGTCAGGACACATAATGGTAAAGACTTTCTTCAGCAGCTGCATATATTTAGTATAGGTCTGCACCTAACGATTACTTTTTATCGATTAATCTAACAATTTTTTATTACCCGATTAATACAACAATGAATTTAACCAAAATAAAAATCGAAAACTTGTCTTATTAGTATTCGATTCAATGATTTATTCAATCATCTCTTGAAATCAAACAAAATTAACAAGAGTTGTGCAACAGTGCATTTTTATCAGTGCTTTTTTACATTCACAAAACATTTTAACAGTGCTTTTTAGCTTATCTTTAGTCAACTGTAAGTAACACACAGCCAAACACTTGCACCCAAAGTCTCTCCCCCTCGCCTCCTTTCTCTCGCCATGATCGCGATCAAACATTCATTCATTCATTCAGTCGCCAATCGGCAAAAAGCTGCGGCCACAGAGCAGATAAATCAGGTCGGATTAACAGCTGTTAGATATCAGTGCATAATAACGTGCCACATTTCAACTATGTTGACGAATCGCCCCAGCCCTAATTTTTTAGTTTATGGTTTTACCTTCTTCATCAGTAGAGCTTTCAGAGTTGGTGAAGCGGTTCAGGTAGCTAGAAGTGGGCACTGGGCTGCTGAACTCTGACGCTGTTGAGCCTGACGAGTGGTCACCCAGTTCTTTTGTGGGGGTCTCCTAAATTGGAGTGAGTTGGATTTTAGCTAGAATAAATCTTTGAAAAACTGACAATAAACAACTAAATGAAATTAAATGAATAAATAATACCTGGTCAAACAGGTAGACAGTGACATCATCGAAGAAAGACACAGCTCTTCTGGAGTTATCCACAATGCTCTTTGCAGGAAACGGGGAAGACGCTGTCTCGATGTTCAGCGTGGTGGGTTTCAACAAGCTCTTCAGGTTCTTTGCGCTGCTGTCATCGGAGACTATCAGCGGCACCACGTGCACAGCGTCATCCTCACTTTCTGAGCTGGAGCTGTGCATCTGGTACGTGCGGATGTCATCGTCGGAGTCGTCGCTGTTCTCGTCCTCCTCATCCGCATCAACGCCATCCTCCTGTCCATCTAAACCTGAGCCATCCCGCCTCCCCAGGTAACGACCCTCCATGTCTGGCTCTTTTATTTTGTGACCGTCACTTGCATAGGTCCTGGTTAATTTAGCATGACCTGTACTCTCTGCTGATGGCACTGATGGGGTAGCAGAAGCAGGTGGACTCTCTGGATATTCTGATGGGTCTGGTTGATTGGGAGATGTGATGTCCTGAAGTGTGATGAACACCTCTGGTTTGTTTCCATCTCCCTTATGGTTGTTGGTGGACTCTATTGCCTCCTTCTCAAATTTCTCTGCAATATCAGAATCTGCCCCTCGTAATATGCCCCCAACATGAGGATCGGGTGTTTCTCCATCCATGTGTGGTTCGGCAGTTATAGAAGACTCTTGCTGAGAAAATATACAATCTACATTTCTTTCCACATTAACCTCCAGTGCTGGACCACCAACAGCACCATTGTCTGTGTCGGTAGAGTCCCTCAGCCACTCGACTTCACCAGAGCCTCCCACAGTCGTTTCTTCAGACTTCTTCTCTGGTTCTGATTCATTGTCTGAGAAGTAGGCAGAGTCTCTGTAATTACTGCCCATGAGCGGCTCCTCAGCTGGCGCTACATGATCTGGTTGCTGGCCCTCACTGGGATCGTCGCTCTGAGGATCCAGCACACCCTCTACTTCAGAGATGATGATCTCCGGTGGAACCAGATTGATAGCAGCTGTGGGCTCTTCTGTCTCATCCTCTTCTTTGGCAACACTCAGTCCATTTTTTACAGGGGAGTCTTCTTTGACATTGGGCTGAGAGTTCCACTCAGGAGACTCCAGGTTCTCCGTCTCATACCCGCTGTCAGATATCTTGTATGGAGGCTGGAGTTTTTGTTGGGCTATTTGAGCACTCAGCTCTTCCCCTTGCTCACTTAGCCTGTGGATGTCCAGAGAGTCTAAAGAGTCTGGTGTCTCGGCTGAATTATCTACAGTTGGTAAAGTGGTGGACATACTGTCTTCCAGTAAACTGTCCTGGCTAATCTGGTCCAAAGATGGTCCAGAGACCAACAGAGAAGACCTGACAAGAGGATGCCCATTAGTATCCATAAATGATTCTTCATGGTCAGACAGAGTGGTTTCCAGTTCAATATCTGCATCCTCAATTAGTTCACTCAACAGATCATTACTAGTAAGGTCCTCACCCTGTCCATTGTCTAAGGACAATGGTTGGACTTGCAGGTTTTCAGGCATTTTACCATCTACAGGCTGAACGTCATCCTTTGAGGTTCCAAGGTCATCTTCAAGGCTGGGAATTTTGGCATCTGTACACAAGGAGTCTGTAGTGGCACTTTCAGAGAATGCAGCTGTGTGTCCATCAGCTTGACTAATGATAATCTCAAACCTCTCTGAGGTAGAATCAAAACCAGAGTCTATACCTCTGTCTGAGGATTGCAGTAGAACAAGGTCTTCGGTGGAAGAACTAATTCTAACTGGCAGCTGGTTGCTTGTGTCATCTTCTGTGACCACTGTAATGAAAGGCACCAGTGTTTCATTTTCTACCAGAGACTGGCTTAACTCCCCCAAGCTGGCACTTGGAGAGGCTAAAGGGTCCTGTCTTAAGGATGTGCTACTTGCTGCAGGTTTCAAATAAGTGTCTGTTGTGGTTAAGCTGCCTAAAGTCTCAAGGTTGTCCCAAGAGCGCATTTTGAATGCTTCTTCCGGTTCGTGGGCTATGCCAGGTGAAAGAAAATTCTCCTGGGGACTTGAGAACCTAGATCCGTCTTTCATCAGGCTCTGGTCTTTGAGAAAAAGGAAGTTGTCAGCTAGTTTTTCAGTGTTCAGAAGCCTCTTCACATCCGTGTTCTCTTCGTCTACTTCCACAGAACCCGTCAGGTGAGGAGCTTCTGAACAATCCCCTAAAAAAGAATCACCATAGCTTTTATCTGTATGCATCTTCTGGGCTTCTACTGTTGCACCTTCATGAAAAGGGTTCCCATTGCGCTCTGGAAGCTCCATAAAACTCTGCCTCCAGGAAGGAGAATCCTCTTGCTTGGACCCCTCTTCAGTGAAAATGTTGGTGTGGTATGGACTATCATTTTCAAGAGAGGACCAGATGTGGCTGTCTGGTAAATAAGAGTCCTTGGAGTCAATACTTTGGTGGAAAAAATCAGCATCTGTACTTGACTCATCCAGACGGACATCTTGGAGAACAACAAAGTCTTGCCGGCCTGAACTGAAGTCCATGTCTTGCCCTCTGTTCTCATCTACCCCAACTGTGCTCTCTCCTTGTTCTTCTAGCTGTATGTAATATTCATTTCCATTAGATGGCTTTTGTGCATCAAACACTGGTACAATCCCAGGAATTCCTGAAGAAGTGTTCCCACTTTCTGTGCCCGCTGCTCTGGCTGTAGGATCAGGGAAATGGGCCTGGATGTCTTCACTGGAAACAGGGAAGAACATGCTGTGATAATTCAGTGTTGTGTCCATGCTTGAACGTCCATGGCTGCCATCATAGTGGTCATGCTTGGCTGCCTCCCAAACATACTCAAAGCTGAGACCTTTGCTGGTTTCAGTAACAGTAAGAACTTCATCGATCTCTTGTCGCAGGGCATCATCAGCAAATTGTTCCAAGATCGGGAAAGAGGAGTGGCTAACAGTGGTCTGCCGTGTGGAAGGGTTGGGCTTGAGAGCATCCCAGCGTTGCTCAAAATCTTCTTCTATGTCCTTCTGGCCTTGCATGCGCAGGTAGATAAGTAAACGGTGTACTTCCTCTGCTGTGGCCCGCTTGTCTGGAGACAGCCAGCAGAACTGTAGGACCTCATACCTGCAGTTAGAAGGAAAAACACACATCTCTTTGTCGGACAAGATACATTTTTAATCACCAAATAACTTTAATAACTTACTTATTTTAGCAACAGTACTAACATATTCTTAGTTTTACAAAACAATTTCTCTCTCAACTCACCATCTGTCAGAATAAGGAAGCTCCAGCTGTGGCTTAAAGAGTTTGACTTGTTGATCCTTGATCACATGATTGAGAACCTCCCGGTCAGACAGATGTGGGTACGGCTGAGCACTATTCTCAAAGAGCTCCCACAACGTCACCCCCAAGGCCCTGTAGACAATTGAGGATGAAATAGCTGTTGAAATTTACAGCACAACAACAGTTGTCTCACGCTTGCCCAGTTCAGCAAATGACCTAAACCTCTTGACCCCAAACCATAAAACTTCATCAAATGAGTTGTTAAGATTATCCAAACCCACAAAAACATGGTTCATAAAGCAGCTATGATAGCACAACTGACGAATACTACGCGAGTTGCTCTTTACATGGGGAACATTTTTAATCACTACATATTTTTATTGAGGGGTATATCTGGCTCCTGTAACTAGAACCATCTTATGTAACACTGAAATTTATGACCGGAAGGCATTTGGGCAATGAGTCGTGACGTCGGGGATGGGTTGAAAAGAGTGTACAGTGTTGAGAGATGCTTAGTCGGTGCAGTGTCAGTGTCTTTTTCCCGCCTTTTGGAAATTATCCAGATTGTTTAGGATTTACAAGGGCTGGAATTAGCAGTAAGGGTTTGTTTTCTCAGCAATGAGCCAGACGTGTACTGCAGAGCGATTTACTGTAATACCTCTACGCCTCATTCGATATATACTTGATTAAAAAGGATATGTATAGCTGGGATATCTTTAATACCCAACAATAAGCAATCAGAGAATGACATTTTAAAATGTATTTGGATAAGGTTCAGGTCCACTCACAGTCTTTATGAGTAATGTTTGTTTTGTTTTTTTTTAAATGTCCTCTAGTGTCAGTGGAGAGCTGCAATCTGGTACTTACCACACATTGCTGGGCTTGGTCTGCTCCATAGTAATGACACCCCCATGGCGCTCGCCCACCAGCTCAGGAGCCAACCAGCGAAGGGGTGCAAATACATCATCCTCTGTGATGATGTAATCCTCCTATAATAACATTGTACGACATTTCAGTCACACACAGTATTTGCTTCTTTTACAAAATGTAACTTTCTTGGAAACACTGCCAATAACTTTGCAAATACCACATCATTTAAAAAACACTCAACAACATGAGAGATTTGGTTGATCATTAGCTCTCACTGAGGCAGTGCACTCTCACTCTGCCTCTCCCTTTCTTTACAGAAATAGATTCAGTGAGTGACCTTATCTTATGGGTATTAAATTCAGACAGCCAAACTTGATGGATCAGCAGTATTTAAGGAATGCAGCAGACAGAAGTGCCTTAGGACATTTGTGGCGAGTCAAGATACAAGAGAAGATGATGTCAGGTCTTCAGTGAAATACACAACTGATCAAAGGCAACAACATGCAAAGTCTAGACGTAGACTGAGAAGATAGAGTTTGTGACTTAAGCACAATAAATAGCCAAACAGATTACTTCAGGTTACTTCAGTTCAGCAGTTGCATAGAGTGGAGCAGTTTTTAACCATACCGAGAATAATTAGTTGAATTTGGTAAATTAAGGCTCTTTAAAAAAAAAAAAAGAAAAAAAAAAAGAACATAGCAAACCTGCTTCAAACCATAAATTTTCATTTACAAGGAAGACATTTAATAAACCACATCTGACTGATATTTTTATTTCCTCACCTCTTTCTGGTTAAGCATTCTCACCATTACAACAGCACAAGATAGTCTGGAGTAGTGTGTAAATTCTCAAATTAATTGAATTAACAGGAGTGATTTGTGTATTTGAAAATATTCATAAATGATGTTATGGCCTGTGTTATGTTTAATGGCCTCAAAATTATATAATAAAGATATAATAAAGATGATAATTTAGGCAAAACCAGCAGAAATGAATTACTGCTCGATCCATCATAGATGCCCAGTCTTCCACTCACGTCCTTGTGAGTTTCTCTTTTGCTCCACAAAGACTCCAGATGGCGCAGTTAACCTCAGTGGGACTCTAGACGCAGTCGGGCTGCTTGTACTATGTGTCAATGGGCAGCTAGTGGCTAACAGGCACTGGAGGGGCTGCGTTAACATGCCACAAGCAAAGAGATCTAATATAAGTCTTCACTTGGTATTAATTTTGATACCAAATGTATACGAGTTTATAATGCCCACAATATGATAATATAATATCACATTATTTAGGAGCATGAGCCCTAAAGCATATAATTGACTATAATGTATTTAAGAGTAAAACAACAACTGCTCTTAAACTGCCTTATGTATAGTATTTTTGTGTAACCAGCACATGGTATTGACAAGAATATGCAGCGCCATACAGTCAAAGACAATAAACAAAATCTCTGTGCTTAAAATATCTGAAATTAAGGTTTCTGCTTACTTTGTATCTGTAGGGTCCAATTCCGTAGTCTCCCACTTTGACAGTAAGATCTGCAGTCAGGTAGCAGTTCCTCAGAGCCAAATCACTGTGACAGCATAAAGAAAAACATTGGCATGTGTTTACGGCTGGATTAGATACTTTTACAATTACCAAAGTGCTCACTGATTATTCTTGCCCTAGTTAGTCAATTTTGTTTGGCCTGTGCATTGTCATTCATGTCCATAAAACCAGTGTGAAGTGATGACAAAATCATTCTTATCAAGATCATCAAGGGTTCCACCATCTGCTCTTAACCTTAAAGGCTAAGATTACCTTGTAGGAATCAAGGGCAAGCGAGTCTGGCAAGGATCGCAAATGACTTTGGCAACTACAGGAAATTCTTCTGTCACTTGCCTCTGCTCTTCACCTTGAAACAACACTCAAACAGGGGCTATTCCTGACTCGTACATACAGCAGCAGGATATAGTTTCTAAAGGGAAACACAGGCTCCGCTAACAACTTCTTGTGGGGCTGCCAGCAGAGGGCGTAAGAAGCTCCGAGGCGCTCTCTGCACACTGAGCAGACATATGGTGGCTCATTCACTCTGACCAAAAAGGAAGGCTTTGATTTTCCTTTAGCCCTGCAGCATTCCCTATGCATAAGTTCCCCAGTCACTTTGACCTGCCTAACAACAAAGACTGCTGACACAAGTGTTTTTGTGTGTACATGGCCCAGCTACTGTCAGAAGCAACTGAAACTGATATAAGATAAATGGAGATGTATTTTCAACTCCCCTGTCCCCTGTCCTCTGCTGCTGGCAGAGTGCTTAACATACAGTTACACCAGCAGTAGGGAAATGGGTCCAACGTCTTGACCCTACAAGGTAACGCTGTTTCCTGATTTTATCTGCGATCAGAACGGAAAGAAAATCAACTCTAGTGTCAAAAACATTATGGCCGCTACCAAGATTTATTTGATTAATATGAACATGATTTAATGGCTTCTTGTATAGCTTTTATTCTTATAATAAGTATAATTTACCCCTATTTAAAGAGAGTAAAAAAAAAACCTAAGAATTTCTTCACCAAGTCTTGGCCACTCAGCGTTAGGATGCCTTAATGTGAATGTGAAACACTTTCAAAATCACTTACAAGTCAAAACATTAAAATAAAGTTGAAGTTTACAATTCAAAAACACATATTATTTGGAGAAAGCCAAATGAGAAGTTTAACACAGCAATGGATAAAACCTCCTGTCAAACAGGAGTGAGGGGTGGGGTTCGACCATCGTTGGTGACCTGTGCAGGATCAACTATATATTGGCAAAAGAGAACTACCAGTCTCACAGAAATACTATCTGCTCTTGCTTTGTTAAAGAGGGTCTCTTTTTCAGCATGACACTAAATGTTCATCTACGCTATGAGCGACAGGCCTATTTTAAGACCAAGCTAAGACTTGCTGTCACCCAATCTCAACCCCTGTAAAACTAACAGGGAAAAGGCAAAACATACTGTAACATCACAGGATGCCAAAATAATGCGATGCTCTAAACTAGAGCTGGAACAGTGCAGACTCATTCTGCTAAACTCGTAAACTGTGATTCAGCCTTATTTAATGTTTGTGTAAAATCCTTTGAGACAGGATTTGACTAAATATGAAGACTGGTGAAGAAAGGTTCTTGGTAGCAGATCAAGAATTTTACTCAAAAACGTGGCTCATACTGATTAACAATCCAATGAGAGAACAGAAATCCTCAAACAGAGCAACCTTGGCAGCACCTACGTAGTAATAAATACACTCAGAGCAATCACTGAACCTTGATGTAAAAGAAACTTCCTTCCACAATTTCTGAATGAGAATATTATTCATGGCACACAGTGCAGCATGTGATTTGCTCTTTTGCGGCACCATTCTCACCGCTGCATTGCAAAGCTGAGGTTTCGGCTTTGGATATCAGCCCACACAGCACTTGCCCTGAGGGTTTTGTGTCTGTGGCGCCACACCATCAACCGCCTCTCATCCAATTTTGCCAGCATGTAGCTAGATGAGTTCCAAATCATCCGTTTTTTTATTTTTACAGCCTTTGAACGAAGTGCCACAGAAATATTTTTACGATTGTAAATTAATTAGTCCAGATGGAGAGAAGCTTGTAGAACTCCCTTTGAGTTGTAACAAGGATTAAAACACAACGCCCAATACGCGGCTATCCTTTTACATGCAAAGAGCAGAATCATCATATCCCTCTAGCAGCGGACAGCTGACACTGTGGCAATGCATGGGAGCTGGGGAATTGGAGCCCTCTGAGCTTATTCTGAGCATGCAAAATAGAGTTGATGAGCTGAGCATCGTATGTTACCCCCACATACTTCCAACACCCCCTCTGTCCTACTGGCTGCTAGTAGCCAGACATCCAGTACTCGCTGGGGTAAAAATGAAAATGAAATGCAGCCTCTTTGCTGTACACACCTTTTTTGGAGAACACTGGTACTCCTGAGACTGGTTGGACAGTAAGCACTAAAGTAAAACTAACAGTTGACCCAAGTCTTTACAGCCATATTTTATGAGGTTTGTGACTATATATTTACCATGTGACAGGAAATACAGAGTAAAATTACCGAAAATTTACAAACACATTTACTTATCTTTTCACCATTAAAAATAAATATTAGAGTATAAAGAGAGCTTTAATAAGAGAATTACTAATCCTCTAAATTAAACTGGGGTAGAGAAACATCACATGTAGGCTCAGTGAAAAATGTGAAGCATCTGTGAGAAGAGGTTGTAATTAAAATATCACAGTGTTTGTATCTTGTCGTCACTGAGAGAGCGAGCAGCTGCCTAGCTTGGTGGGTCTAAAAACCTGTGAGCTTGCTTTAAGTGTTGCAATCCTGAAGTGCTACCTGTGCAGGAAGTTGTGTTTGTGAAGGTGAGTGACACCAGCAGCGATTTCGCAGGCCATCCTCTGCAGCTGCAGCAACTCAGCGTTTCTGAACATCCAATCCTGCTGAGACAGGTAGCCCCGCAGATCCCCCTGCAAACGCATGCACGCACGCACACACACGCACGCACACACAGACAAACAAACAGCGGGTATTAGCTCATCCATTTCAAACTTTTAAACTGTAAACACGCAATAAATACAGGATAACCCGTGCTTTGTGCTTGGAATTTGTATTATAGCAATAGGAAGTATTTAACAAGTGGTTCCAGTTGAATGCATTGTGCAGAGACTGCCACACAGGGGCAGCAGACCCTCCTCTTCCTGTCTCCTCAGCACTTCCCACTGCTGATGAGTGAAAGGACCAAATAAGGGTAACACTGTTTAATGGACCTCTATGCTGTGTCACAGAGATTTATAAATAAAAGACTCCAGCTCAGGTCAGTGAAATAAACTGTGCCCGTGTGCGGTTGGGTTTCAGAGCTCACGAGTAGAAGCAAAAAAAACAAGGTGTCCCATGAGGGAGGCAGGACAAGGCACTTTGAGTTAATTAATTACACCTCAAAACGATAAACATACACATATTAAAGAGTCACATTAAGTCTTATGTTACCAGTGTGGCTGATTACAGTGCTGTGATGTGAAGTCAAGAACGTGCCTCCAATCAGATCAAACACTTACAGGGCTCTTTGTGGTTGGACAGAGGACTCGAAAATTTGAATTACAAGGGTCCCAGCTGTTCACAGGTTCATAACCTGGGGCTGATAAAGAATTCCCACGGACACCTGTAGTTACCATTCACGAGCATGGTATAGACTGTCATCACAATATTTTGTACTTTGAGCCTTTCTGATACCCCACTACAAGGAGTGAAAAAGAAGGGAAGCATGAACACACTTAGCAACAACTTGAGACAGTGGACATTTTAGTAGAAAGTATATTTAACACAGACGTCCTCAAAGTGAAAGCAAAGAGCTACTGAAGTTATGTGCGCTTTTAAAGATCATGTTCGCTACAGATCAAGAGTGAAGGAGACCCCCGATTTGCCGGCAGAATGGAGCTCCCCTGAGGAATGAGCTACTAAGAAGATACTGTACACACGCACAGAGTCATGTAATAAATAGTATGAGGCTCTTCTGTTAAAAACGTCAAGTCACATGCAGTTACCAAGTCTGCAAGTTTGTGTCTGCAGGTTTACAAAGTGTTTACTTTTCCCTGAGCTATATCACTACAAGCAGCTTAGACTGGGTGTCTTACGTAAGCAACACCGTTTGCTCCATACGCATTCACCTGCGCATACGCGATCACACAAAAAAACATACACACACAGAGAGCTCTGAGAAGCAGCCTTCAGAGAAGAGCTATATTCAATGTATGGTAAGTGACACCCTCCGCCTGTCTTTATTTGTGAAGGGTTTGCAGCAGGTGATTAGATCTGGGTTTCAGGGGGAGGATCCAGTGCTGTTAATGAAAGAACGTTAACTGTGAAAGGCCAAAACAATTAGGCTTTGTGTCTGACCCGTGAATGAACAAGAATGTACCAAGTTCTCCCAAGCACAGATTTGTGCCTGGCTCAGCCACCACGTGATCGAGTTATGTAAAGGAAAAAAAAATATATATCTTAAGTGCTAGTTAACTGTTAGCATATTTCACTTGTTTACTTGCTAAACAGAGGAGGTTGCACTGAGAGAAATGTGAATTCCAGGGTAAAAAACACCAAGACAAAGAGTGTATCAGAGTGTCTTTCTTAAATCAACTCTAATTGAAAGAATTAGTTACTACTGATAGAGCAAGTTGCCTGCAGAAGTCAAAAAGGACTAAATGAACAACATAAGGACAGCTTTACCCACAAGGTGAATTATAATGTCCAACCTACCTATGGGCAGAGCACTGTCAGTAATGTATAACTTCAAAAATGCCATGACAGTAACATGAAAGAGCATTCCCATAACACTGCGAGGATTGTTGCTTTAACGACCGTATTAAATGAAGGAGATCAACGACTTTCGAAAGCCAAAAGTCAGCAGGCTGATGTCTGAGACCCTGAACCAGAGAGGGGTCTGACTAATGTCCTGGACCGGCACCAGGCAGGAGATCCATGCATTAGAGGCTGTCACTCACACTACGGTATGTGACATTCTGTGGCCCCCTGCACCAGTTGCTTGATGTATTTTGATGTCTAAAATGCTTTGAGTCAGGGTTACCCGGCACGGGTGATACGGGACGGAAAAACCACCATCAATCACCAGGCTGTCAAAGGGGACGTCACAGTATATTGGCTTTTGGGGATTCATCTTGTCCACTGCGCAGCTGCGGTGTCACATTTCATGTTTCGGCTTCTTGGGGATGATTGACATGGCCTGAAGTAGTAAGACGCCACAGACAAATCATCTTACTTTATAATCACCATGAAAGCGTGAAACCTCTTTTTTCGACGCGAAGTAATGGTACTTTGAAGTTTCAAGTACAAGTTGCGCAACTGGAGCTTGTACTGTTTGTATATATTGAAGGAAAAGAGAACTTGTATTGAGTAAGACAAGATCCCACTTGGATGAAGTCCTTAAAACTCTTTATCCAGGGAGGGATAACAAGCATAGACATCACTCAGTTGTGCCTCCCTCACACATTATCACCTTCAACAAACAGGACCTGGTCTTAACCACGCCATCTTCCTTAATGATTCACACACACTTGTAATAAGTAATTCACCTTGACTCATTTCCATAATTCCGTCTGAGACGTTACTACAGCTGGCTGGGAGAAGACCACAATGCCAAGACACCGGCCAGGCCTGGGCAGCTGACAATACCCCCGGCCAAACAAAGTTATGCAATGTCTGGCAAGATGAGTAAAACTGGATCCATTAGTAAGGCGGCAAGGTGGGGGGGTGAATTTTTTCTAAGCATTTGCGTCCACTAAACAGCACATATTTCCTTTTTTCCTGCAAGCAAATAAAATGAGGCAAAAATGAAAATCTTCTACCACCCTGCAGACTGCACATTTGCACACAAAGAACTAATGCATTCCATTAAACATGAAGATGTGATGGCCACAACTGTCAAGTAAAACTTCATGGCTCAGGTTGTGCTTGCTCATTCACGGTTACCACATAGAGGACTCCCTGTATTCCTGGCATCATGCGGTGAGTGGGAGGACCTGTGTCCCTCTTGTGCACCCCAGACACACCTGGGTCTGACACACACAAGATAATTTATAGCTGACAGTAGGACAAGCATCATCTGATTCTACAGTGCACTCACGTAGAGATGAAAAGTAAATACTGTACACTGAGTGAGCTGACACTCTGTCAAATAAGAGTTTTGACTGAACTCTGGTGTTATTTTCATTTTAAATGTGTTTCTCAGCTGTTGGTCAGACTAATATTAAGACATCATTAAAGATGGGCAGGTGCCAAATTTGATATATTTTATAGAATAAATCATTATTCTATGATTTAAAAAAATAATAAATTCAACCTGCAATAACTATTTTTTTCTCACTTGGGGGCTTTGGAAACAACCTGTGAAGACAACACAGAGATATCATCACCTTTTAAGTGAACTTCTTACAAAACAACAGTTGAATAAACATGCTGCAGTTTTGGAGCAAAAGTATCATTAATTTGAAGCCATGTTTCTGATCAGCTGGTGAACAGTTGTCCAATATTCACTATCTTTTTGCTCTGGTTTGGTCTGTACCAACATCTGAAGGATATATCCAGCTCTTCATCTTTTACCAGCCTAAATCAATTATATCAGAGGTGCGCAAGTAAACCAAAACACAAAAATTATCCAGCGGATCGTTAAAGAATGAGTTGAAACTCGATGTTAAGGTGTATCTGAGAACACAGTTTGAGGTAACCCTTTCACTTTGTCATTTTAAATACTGTTAGAATAAAAAAAAATCTGTAATAATTGCTTTAAAGAATAATTAAAATAGTTAATTGCTGCTCATTTATTCTGGAAACTAAGTGCTTTCTTACTACAGAGCCAAGAAGAGAGTGTAGCCTACTTCTTATCGTAAACGTTTGCCCTATTAAGATAAATGAAACTGACACCAAGGTGGTGTATATTTTTAGTTAAACGTTTTGGCTTCTTGCATTCATCACTGGGCAGGCCATAGGTTCCTTTAGCTTAGTTTACCTTAGACTGAACTCAGTCTCCAACATACACAAGGTGCAACCCATAAAAATGCTCAAACACAGCAACTGGTGGAGCTGACACCAGAGAGAGCGTAAATGGAGCCTGTTGCTTTACTGGGTGAGGTGGGAATGTGAGAAGTCCCAGGCTTAGACTAGATATGCGACTTCGGTGGGAGGAGGGGGAGCGGAGAAGAAGGAGGAGGAAGGGAGGGAAGGAGGGAGCTCCCAGCAGTCTGGGCTCACCCAGAATACTTAAAAGAAACAATGAATAAATCAGCTGCCATGATGTAGTCTGAGTCACTTCAATATGTTAAGATGAACGGAAAGGCTAATTTGGCTAATTGACACAGCAGGCCTTGAGGCCTTTCAGATTTCTCAATTAAAGATTTCTATTAGAAGAAGTGCTGAAATAGCAAGTAAATAAATGAATCCTGGACAGTCGCACACAAGGACACAAAATGTTGCAAAATAAGTTCACACATTACAGATTTATCGTAGCTTAATTAAATTCCCATGAATGTAATAATATTCATTTTGGCCATAATAGAATAAACAACTTCTTGTATATTAAAAAGGCATTAATAATGTATAATGTGCTCAGAAATAACATTTAGAAGAGCATGAAGTCACTCACCATTTCACAGTACTCAAAGACAAGTAAGAAGGGAATGGCTTCAACGCACTGTCCCAGACACTGGAGGATGTTTGGGTGCTGCAGCACTCTGTGTAGACAAAATAACATGAAGCTTGTGGATACTTATATAAATTAGAACTCTTATAAGCAATAAAATAAAACCGCAAATCTGTATATCTATACTGCTTGAGAGGCAATCAAGTCTGATGCAATATGTAAGAGCAAAGGTAGAGGGTGCTGCTAACATAACTAGTTTTTGTCCGCATGTAATGCAAGCATGTCCTTCCACATAATCATTTTTATAATGTAACATTAATCAGTCAGTTACTATATATTTAAATTATGGATAACTAGATTTAAAACATCTGAAAAATAATCTTATTATTAATAATAAATGTGTGAGGTTTACCTGTATGGATCCCCCTGCTGTAGGAAATCATTCTGCTCCTTTGCGCTTGCATTTGCTTTTAACTCCTTCACTACAACTCTGGCTCCACCTGGATCTGTGTAGATTTCACTCAGAAGGACCTGTTAATTACAAGATGACACTTTAGACTAAACAAGACACAGAGAAAAAGTTTCACACAGCACTGATGACTATATGTGAAACATCTAAAAAGTGGTTGCAGGATGCTAAAAAATATGCTGAGAAAAAGGTTGAAACAAAGCAACAGATTTGAAATGTGGCAGACTTATATTTAAGTATATTTACTTATCCAAGGAAATTATAAAAGGAGTTGTAAAATAATCAGTAAAAACAAGTGATGAGAATATGTGATAAGGCTTCAGCTAGTTTCTTTTTGTTTGGGTCAATACAAAACTTGTATATTTAAGAAAAACAGCCTTACCTGGCCAAACCAGCCATTGCCAATCTCTTGGATGTAACTCAGACTGTGACGTGCTACCTGGAAGCCCGTGGATCCCTCTGTGAAAGCAACAACAAAACAATGTTAATTAAGACTGTACTAATTAACTAATTTCATCTGGAGTATCTCAAATCTCTGATTCATTGAAATCACCAAACTACAGTGTAATTTTATTGAAAATGTGTTTTACAGAGATTTGACAAACACTGGGATAATATCAGGTAGTACAAGTTTGACAAGATCCCAATCAGATGTGCCTTTCTTGTGGAATGACAATGTCCTACTTACAGGATGTGTTATAAAAAGGCACATGACAACGAGAGCTGGCACAAGAACAAACCAGTCTCTCATTTTTATAAACAGTTAGGATTAAGGTCTGTAGATTCAGAATTTTAGTTTTATGACTTGAAGAAGACAAAGGCAGAAGGAAATGGTACCAAAAAACAATGACAAAAATCCAGACAGTGTTGTGTCATTCATGTGCACGTATTTGAAGATGAAGATGTTTTTTTTTTTTTCCCCACACAGTATAAATCGGTTTGTGTCTGACCTGCGATGCGGGCAGGAGGCTGGAGGTGTGGGGGTCCAGGCAGAGCCACAGGGGACACAGCGAGGGTGTACACCTCGGCTGGGGACTGCATAGAGGGCGTGTCCTCTGCTGGTGGAGTGAAGTCAATCTCATCATCAAAGTGGTCCTCAAACTCCTGTGCGGAAAAAAAACAAGGAGCAGATAAAAACCAGGCCACGATACTACAGACCACGTTTCACAGCTGAGCCTGATTTCACATATGCTGTCCTTTGCAATCCATCCCCACTTTGCATTTATTAGGAGTGGCTGTGCATGTCTGGCTACCTGCCTGCCAGGACTCTCACCTTGAAGTTGATCTCCCTTTCCTTGCAGCAGGTCACGCAATTCACTAGCAACACCACCAAGGCCACGAGCGCCGTCAATGACACCACCAGGGACAGGTAGAGAGATACGGACAAAGGGTCCCCTGTGCTTCCACCTACAATGACAAAAGCACAGACAGTGACTTTGCTGAATCATTCACATTGACAGCTTTGAAATTAATTTGGAAGAGAATGAGGGAAGACACTTGACAGCATTATTACGAGTAGTAAAACACCAGTGTGTTTGATAGTAATACAGCACACCAGTGTATACTGGCTCCTCTTCGAAATCCACCCACAACAAAAGGTACATTTAAGGTCGACAACGAAAATAAACTGTGCAGCGCTCTTACAATGCTATTTGCTATTTCACTAGCAACTACACCGCAGAGGAAAGAATGCTGAGCTGTAACACTGTGCATAGACATACAATCATTTTAGATCAAAACAGGGATTTTTTAACAAGTTCACATTTCTGCAACCGTGATCTGACATCAAATGTGACTCTTCAGACCAGAGTGACCAACCTCCATCCCTCATCAGCCATTCAGAGAGACAGCTGTGGGGGTTTCCGCTGGCCGATAAGCAGCTGATGGTGCAGCGGCGGTGACAGCAGGTGTGGGTCTGCGCCAGCGAGGATGCTGCTGGCCCAGCACTTTGAATGTCAGGGCTGACAGCAACCTAGCAAATACACCCACCGTGCTGCTCAGCTGCTGCTCTCTCACCATGCCGATGCTGACCAATACATGTGTGCCTCGCTGAAGCTTTCCATTTTAGCGGAACCAACATCTTTGTTCTGGAGACTGCTTCGCACTCAGAACACAAACTATTAGAGGCCCGATCTATTCCAGCATCTTTAGAGCATTTTTGTAACAAACATAGATAATGTGCTATTACAGTAAATAAAGTGGGCTGTAACAGGCTGCCAAACAATATTAATAGTAGATATTGATTTGAAATAAGTTAATTAAAAAGCAGAATTGGTAAAGGATGGCCAGGTTTTTTTCCCTAGATTGAAGCTCACTAATATAGTCATGTATATGGGCGAAATTTGAACCTCAACCTTTTGCTGGGGGTAAGTGTGAGCCTGTCACTGTGTTCCTTTAACACCTTGTCTCGTCATGTCCCAAATGTCACTGCTCATTTCTCAGCGGCTGTCTGAAAGGTACTGGTCACTTCTGTGTGTTGTAGTCACTGATGCGGTCACAAGACATCTATTTATTTTTCTTTTTTTTATATGTATATCTATATGTTCTAACTAAGCCCACTACATCATATCCCAACAGAGTATGATGTGTGTGAGTGTGTACTGAAAGAATAGTGAGTATTAGTGTGACGCCCTCCTCCCCACACTCCCTCCTGTGTTTATTCTGTCTCCCACTGCTCGAAGCTTGTCAGGTACATCCTGTCTGCTAGAGGGAGAATCAACACCTACTGAGTCTCCTTCTGTTGAACTACAAATGCTCGACAGATGAAAGCGGGTGCTGAATACATTCAGACTACAAACCTACTTCTGCTTGTCCCATGATTTCACATTAGCACGAGGGAGAAAAAGAACAGACTCGAGTATGACTGCAACACAACCAATCTCGCCACCTTAGAATAAATTAGAAAATGTGTCTACACAAAGCTGTCAAAAACACATCTTTTCCTCTCCATTTCAACATTTTTTAATACATAAACTAAGGTTGGTAATATAATAAAATTTTTCAAAATGCCAATTGATGATATATTCGTGCGGCTGTGTATGCGGCACATGGGGGGCGTATGGTAGTCCCCCACTCCCCACACGACATTTTCAGCTAACAATCATGGAAGAGCTGGTTGCAAAAAGAGAATACAAAATCCCCTTTTTGGGATTATTTTGGTTTTAATCGTGCAGAGCCAACAAACCAAAGCTGGTGTCTAAACAACCAGCTGTTCCAGAAATATTAAGCAAAAAGTAAGATAATCCCTGAACTTTTCCTTTCACCCTTTTCATTCCATACCAATTTATTTTAAATTATTCCCCGACCGCCAAATTGACTCACATCATGCCCACAGTAAGTACATTTTGATGCTGAATATTACAGCGGTCTCACACAGCCTCTGCCTCCAACGAGCCGATCCTGGCCGACTGCTGGGGAGGGACGTGCCGGACTGACCAGGTACACCATTCATCTGGGATCACTGCTGTGTCCAAGACCACAGAAAAAGAAATGACTTTGTTTATTTTCATTCATTTCATTTCTGATGGACTCGCCAATAGCCGATATCTTCTTCCTATCGCCGTGCTGTGCTTTTCCTGATTGAATCAATCTGTCATCTCCAAATCTCTTTGGACAGCTTATCCCACGATACAGGTGTCATCTTTTATCTATCATGTCTATTCATGTTTAGGATTTTAGAGGATTTCACAGCATAAAATTGTGAAATAAGCTCTTAGTGCAGCACTTTGGGAATTACTGTTACCCTGAGCTACCCTTTTGGATAAATTTATTTCATACGGGCAGATGTCAAAAGAAACAGAAAGTCAACTGAATGTCAATGAGAGCATCCAAAGCATGTGTGAGAAGTGGGCGAAAGGTTTAAACTTTTAACATTGAGCCGAGAAACTGGGATGTGCTTCTTACAAGACAGCTGCAATGAATGCTACCTATCAACAGAAAGAATAAAAAAGGAGAACAGGTGTATCTATTTTATCATACGCTGATATGTGAGCGGTAACTTCAGCCAAACCTTAGCTTCAGCACCTAATTTCTTGTGCCAAACTGAATTAGTTAACCTGGCATCGAGGCCTGCCTTCCCCCCCAATTCATAAATACAATATTCCCTTTAAATGAGGCTGCAGTAAGAGCTTGTAGCATGAAAGCTGGTCCAACAACAAGCTGAGCAGTGATTTCACAAGTCAGGTCTGGTCAGATGGGAGAGTTGTGTATCCTGACAGCACAGCCCGTCAACGGGTGAAGACGAGATGAGCAGCAATCACTTTATCACCCTGGAGAGCATTTAATATGATCCAAAGTGACAGCCATGATTGAGATTCATTTCATGTTTACCACAGTGCACCAAGCTGCTGCCTACCAAAATAGACAGGATTGCTCAATCTGGTCTCTTGCATTCTGACTTTTCACAAACATCTTGAGTGCCTTTCAAGTTTCTCCCACTGCGCTGAAAACATACTAAACCATGACCCCAAAACTGGAGACCTAGATATCCAGCAGTGACATTTATTTGCTCTACCACTGAGATTAGTGTACCACTTCAACTCTAGATCGTGCTCAATCAAAGAGACCGCAGGCAACTTAACCTTTAGGTAGAGTAAACAGAGATATACTGTGGTGGTTTAAATACCTGAAACAGTGTTTTTCTTAACAATGGCTGTTTCCACTGGATTACGTCCACAAACCTTTCCTGCATGCTTAAGATTGCAATAGAGAATGGTGTCTGCAGTGAAATATTAATGAGACGGGGAATTAAAGATTAAATAAGTCCATAGTCGGGACACAGGCTGAGTGGATGTAGCTCTAAATGCAGATGTATACTTATAACTGTTAAATCAAAGCGTTCCTACTTTTCAATTTATTATCAACATCAAGGGAGAAGTGATATGTCTTAATAAGTCTCATGTGATCTACTAAAGGTTTTAAACAACCGATTTCTGGCACAACATCAACCACAGCCTACAAGTCAAACTATACAATCATGCACATGACATGTCAGTTTCCAGATCGGACATACGACAACAAATGACACATCCGAGGCATGTGTGGAGGAAAATACACGGAGAGAGCAACTCAGAGGAATTCATATTGTCTAGAAACACGAAGTGAACAAGGTCAAAAAGAAACACTGTAGTGTCCCAGACACACCATTGGACGAGCTTCCCCTGCTAAATCTAAAGTAAGTGCAGTAAAAGCTTTCCAGGGAAGAGAAATTAATCATAATCTTCGGTGAGAATCGCAGGTAATACCTTTGCATGCATCAATAAATAAATAAATTTAGTGGGGCTACATCTCTATTTGGACATCACTTCTTCTAACTACTGAAGCACAGAGCTACAGGCAATCTATCATCAAATCAAACCTCCAAAAAGATTTACAACAGGAATCAACATCTACTGCATGTGTTACTGTGCTGTTATCTTGCCACACAACAGCCCACTCCTCCACCTCAACATTAAGGTGGACACCAGCAGAGCCTCCTAACTAAGACAGAGGAATCCCTGAATGAGGTCTCTTCCACCAAGTTGTCATGCATAAGACCACCCTTTTTTTCTAAAATGCATACGTTTGATAATTATACACTTTCAGGGCCCTCCAACATCATGAAACCAAAAGTGAGCTAATGATAAACTAAAGCTTAACAGCCTTGTTCCAGTCAGATCCAAATAAAAAAAAAAAACACTGTCTCTGAACTGATTGCTCCTTTGGTAGCTTATAAATGTGGATGGAGAAAATTGACTTCAACAAAGCTGAAGCTTAACCTCGCAACAATCCAGTGAAAAACATTTGGCTATAATTGTGGCCAGCATTTTGATACAAACAGCCCTCCGTCTGCAGGACTCCCAGAGAGGCTGCAGCAGCAGTCAGATGGACAAAAACCACAGGAGCCGGGTCACGGCAGCTCTACATGGGATCAGTTCTCCACAGTTAGGCCTTATCTGAGTCATGGGTTCATATTATGACTTGGCAGGCCCCACCAAATGACTCAACTGGTTTTTTGGGACCAATACGGCAGGGAGCTGCCAGGTCTTATTTCGGTTCCACTGCATATTTCAGTAGGCATTCACGCAGAGGGGGAGCTGACCCATTTTTTTGCAAATTTCACCCACCAGTGTGCACAACAGTGGATGTCTGTACTTTCAGTTTCACGCAGGATGAAGGATGACATTGTCTGGCTGACAAGCTTGGGTTCGGCTAAGATTTGTCTGTCTGCTAGGATGGGACATACCAAGCCTCATCGATCAAATCAATCTGAAGCAGCCAATTCTTATTGTGGCCCTTGTGAGAATCCATACTTGTAAGGCTGTGTTCAGTCATTTTCTAATATAAATCAGATGTATTCCCACTGTTAAAAGAGTAAAGCAATAATATATAGACAAAAAATGTTTGGCGTAAAAGTTGAATGAAGCAAGCAACCGGCCTGCAGCGAGGGGGCTCTGGCTTAGGACAGCCACATGAAGAATAGGCTGGTTTGTAAAAGCAGCATCCCTTATAGCCTGGGATGATAGTCACTGAATCGATGTAGTGGAAGGTTAAGGTCAATGCCCATCTTGACTTACAGGCTGGACATGACACTACCACCTGACTGTTACTGCAGTTAAAACTAATAAGGCTGACCTATCTTGACTCATGTGTCATATGTGTAAACAAAGCAAGCTTCACCTGAAAACCAGCAACTTTCCAGTTACTCTTCTTCTTAATACATAACCTAAATCAGAAGTTTAAACATTCAGGTATTACCGTACCTCATCTGTACACACTGGTAAATAAAGACTGAGGAAGTGGGGCAAAGAACAGGTGGCTGTGTAATAAAAGCATAAAAGGCTCACTCCCCTTCCACCATCACTTTCTTATGATTGAGCAAACAACCGTGTTGCTAATCATTGACCGGCACTGATAAGCCTGGAATGTGTTGTGGTTACACATTACCGATCCTAACTATGGCATATTCAAGTATGCATCCAGTCATTTCTTACGAGGAAGCAGGTTATATCATGCTAAGGAAAGCCACCGCTGTATTTCTGAAAATACAGAAACCATTTCTTGTCTCCAAGTTGATTTATGGCATTCACAACATTGCCAGTGAAATTTATAATTTTGTCTGGAAAACATTAAAAAAGAAAAAAAGAAAACTTCTAGAAGTCTTCTATGTGGTGAAACTAAGGAAACCCAATTACTAATCTTTGAGAAACTGCAACCACTTAATAAGTGACTTTAAAGTTAAAATGATTCATTCTCTCTTGGTCTACTATCAATCAAAAGAGTAAAACTGCTGAATTTAATTTTTTTTCAAATGATCAATTTGCTCATGATAGTGGAATTAAGAATCTCTTAATCAGCCAGTTTATAGTGTCTGTTAAATCACATTTGCAACAGGGTGGTTTCTTTCATTCATCCAGAAATTATCAGATGTTCTTGCCTGTGAGAGAGACCTGTGAAGTAGAAGGAAAGTGGCAGGACACTATGATCAACACCATGCTGAAGGTTAATTTGAAAACAACAAGAGAGAGTGTTTCCATGCTGGTAGACCAACATCCTGTGTCTCATAAACATTGTTAAATGTCACAGAGTGGACCAACCCCACCGAGAGGTTAAACATCTCTGTACCTGCAGCTAAAAACAGGCTTTACTAGACTAACTCAGACTGCTGCCTGTTAAACACTAATCATTTTGAACTAAATCAAGTTAATGAGTGTTTTGTGAGTTCAGGTTGAAGTAAAATTAAATGTCTGTTGTCGCCAGCTCGATATTAAACAGCTCAGTCGTGACAGTGACGTGTTATTTTCCATTATAAGCATTTTGAAAAGATTTTCCTTATCCATATAGAGGGATTTAACACTCTGTAATCAAACAAATCAGTCGTGTAAATGTCGATACACCGATAACATAGTCTCCTCTGGAGAGCAGGAAATGCTAAGCTGTTGTGTTGTTAGCATGTAAGAGCTAACACAAACCAGCCGAGCAGGTAAGAGGAGACGAGACAAACAAACGCGTGACTGTGTGTCAGCTGTCTCACCTGGTTTGTGAGGATACAGAAGAGGGGCACCTTCACATAGACACAACGCCGACAGAAAAACCCCACTGGCCAGCAACAAAACATCTCCATGGCGGCTCTTCATCCTCCTAGCTTAGCCGACAACACACACGAGGAATCGTCGTCCTAAACAGAAAACGGCTGCTTTGGTGCTAAGTTGAGTGTTTTAATCATGTATAAGCAGCTGAATGTCAGTGCGGGCTACATAGACGAGCATATTTTCGGTTTTTCTGGCGATTTAACGACTCACTGTTAGCCTGCTAGCTAGCCTCGGTTAGCATGTCTGTCGCTAACACTTTCAGCTGACGACAGCGAACGCGGCTTTGTTGCCCATGGAGACAAAGGGAGCGATCACCTTTCGCGACCTATCATCTTTGGTGTCCGTGCCTCGATGTTACTTAGATTAACACAGCCATAGGAAATCAATCAAAAGCCCTGACTGTCATGAAACACCTCTCCTCCAAAGCGCCATGTTCCTGTACAACGTCACATCGCGGAATGAGGCGTAAAAACTACAAATACCCCGTCGAGGACTCTGGCCAATCGCGACGAGGAATGCCGTCACGTTGCGCGCACGGAGCCAATCAGCTTCGAGCTTTAATTATCAGTCGCGTAAATCCAGTGCTTTGTAGCAGAGTAGGAGAAAGCCCCTCGCATCTAGTCACTTGCTGACCATGTGATGCACGCTCTGCTGAGTATGAGAGTCGATCTGTCTATATTAAATATGTATTTCTGTATTTATTGCCACCATAAAGTGCCAAGCAGCGTTTAAAGGTCGGACCGGGTCATTAAACTCTTGCACTGATGCTGACAGAAGCATAATCTGTTTTCGTGCATGTTTTTTTTTTCCATTTTCTTGCTCGTGGCTTTATATGAATGTATACTAAAGCAAATCCAGATTAAACTGTTTTCATCACAATACCTTCAAACGTGGGAGAGATGCTCGAACACTCAAGTTGACATTGTTGATCCAAATTAAAGACAGCCACACCTCATTGAACCTGTAAGTTTTTCCAATCAAAATGTTGTTTAAATGATTTTCATGCCACATAGCTGATTATTTTAGGAGGCGTGACTAAACCTTAACAAATAAAATATCAGCTAATTTAATTAATGCAATGTCCCGTGAATGCTTGTTAACAAGACAAACCCACACATTTCACCTTTATTATATATTCCTTAGATTTATACTATACAGTTGCATATTCATGAATTTACACAGTGTGTAATAACAACTGTAGTTGTAGTAGTAAAAGTGGAAGCTGGATAAATATTATGTGATTTTTTTTATGCTCTGGTAAAAATACATTAATATGTCTTATTATTGGAATGTAATTATTTTTTACTGCATTTTTTATAGGTGTGTTTTTAGGTTTCCAAAACAATACGAGTGAGAAAATTATCTGCTCTGATTAACTGATGAAGGAGGAGGAGGCACTCTATGGCGTGGGGGAAATCTCCCTGGGTTTGAGGACAAATACGTCAGGTTGCTTCTTGCACTCTCTGGATAACGAAGCTGTGAGAGAGTGTTGGTGGCTCATAGGCACGACGCAAGAGAGGCAGAGATCTGCACATCACAGGCTCAGAGAGCGCAAACCTCACCCAAAGCACGGTGAGTACCAAGCTTTTTGCTAAATTTGTGTGCGCTGAGATGTTTTTTGCGTGATGGTTGGCAGTTCTGTGTGTGTTTGTGCCTTGGAGCAACTCTATTCTTTTGCTTTACAAGAAGAGGGGGATTCAAAAAAGATAAGAT
This sequence comes from Scortum barcoo, assembly GCA_023238725.1. NCBI lineage: Eukaryota > Metazoa > Chordata > Actinopteri > Centrarchiformes > Terapontidae > Scortum > Scortum barcoo. Next base: position 13,609,841 of record CM041547.1, read on the forward strand.
GTTCAACACTCTTTGTGTTTGCTCCTTCAAGTTGCAACAACTTTCTCTGTGGGGAAGAAAATTCTTTGATTTTGTAGAACAAAGCTCAGATCATAAGACGATTCTCATATGATTTAAACCATGTCACATGAAATATTCCTCTTTCTCCCTCTGAGAGGGTAATACAGAATTGAAGCTTTTGTAAATTTGCTTGTACCTTATTGTCAAAATTGTACAGCCCCACAGGTAAGGGGTACAACTCAGCATCATCGTCTTTTGAGAGCACTGATGTACCTGTGACAATCCACAGAGGAATGATTATATGTAATCTATCCACAAGTTCTGACTGCTTTTATCTGACAAAGACTGTTATCAGACAGCAGAAAACACCTGCACCAGCTTCACTTCATGTCACTTTGCATTTCCTCCGTGCATGTGTGTGTTTGCATCCCTCAGGCAGCTACAGAGAATCATGGCATTCGCAGGGATGCTGAGCGATGAGGACATCAAGGCTGCGGTCCAGGCTTGTCAAAGTGAGTCAGACAGCACACACACTCACACGCAGGGGGACACACACTTTAAGAGCATGTAATCGTTAACACGAGAGCACATACTTTACAGTAAGTGAGCACACATGCACTCACATAGAAAAGACAGGCAGAGAGTGATAGAAAGAGAAAGACAGGGAGAGATTGTTAAACCCACTCCCACTCCCACAAGGGATACCTGTGTGATATGTTGTTCACAGGGGGGACAGAAAACCTGCAGGTAACCAGGCAACCATGTGGCAGGAGAGCAGTTACCACCCAGATACCAGTGTGTTTACGTTGAGTATTCACGCAGAGAAGACGAAATCACACGAGCTACACAGACCCCACCTCCCAAAGCACTTAATCATTTATCTCTGGCAATTATGTCCACATGACTTGGCAAACGCAGCTCAACCGCTCTGAAGAAAACCAAATGTCAGCGCTTATGTGCCTTTTATTCAGGAACCCCCCCAAACTGTAGGCAACGGTTTAGGCAAAATAACATTCAAAGTCGTACTTCAGTTTTTTCATGTGTAAGTAAAGGGGGATAATATTACTATGATTTTCTAATGAACAGTGGAGCAGCAGACAAATCCCCTTAGGGTTAGGGATACATTTCTTTCAGGCTTCCCCTTCACTTTTGATAAGATTATTAATTTATAAAATAATAATCAGAGAGTATTTTTTTTATTCCTCACCCTGTGGCTGCAAGTGTCGCTCAGGTAATCATTTTGAATGACTTGAAAGTAACTCATCCCAGATCAGAAGTTCCACTCTGTGCAGCTTGACAAATGAAGGGCTTTTAAATTATAGTTTGTATCAGACCCATGGGCAATATTCAGTGTGCTTTGACTGTGTTGGTGACATAAAAACAGCCTATAATGGTAAAAGACAGTGATGTGCTATGGGGTGTATATTGGTAAATGTCATCACTTGAAGAATGAAAGTCATCTGAGCGAGTGAGTAAATGCGACATCCCTATTCAGCCCCTCGCCATGCCTGCCTTCTTGTCATTCTGTGATTGACCTCTTACTTCCACATCTGTCGTCTCTTTCTCTCACTCTCTTCCCCTCTCTTTCTATGTGTGTGTGTGTGTCTCTCTTTCTCTCGGCCCACATAGCTCCAGGCACATTCGACTTCAAGTCGTTTTTTGCGCAAGTGGGACTGACCGGCTCATCTGAGGCAGATGGGAAAAAAGTGTTTACAGTCCTGGACCAAGACAAGAGTGGATACATTGAGGAGGAGGAGCTCAAGTAAGGATATGTTGTGTGTGTGTGTGTGTGAGGTTTAAGAGCTGGAGTAAAGGATATAGATGGGTGGGTGAGTGTGTTTGTGCATGTGTGTTATGATCAATGCTGTAACTGCTTTGTGACGGCCCTCAGGCAGAGGTCACTGTATGAATGGAGCAGCACTTCCGCTGTGAATGAATTCAGCAATTACATGAGGGGGGGACCGCTGGGGGAGTGATGGAAAGCGGGGTCGAGGCAGCTCAGAAATGCCCAAAGGGGGGAGAAAAATGTCATCAGAAAATAATAAAGTCTGCTGTGATACAAGGCTGAATTTATCACTGGTATTTTTTGTGCACCCATCAGGCTGTTCCTTCAGAATTTCTCTCCGGGGGCGAGGGAGCTGACTGTGGCTGAGACCAAGTCTCTCATGGCTGCAGGAGATAAGGATGGTGACGGCAAGATCGGGATGGCAGGTGGGTGCATGTAAAACATCTGAAAAAGAAATAAAGAAGCTGTCTGGAGATGAGAATAGGAGCCATCCGTACAGAGGAGCTGTCTATTAATGAGTGCTGAAACTGCAGTCTATAACAAGCCTATACAAGACTCTAAAAGTACGGACCCAAACAAGAAAAGCATTACAATTTGCTGTTTGTTTAGTCATCTTTGTCAGCCTGTAATGTTGCATGACACCAACCTCTTGCCTGGAGAACACTGTTGAGCTTGACTGAATCCACTCTGTGTTTTTCTCCCCCTCAGAGTTCTGCGACATCCTGAAATAAACAGAAGAAACATGCACAACTGAGGCTGTCTTTCCCTATTTTGAATAACGCGTTTCTCATTGGGAATCTTGATTTTCCAGACTGTTTAATGCAAAGACCAGAGACCTCAGATATTACCTGTACCTGCCTGCCGCTGCCCCTGTTAATGTGATACAATATGATGTTTGGTGGACCGAAGGCTAGCGCTGGATATTAGTTGTGTGTGTTTAATCAGTTGGGTACCTGAAATGGATTAAATAAATGTGTTTTTTTATGTCTCTGTGTGCTCATTTCTTTTCATCTGCCAACCACAACAGACAGTCACTGTAATTCTGAAATAAAGGATGTTAAAAAGAAAACCCTACTCTGGTTTATTGCTGCATGGTAGCTTATATTCTAAGTCCAATTTCACCAATTTTGAGATTTTTATTTGTAGTTTAACTTAATGGCAGCCCTCTTCAAATCTGAAGACACATGGGTTATTAAAAAAAAAAAAAAAAAACATGTTTTCCTTAAAAAGAAGGAGCACTGCCTTCTGCTGGTCGGATTTCGAATTCCTGCAGAACCAGGTAGAAATATCCGGCATAGTTACAGAAAACATAAAAAATATTAATATAATTAATTCATACAGAACCGAGACGACAGAGCTGAGTGCCTGTGATGATGATTGAGATTTAGATGACCTAAAGGTGAAAAGGTCAGTGTTTACATTTCAGAGGGCACAGAAGCTCATGAATCAACCCCACAGTGCTGACAAAAGAGGACAGTAGAAACTGCGAAAAGGGCGGCCTGCGCTAAGCCGTGCACCTGCTGCGTTTTGCGCCACATTGAGCGCGTCGGGGCAAACTGAGTAGTCAACACATTGCTAACTTGTTGACGCACGCAATCGCACGGCGCGCAAGAAAGTAGTCCGGGCGATTGGTTCATTTTAGGGCAATGTATGGCGCAGGCCCCGAGCCCCTGTCCCTGATAGGACGCTGGGTGCGTCTGAAACTCGACTCACCGCATGCGGAGTCGAGATGAACCTTATGGAAATGCACGGCAGCCCATACTGTATGTATAGATAGTTAACATGACATGACAGATTGCCAAATATCATCCGAGACCATATCGGGATGGTGTTGCAACTCCATTGCTTAAGATGCAAAAATGGAAAACCTGACTCCAATCATTTGAAAAAAAAAAACTGAGGAGAGCACCGATTACATTGGAAATAATGAAGTAAATAACCCTCTGAGCAGCCTCCTATAGACATTACAGGCAAAAGTATCAAATATTACAGCAGTTATTAAAGATCAAATATGTATATATGACTATATAAAGTCAATTATGTTGGACATACACACTGCAGGCTCATCATGCATGAATACATGAAGCATGTGAGGATATTTGCTGAAGATCACATAAGAACATGTATTTTATAATCATGTATAATATTTTAGTGATATGAGACCTAAAGCAGTGGTGTTTTAGAGGCCACTGTTCAAACGGTCCTTGCGCATAGTATTATTCATTTGCAGCTTCTGAGCGTGCTGTTTCCATTCAGGGTGATGAATCGGGTCGGAGCCAGTGAATTAAACATTTCCTCTGTCAATTAAGGCGGCCAGCGGCACTTGTGTCGGCCGTGCGTTTGGCTCCAAGTTTTTCTCACAAACCAAAATAGGGGAGGTGACCCATGGCCCAGAGTATATTCACCCTCACACATTTCATTTATATTCTCAGATGAAAGTGGCAACATCGAAATCAGCATCTTAACTGTTGGCCGTAAATCTTCGGAGTGCAGCATGTCCCGTGAAGTCAGGCCCGCTCGGGTTTCCACACGTCTAGCTATAGGCCTCCGCACACATGGTAGCATCCTCATTTGTTCGCCTAAAAATAGGTCGAGACTACTAGACACATTTTTTCGAAACCCATGCATCTTGGTACCTGATACTGAGACTCAAAGCTCTGTAAATGGTGTTGCTCAAAGATATATAAGGGAGAGGGAACCGTGCTTGTGGCATTCACTCGAGTCTCGCCTTGGTTTTCACTCGCCTCAACGCAGCGCAAAGGTGAGTGGGATGTGCGCCCCGCAAAGGCCACACTGACTCCTGGCAGCTTGCACTGAGAGGAAAGGGATTCAGACGAGGGGATCCGCCGGTGGACTATAACTGTATAGGGGAAAAAAATGGAGCCGATGTTAGCCAACAACTTCACGGACCACGGGACGATGCAGCCAGTGCGCAAAGGAGTCCAAATGCGGCCATTTGGTTACAAAGGAGCGACTCTTTTTTTTTTTTTTTTTTGTGGATGATAATTGCGCTATTTTACATGATCTTATTGAATCGGACGACCAGAGTAAAGAAAAAGAAAATAAAAAGTTACAGCCAAAGCAATAGACGCGTTTTCACCCCCAAGCTGCACTGTTTATCCGCGGCTTGACGCTCGGGTTGCCGTGATTTGGCCTCAGTGGGAGCATCATCTATTTAGGTGCCATAGCAGCGTAACGCGCTGGGATAAACAGGCCTGTGTGTGTGCGTGATCGAAGGCAAAGAGAAGCTCCTCTCTCTCTCTCTCTCACCTGCCTGCCAGGTTTTGCAAGTTAAAGCTATTAATTAGTTTAATCGGAACCAAAATAAACACGTGGCTTTGATGAGGGCTGATAATACTGACAGCTTTATGTCTCCAGATGCTGGACACTTTATTCTCTTGTGCAGCTACAGCAGAGGAGGGATAGCCTTGTTTGAGACTTGGAGGTTAAAATCTGGCCACAGTGTTTTAGATCTAATGCTCTGTTTGATATAGGATGATTTAAAAACACGAGGGAAAGCAGTGGCCATAGACAGTGAATCTCCCCAAACATCAGCAATTAAGATGGTTTCTTTTAAAGGAGGATGCAATAATATGAGCACTGTGGAGGTGATGCTTAAACTAACCCTGAATCTTGTCTCCTCTCCTCTCCAAGATTAAAAAATGGCCTTCGCTGGTGTCCTCAATGATGCTGAAGTCAAAGCCGCTCTGGATGGCTGCTCAGGTATACAGCACTGGACTCATTCACCTTAATCCTAATCATCATTATTCTCTGCACATCATTAATTTACTCTTAATTTACTTATTAAGTCACGACACATTTTTTTAAAACAACAACAAAAAAGAAGCTCCAACTTGGCCGAGCTCACCAAGTGGGCTAACGCAAGTGATCGCAGGCAACCTGCCAGCTGCAGTTATCACATTACATCACCACTTGAAGTCCTGTGATGCGCTTTTCTGCAAACTGCTGGGTGCTAATGGTGTTAAAGAAAAACACATGTGTTGCAGCTGCTGACTCCTTCGACTACAAGAAGTTCTTCAAGGCATGCGGCCTGGCTAGCAAGTCCGCAGATGATGTTAAGAAGGCCTTCGCCATCATCGACCAGGACAACAGCGGCTTCATTGAGGAGGAGGAGCTGAAGTAAGACACTTAGGGAATGCACACTTGAGCAAGCAGTGCACCACATCTAATATTACAATGTAGTATTTTAGAAACACAAGGGGCGGCTTTACTCTTACAGCTCATTTGAACACTTTGTTTTAACTTGGATTTAATCATAAGGGGGGTCAAACTACACACTTACTGCATTTAAAAAAAAAGAAATGCCATGTTTATTGAAACCTGGAGGATTTATGACATTTACAGACATGCCATATTTTGTCTGCGGCTCTCAAACACATCTCATCCTGCACAATGATGCTCATCACTTCAACTGTTTTCTCCACCTGTCAGGCTGTTCCTGCAGAACTTCTCTGCTAGTGCCAGAGCACTCACTGACAAGGAGACCAAGACCTTCCTCGCCGCTGGAGACAGTGACGGTGATGGCAAGATTGGAGTCGATGGTGAGAACTCTTTGCTACATATCTTTGATTGAACACTGAGGGGGTGTGCAGCCTTCTGATGCACACTAGCAGTAGACTCTAAATTCATCTCCATCACATTTTTTTTAAACATCTATTCACATACTTCCAACATCTGGGAAGCGGCTCCAATGAGTCTAAATGATGCCACCCTGATGACATCAGAATCTGAATACGCTTTGCTCACCACTAACGGCGGTTTTATTCTACTTTTACAGAGTTTGCTGCCCTTGTAAAGGCATAAATTTCCATTGACCAAGATCCACTTCTTTTCATGGAACTGCGAACTCCTTGCAAGATTCTATAATCATCAGCTGAAAGAATATTTTTTATACCTTATTTATGAGTTGCCTGCGGATTATTTCTCAACATAGAACACATACTTTACTGTGAATGTTATTTCAGATGTGTTAAATGTTCTGAGAACATGACTTGTGCAAACTGTACACCATCTGCACTTTTGAGGAAGAGTGAAAAACCAGGAATAAATACTCTTTTGGTGTAAAGTCATCTGCTTCAGGTCGGTCGTCATTGCATCGGTCAACTGGTCTCTCCAACATAATCACATAGCTGCGGCTAAAACTCGGAGGTTTGAGGGATTATCAATTGACCTGCCCAGCTATTATTTTTATGACTGCTTAATGAAAAAGTGGCGGTGGGGGGCTAGCTAGACTCAAGCCACCAGCTGGCAAACACAGTGTGAAAGGCCCTGGGGGATCACACAAATACTTCCTGGATCCAGGATGGTTTTCAATTGATAGCTGTCACACATAGTGTAATTAGCTGATCTGTTCCAAGCTCTTTTTCTCCACCAACTGCTGCGTAGTCATTTAGAAGATGTGCTGTGGCAACAGGAGGCTATTAACAGCCACGGGTGCATCAGCAACCTTTTAGCAGCTTGAATCTGGTGCATGGATGCAGCTCTTTAATGCTCCTAACAAATGACTCAGTTTAATTACCCAGTTATCTTTCAGTTTTCATCTTTTTGGCAAATAATCTGGCACTGGAGTACATCTGAATAGGTTGTCAGTCATTTGGAGTCAGATTACAATTCCAGGGGAAGCTATGAATGCTCGGGTAACTGCAAGTCAGCAATATGTAAACCCTGTACTGTATCAGATGACGACCTGAGTTTGTTACCATCAACCAGTGGTCAAAACAGAAAAGGGGGCCTGGTGACAGTAGGCTGCTCCTTTCCTCACTCTTACCCCCCTGCAGGACAGCACTGCCACCTACAGGTCAAAGCTGCTCTCAGCACCACAAGCGGGGAGACATTACAAAGTAATGTCAAGATGATTCATTCAGACTTTTTAAATATATACATATATACATACAGTTGAGCATTAAACACACTAATGGTACATGGACTCGCAAAGAAAGGGGGGTTGTGTACAATCAGAAATTAAGGAGGGTTGTCAAAGTCATTAAGTCCATTTTTGACTAGTTTGGACATCAATAAATAGTCTACATTTATTAAATATGACAAAAGGAGTTTGGGTAAAAGTTGGAATTTGAACTGTTTCTACACACCATGATTGTGAAATTAGACTATCAAACACTATTAAATACCCTCCCTGATAACAGGCAGACAAAACACAAATGATGAGAAAATCCAATCTGACACATGCTCATTGTGGCTGTGAGGAACTATCAGATAGATTATCAGTGAACAGAGACAGCACCTATGAAATGACTTTTGCACATTTATATATATAGAGAGAGAAACTTAAAGCCTATGAATGCAATAGTCCATATCACTTAAAAACAACGGTGTTACACGAAAAAAAAGGGGGAAAACGACCAATTAGCGCCACTTACGCCAGCTCCTGAATACAGCTTTGTGGTGCCAGCAGCACTTCCAATTCGTCCTCCTCAGCACTGCACAGGCCTATTCTTAGTATAAGGGGAGGAGGGGGGGGCATTAAAGACTTCTTCAAACGCACCTTTTAAGCGTCTTCATTTGTGAAACCTAAAATAGACCGCGCTCTGGCCGCGGGACGCATTTTCGCCGCCCCCCTTCCCGGCGGTGTCAGTTGTCTTGTGCCTCAGATTTCGATAGAGTGAAACTATAAAAGGTCACCGGGAGCACCGGGAGGACCACTGCAGTCGACATCGCGTCTCGCCGGTATCATCTGTGCCCCGCCAAGCAAAGACAGCAGAGGTGAGTTTGAATGAGAGGAGGACAGACAGGACGGACGGACACGAGAGAGCCACCGCATCCTTTGAGAAAAACAAACAAACAAACAAAAAACATAGTGATTCTTTTTTAATACGGACACTGAAAATGCAGCATCAGAACAAAGAGATGATTTTTTTCAATTATTTTTTATTTTATTTTTTATTTTTTTTGCGGGAGCTGCGTGAGGATTACAGCTCGGAGCTCCCAGCATCTGTAGCGTCAATCTCAGCCTCCGGAGAGGGAATCTGGAAATTCAGCATCCACCATGTCACTCAGAGAGAAGTGGACTGAAATCTGAATCGCTTCTAATCTGATCTCTCCATCTGGAATGATTACAATAGGCTGTGCTGATTTTTAAAGAAAAACAAATTGTTTTGGAGTGATGCTGCTGTTTCAGTGAAAATGGGATCGCTGTTTAGTGTCTTTTTTATGATACTCTGCCAAAAGACTAAATAGACACGAACCTAGAGAACCAAACCCACAGTACTTCACTTCCTTTAAAACTTATCTTAACCGCTTTTATTTGACCTGTGCAGATCAAAATGGCCTTCTCAGGTGTACTGGCTGATGCTGAAGTCGCTAAAGCCCTGGACGAGTGTAAAGGTACAGACGCTTCAAGTTACAATTACAAACCCTCAATCACAGCCTCCTCCTCCCCTCCCCTCCCTCCATCCCTCCCTGGCTTTTCGCTCGTACATGTTTTTTTTTTTTCCACCTGCATGTTTTCACTTCATTTCAGACGCCGGCACATTCGACCACAAGAAGTTCTTCAAGGCGTGCGGCTTGGCCGGCAAGTCCGCCGACGACGTCAAGAAGGCCTTCGCCATCATCGACCAGGACAAGAGTGGCTTTATTGAGGAGGATGAGCTGAAGTAAGACACCTCACACACACACACACACACGCGCGCGCGCGCTGCCCTGAGATCAGCTGCGTAAAGCAACGCTGGTGCCTGCTGTCCTGTTTTACGCACACTTTCTAAGTCTCTCATCTCCCCCTCTTATTGAATGGGAATTAAATACATGTTTTTTTTAGTATCATTTTTATTAATCATATCCAGTACTTTATGATGCATGCTCTTAATCGAAACAATTATTGCTGTTTTTTTTTTAAAGCAGATAACAGGATGGATTTGAGCTCCGGTAACGCGCACAATACCCAGATTGTCAGGCAGTGGGAGCTGTGGTCCGTGAACTAACCACTCCACCGTCTGTCTGTCTGTCTGTCTGTCAGGCTGTTCCTGCAGAACTTCAAGGCGGGCGCACGTGCACTGACCGACGCCGAGACCTCCACTTTCCTCAAGGCCGGTGACACCGACGGTGACGGCAAGATTGGCGCCGACGGTACGTTTTTCCATCACAAGATCTTTGGATGTGGGTTTTTTTTTTGTGTGCAAAGCAGATGTCAACTGTGTTTTTTCTTCTCCCTTCGTGTCTCCCTGCAGAGTTCGCCGCCTTGGTTAAGGCGTAAAAATGGCAACTGACCAACAACACCTGCTCTGATGGAACAACAAAGCCCACGTCGACCTCCCCCCCTTTTCATCTGAATATAAATGATTTTTATACATTTGCTTAAGAGACGTTTCCTCCTATGCAACACACTGTCCAAAAATGATGATTGTGAATGTCGCTCGGTTGTGTTCATGTCTTAAATATGAATTTTGCTTACTGTAAAATCTATGATGCACTTTCCAGGAACAAACGGTAAAAAAGAATAAATATTCTTTTGCTACGGTCTTCTTGCATTCCCGGTTTTGTCTTTTCAGCTCACGAGCAAATCACACAAAGACAAACACAGTCATCATCTCTCCCCCTCTCTCCGTCTCTCACATTTAATTTCAATAAACTTTACTGGCATGACCGAAAAACACACTTGTTCCCAAAGCACATAAAGGTGGATAAAGATAAAAGAAAGAAACACAATTCTGATGCAAACTGATGATGTTTTACCTCTCTCTCTCTCACACACACACACACACACACACACACCACACACACACACTAAATATAGACTGTCTATATGCACATAAAATGCAACAACAGTTTGTGTTTGTATGTTTGTGCTTGTGTGTGTGTGTGTGTGCATGTAGTCATGCAGCTCCACCCAGCAGTCACTAGATGGCGTCACGTCCATTAACAACTGGTGGTGGGACGTTTGAGTCTCTCGCTTGAAGCTTTTCAGGCAGAAGAGACTGTGGAGGCTTTGGATTCACGTCAGACGTATTATATACAGGCCCCCATGCACGACGAAATAATAATAATAAGAATTTAAAAAATGCATTTTTATTCTGAACTATTGCTTAAAAGTACTTAACATTTTACTTTATCCCAGCCCAACTTTCTCACATTCTCCCAAAATGCAATTAAATCTCTATTCATTTTTATTTATCTTAAGGTAATTAGGGGGGAAGAAACATTATTTTTCAACACTAATCATGCAAAGATGAAGGTTTTGCAGCGCTGCCATGTGGGAACGTGGAGCGGGTGGGGTGGGGGAGTCTGACAGAGTGAAATCATGTCTCCCCTAAGAGAGCCGGTCTATATGTGCAGGAGCGCGGCTCGTAAAGAACATTAGCAAATGTAAATGAATAGTGCTCGCCCAGTAACAGTATAGTCTGTCAGGTATCCACATGGCATCATGCACCGGCTGTGGGTTAAAGCCGCAGGGCTGCTCTCGATCCGGTGTCCTCGGGCTCCTTTTCACGCACAGTCCGGAGGAGATGATTGAGTTTCTCTGTGTACCTGCTCGGGAGTCCACCAGGGCCTCTCCATCGGACGTGGCTTGTTGAGTGGCCATTAACGAGCTGGCACCGGGATTAGGTTTAAGAAAGGTTGACAATGACAAACCACCGGAGATACAAGCTTTTATTCAATAATGAAAGACGGCAGGGTGCTGCCAAAGGGATGAAACTAAAGGCTGCCATGCTGCCAAATGGCCCAAAACAAACTCTTGACTGTTCCTTATCATCATCTCAAAAATAATTTGATAATATCACCTGCAAGGAAACTACATAAAGTGAAATAAAGTTACAAATATTTAAATCCCCCCTGTCTTCTTGCCTTTTAAATAATGTTTAAGAGGATCTTTCGCACGTCACCACACCGCAGCAGGGCCAACATCACCTGCAGCTCTGTCCGACTTCAAATGGGAGGAAATGTCCGGGGGCAGCTTTGCCTTTGGTTGTTTTCAAGGAAATCCCCCGCAGTGTCCGGTTGCAGACACGTTGGAGATGGTCTAATGATTAACACCCCGGTCTCTGAATCTATTTCCCAGCTCCCATCTCTTGAGCACAGTGTTTAAGTCGCCGGTTCAACAGCGCGTGCGATTACTAGTGATTACCCAGAAAATGCTCGCACATTTCCATCAGTGCGTGCCTGTGTGCCTTCCTCCTCCTACACACTCACACACACACACTGCTGATGCTGCATGCTGAATGTGCACACCTTCAACTAACCCCTGACATCATGGAGAGACACAGTCTGCTGCAGTGAACGCTCTCCCAGGAATGTGCTTAATGACCCCTGAATTTGTTGGTGTGTCAGAGCCGCGCCGGGGGCCACGAATGCCCTCGGAAAAGACAAAAAAAAAAAAAAAAAAAGATTTTGCAACCAGACATATTGGAAAAACAATCACATGTGCAGCTATGGCTTTCCTGGAAAAACTGAAAAATTAAAAGTCTCGAAGTGCAGGTGAGGTGAAGCTCAGCCTGCTGCTTGACCTCTGACGGCCGTTGCCTCTCACCTGAGAAATACGAGGCGAAACACACAATGCATCATCATCATCATCATCAGCAGCGGCAGCAGCACCATCAACATCCACAGAGGGTGACCTCGGGTCCCTTAATCAGCACAGTTGACGAGGCAATTTAGCGAGACTGTCCCCTTGTCAGGATGAGAGAGTGAGCGGCCTCACGCGTGTCAGTGACGATCGGCGTGTTTGGGGTTATTGATATGATCAGATGTGCCTGGAAATCATCTGACATCCTTCCCCCACCCCGACAAATTAAGGTGAACCTGAGCAAACAGAGCAGGTGGATGTTTCGTGTCAGATCTCGCTGGCAGGTGGGTGCCAGTGCCAAAAGAGGTCACCCGCAGTCTGACCTCTTCTCAATAATCTCGCCACAACAAACGTGACATGACAGGTTAATCCTTCTATTTCCCATAACTCGCCTCAAATGTAAGTGTAAAATGTAATTTTGCAAAGGGACGTGGCTCAGATGTGACCCCCCCGTTTTGGGACTGCTGCCTGTAAAAGGATATCTGCATGAAAGGGTAAAGGGGGGGGGCAGAAACAGCAAGAGAAGGAGAAAAGGAGAGAGAGAGAGATTGCAGTTACATTACACTCTCCCTGCATTTACTGTCCTGTATGATCCTAGAGGTGATTGGAGGAGGAGGAGGAGGGGGTGGGAGGTGATGGGATGACAGGAGGGAGTGGTGGACGCGGGAGAAGAATGCGCTTTTTGACTTAATTTGCTATTTACAAAGGCGTTACGTTATGTCCACGGTCCGGTCTCTCTCCGTGTCCTCTGTGTTATAAATAGTAAAGGTTAATTAGTTAGCTCGGAAATTGGATCAGGGGCGGGCAGTTAGAATTTGATCCACAGACAGGTAACTCAAGCAATCCCCATTGTCACTGCAATCAGACCTATATAAATCCGCCTTGACAGACAGCAGTCACCACATAGCCTTACCTCCTCCTCCGCTGGATCACCGAGACCGGGCGAGAACTCCCCTCAACACGGTAAGTTGCTGCCTGCACGGGTACCTATTTCTCATCTTTTTTTTAAAAAAAAGTTGTTGGCTGCTTTTTCTTTCGTTTTACGCGATTTTGGCAGAGCTCACTTTTGCGCACTGGGGAGGCAGGTGAAGCAGCTGCGTAAAAAAAAAGAAAAAAAAAAGGTTGGAAGCCAAAAGCCAAAGCAAGAAGGGGAAAAGTTGTGCTCAGTCTGTGGGATGAGACATTATGTAACTGGAAGGATAATTTCACACTAAGAATTTATTGAGATTATAAAGACTTCTGCATGCCTCCTTGTTCTCAGTGTCACCTGCTCTCCATCAATGTGTTTTTTTGTTGTTGTTTTTTTTTTTTTACCATTGCACCTGGATGAATGTGTTAATAATTCACCACGGTTGTTCCTCCTACAGGAATAAAATGTCGCTCTCATCTATCCTTTCCGCTGATGCCATCGACAGTGCTCTCAAGGACTGCCAAGGTATCATCTTCCACCAATATCATTATTGCTCTCTTCGATAGATTTTTTTCTTAAATTCTGTATAGTATTTCTGCTGGAGCCTGCGCAGACTATAAGGGCTGTCTCTGGGTGGGAGCCTGCTGCAAAATGTTAGGACTGAAAATACACACAGATGCCCATGGGGATGTGTTACAGTATGACCTATAGGACATACAGTTAAGATCCTACAGATGACGCACTGTTGGTGTCATCACTGGAGGTCAAAGATCAGGATATATTCATTTATAAGATAAGATAAAATGTAAAAGATTCCACAGGGAGCATTCAGGACCTGTGGGGATGAGAAGGTCACTTGCATCACATTTAATGATAGCTCGGCCACATGCAATCACGTCTCCACACTTCAGACGGACCTGAATTATCTGAGGATTTGCCGATATTACAGGGACTTTGCCTCAATTCTAGTTTAGTTTAGGAAAAACAAACAAACAAGCAGACGAGACAGCAAATATCAAAATCTACCTGCTGCTCTCGCTGACTCTGCTCTCTCTCCTCTTCTACTCTTCCTCCAGCGCCAGACTCCTTCTGCCCCAAGAAGTTTTTCCAGTTGTGTGGCCTGACCAAGAAGAGCCCACAGGATGTGAAGAAGGTTTTTGGGATCCTGGACAATGACGCCAGTGGCTTTATTGAGGAGGAAGAGCTGAAGTGAGTGAGCAGCCACTTCACTAACTACAGGCTTTTTTAATTTATTATCATTATTGTTGTTTGTTCCCAGGATATCATGGATGGGTGACTGTGTTTGCTCAAATGGGAGGAAGGAGAGTTTAGACCTCTTCTTGGAAAACAATCACATTTCCATTCAGTTGTCATGACACTGTTGAAGGAGAAGGGACACAGTGAAGGGGACAGCCCTCCATCAGTAGTTTTTCCTGCTGCTCAGTGCTAAAATGAAATTTATGACAGGAAACTCCAATTGTTTTCCACATTATATGTCAAAATGATTTATGATTTAGCAGCTAAATGCTCTTAGGATGGGGAACAGGTTAATGTGTAACCATCTTAAGAGGCTGTTTTAAGTTGTATTATTTTGCTGTAAAGCACAAGAACCTTAGAGCTGTAGGAAATTAAATGTGATCTGATAGACCTATAGTTGAGTTGAGTCAGTTTTATATTGTGCAGGTTTGATCTCTGTGTCCTGCCTTTGTGGTTATTGCTACATATCCAGTTGTTGCTGAGGAGTGCCTCTAACTTGAAGTTGTCTGTTTGCCAGGTTTTTCCTCCAGAGGTTTTCTCCCGGGGCTCGCGTTCTCACAGACAAGGAGACCAAAAACTTCCTGTGTGCTGCTGATGACGACAGCGATGGCCGGATTGGAGCAGATGGTGAGAGCATCCACACCTATTTGTTGAACCCTTACATGAGACATGCATGTGCGTGATTAGAAAACCCACAATGCTATGAAAAGTGTTTTCCACATCTTTCACATTTTCAATTAGAACACAGATTGACAAAATGGGTTGTATCCTGGTTGTTCAGGCTCAGTAAGTAATGAAAGACAGACAGTTATGTTTTTCCAGCATTCAAGTAAGACATGAAATTTTAGTTACACCCTGTCCTACATTTATAAAAAAATGCATCAGGCACTGAAAGCTGAAACCTGCACAATGTTCTTATAGACCATTTGTGAACTTGTTTAATTAATTAGACAAAGTTGTGTCAATGATATGCTGTCAACTTCAGAGCACAACAATGGTGTTGAAATGTACCATCATAATGTTAGCTCTCCCTCTAATGGTTTTATATCTTTATTGACACTCAGCATAAATTAAACATATTTTAGAGTTACACTGAGGCAGGTGTCAGACAGGTAAATAGTCAGGTGTAACTAATGCCAGTTCTTTTCTCCACAGAGTTCCAGGCCATGGTCTTGTCCTAAATAAACTGGACTCCATTTCTCCGACTTGATCTGACCCCCCTCCCCCCATTCCACATGCTTCAAGGGCTCTCTTAGCTTTAGTCAGTCATTTTCCATCTGATTAAATAAAATCTTTTCATTATTTTTATTTTGCAAGACTCGCTCCGGTCCATTGCCATCCACATTCTCACTATGTTTTTTTTGTTTTTTTTGTTGTAGACAGATCGTAAAGCTGTATTACCTTACCTTACCATACCTTACTGAATTACTGAGAAAATAAAAGAATAAAATCCAACTCCTTTGGCTCTTTTCATTATTTGTATTCAAGTGTATAAGTTTGTATGTTTCTTCTCTACTCTGCTTTGGTTTGAGAAGAAAAAAATACTGCAAGGTTGCCAATGGAGCGCCGAAATGTTTCATGTGCACAAGATGGTCTAGTTGACCCTTAGCGAGAGGGGATCCACGTATGCACACACTGATCCAGTTGTGCCAGTGCACACAACAAACACACACAGCATTCACATTCACACCAGTCACACCATTTTTGTTGTAGGTCTGTGGTGTCCTTAAATCTTTACTCACACATGTCTGGCTCAGCTGTAAATGAGACTGAATGTCAGACAGTGTGATGCATATGAGACGTGTCCTAAAAACACAGGATTTCTGATTGATGTGTAAATACAGTACTGTGTATGTGTGTGTGTGTGTGTGTGTGTGTCAGTGGGAGAGAGTTTATAGAGTTTATAGAGTCACAGAGCTAGCACAGGGAAAAATCAGAGGAGGTGACCTTGATGACCACCTGAGTGTCACTGCGGCTGGATCGAGTGACACCTGACCTCAGCTTTGTAAATAACCCTAGCAGAAGCTTGGTCCTGCTAAGGCTAGGGCACACACACACTCACACACACACGCACGCACAAAAACCAGTGCATTTGCAAGCTCAGACACAGACGGCCACTCATGCAAACGCACATAAACCCACTTATGCATATAAATACACGCACATGAGGGCAGGCATTGGTAAATCCATCAGTGCGTGTGTGTGATGCACAGTCGGAGATGCGAACTCTGCAGAATGCAATAGCTGAGGATGCTAGCCTTTCATGTGTTCCTTTGCCAGGCCTCCTTGAGAGCTCGGGGAGCTTGCTCAGGATATATTAAAGAAGAATCACTTTATTACGCTCACCAAAACTCCCAGACAGAAGATTGAGCAGCTCAGAGCTCTGAGCCCATCCAAAGACACTTTAAATAGCACACAGCTCTTCCATCCTCTGCACTTACAGGATTCATGGGATTAAAATTAACAACTACCTCACTATTCACCCACCCACCAGAGGTGCCAAAATACAGAGTACTGTATGTTCCCCCAGTGGTTCCACCTTGGTGTCATTTCAATTACCTGCATATTACAGGGAGGACCTGACTATTACAGTAGACACCTGCTTCTCAGAACTATGGGGCATACCCTGGCATTAAAGTGAGGTGTAGTGCAAGTGCAGGATGCACAGTCTAACCTACGGCTGCTTGATTTGGATGGTGTGCTGTAATAATGACAGAGGATATAAGCAATTCCCTTTTCAGCCAGGGCACTGCCTGTGAGAGGCCTGTGTGTGTCTTGAGGTGTCACAGAGTTCACTCACTGTGAAGTGCTATGCATTTTGTGCAATTAGAGTGCAGCAAGTTGACTAAAACCGGAGACCCGAACAGTAAAACACACGAAGATTCAGTGAAGTCCAATAAGCTTCAGAGATCTTGCAAGTTACAGTAATGATATGAAAGACCCTGTTTGAAGTAACTTGATGGTTAAAATCAAACTTGCATTTTCATGTCTACACATATTAGAGGATGTTATTCAAATGCATTCACTGATCACATGCTGTCTGACAAGAAAAAATGCACTAATTAGATCTTGTATCAATATCTGCTGGTATCAGTGACTCATTCTCATCTCTGCAGGCATAGGGGTGGAGGAGGGAGATTGGGAGTAGGGGGGGGGTATACACGGCTGAAAGCGGGACAAGGTTGGGGAAGCCAGTAGGTAACACAAGCCATGGGACACACAATGGAACTGTGACCCCTGCGGGTCAGGAGAGGCGAGCAGTAAACAGGAAGGAAATGTGAGCCAACAGGTCGACACTGACTGCTGGGTGTGCTGCTGTGGGACAGCAGTAAAAGATAATGTGACAAGCAGATTACCTGGACCCAAGAGCAGGAGTTGGGGGGGGGCTGCAGCTGTTGGACAGTGCAACTCTGACAGACTGATAATGTGCAGCAGGACTTGTGGGCTGACAGTGTGAGAAAAATGACAAACAACAGCAGTTGTTGGACTGCAAGGTGAACATGTTAGTTCACAATACCAGCTTTAAATGATGGATCTATCGTCTGTTGAGGGCTAAAGCAGAAATTTAGATGTAACACACAAAATTAACACACAGCTCTTTTGTATGTTTTATTCTGCTGATGGAAGAAATTTCCATCATAGATATCGAACATACTGAATAAATGGACAATAACATCACTGTGTTTCAGTCTGATGACAAAGATGCAAAAAACAAAAGTGAACAGAAGTGAAGAGGATGCATTGAGGAGGAGATTGAGCAACTTAATTCATGCGTAGGACCTGCGCCACAACACCTCCTCTCCATCACGGTGACCTGGAAGAGGGCAGGCCACACAGACACATGAGAGGGTGACACAGTATCCATACAAATACTGATAATTAACACAATAAACGTTTATTATTATTGTTAGTGACTGGTGTGTTTTTGTGATTTTGTGTGAGAAGCTATAAAAAAACAGGGCTGTATTCATTAGTAGTGGCTTGTAGTAGATGCAGTGTTAGGTAACAAACAATAGAATAGAGTAAGCAAGCAAATACTTAACTTAACTTAAAGCACCTCAACACAACTTAAACTTACCTTAACACTTTTACCCATTTACTTTTATATTAAAACATTTCGTGTGACCGCTAACATTCCACCATGTGATCCGTCTGGATGAACGCTTTAGGATGGACACATAGGCACTCGCCTGTTTGTCTGCTTGGAGCTTCAATAATTGATACCCTCCCTTCATTGTCACGAAAAACTCATATCAAGAAAGGAGTGTCAGGCTCACCTTACTGATTAAGTCTGTGTGAAACTTTAATGTGCACCCCATCTTTAACTGATAACAAACTGCGGTGCTCGAGCGAACCGGGCGACGGGGAGTTGAGCCGCTTGACGTCCGCTGTGGGCCCAGTTGTCTGCCATGGCAAACGCCGCTCATATTTTGTCTCATTCCCAGTCTTTTGGAGCATGGAGGTATCGGAGATGTTGCCACCTGATAGTCTGAGCAGGGAGGAACATCGTAAAAGATTTAACTGGTGTGTTAGGATGACTGATTGGGCTTTGTGAGCTCTGCGCAGGAACTCTATCCATAATGCAGGGGATGACAGCACTGCCTCTGTTCCCCAACAAGCATTAGTACTGAGCCTCTGCTTATGATGTCTGTGTGCTGCTTCCCTTCATTAATGAATGATAGGCCACGCACATATCAATGGCCGCTCCTGATGCGCACAGGTTTTTCGTGGAAGGCGATTTCTCAAAGGCTATTTCCACCCTGGCTCAAGTCTATTGTTGACATAGTTGCTAATTGATAGTTTTCATACACTGAGCTACGTCTATTAACTAGACTAATGCAAGTTTGCAATTTGAACTAAAAGCCACACCCGGCTTAAACCCCTGAGCAGCTGTTACATGTGCTGACTCACCTTCAGACGGGGGTAATGGCTGTCGTGGAGATGCAGACCGGTACTTTGCAGACTTTTCCAAATGAGAAGGCACAATCAGATAAGGTGGCGAGAGTTCTCCAGGAGAAACTTTGAGCAGATGAATAATGGAGGCAAAGTGTCTGCTTGGAGAGGACAAATAAAGAATGTCGTGGAGTTGGGTCAGTAAACAACATACAACATGCATCAGTGTCAAATTAGATTGACCATAGTCAACTAAGAAGCACTTTCATAAGCTTAAATTACATCCAGGAACTCAGACATTACTTACAAGTGTCTGCATCTATAAATGTAGTTTATGGTTGTAGTCTAAGGACGTTTTCAACATACATTTTTTCTGTTACACTCATGTATTTGTTTTGTTCTTTTTTGTTCTGTCACCTTTTAATAGCATACTTGCAAGCTACATATAATGTAAGGATAATCTCTTTATAGCTGTACAATTAAATGTTAAACAAACAAGTCTTGATCTTGTGACCATTTCTTGGTTTAGAGTTGTTGCGACTCTGAGGCAAGAAATAGTCCAGCACGTAACCTCCTGTAAACTACAAAGTTTTGTTCAAATTAAGAAATGAGATTCATGTTAACTAGTGACCTTTGGTGGCACTGCTAACCGTTTACCCCTGTTTCCAGTCTTTGTGCTAAGTTAAGCTTCACGGGTTCTGGCTGCAGTTCCATGGACAGATCTGAGAGCAGCATTAATCTTCTCATCTAACTCTTATATGGTGAATAAATGTGTTTCCCAAAATGCCCCCCCCCAACACACACACCCATGCTACCTACAGTTTGACAGACTCCATGTCTGTTGTTTCTACATGATTTAAAGAACTACTGTGTACTGTCAGGTTTCAGCTCCCCCTGTAATCTCAGTTTCTAGCTCAGGTCTTAGTGTGGCCATCAAATACGACTATTATGTCAGCAGAGCTGCCAGGTCGGCCACAGCAAGCCTGCCCTCCTCACCCTACTCCTCCTTCCCTCTCTCTAACCAGACTTCAGCGAAGCGTGAATTATTCAGGGTTAACAAGCTGTTGCAACGGCTCCACTCAATTGTGCATTTTCATTAAACCTCCCTCGCCGTGTCTCTTGTCGCTGACGAGGAGAGGATATGGCTCAAGTGTGAAATGGCACTCGGCTGCGTCCTCTGACAGAGAAGAAGGTGACTTCTGGGGGACATGTCATGTCAGTGCTGGCTACCAGGAGAAGCCACGGCCTCTTCAGTTGCTTCCTGGTAAAGGATTGTGTTGCCAGGTTTGTCTGGCAGAAGTCAGAAGATAAGTTGTGATTGTTGACAGTGGCTAGACTGAGCCAACTTATTCTGATTGGTGCAACAGGTTGACATGCTGCAGATCTGAAGCAGACACAGCTGAGAGGCTCTGTTTGCAACAAGAGATCACAGATGTTGACGTCAGGAGAAACACAAGAAAACAAAAGGCAGACAGACTGCATGAGTCACAATGTATAAATCGGCACTGCAGCTTAAATGCTATGGAAATGTGGTGTAAGATACATCTCAAGTTATCTCTGGCCTAGATTCCTCCTAATCTGTCTCTGAAGCTGAAGATGACCAGACTGCTGACTCCACCTAATAATACAAAGCTCTTATATACGTACAAATACACATAATACACACATATGTGCCCATTTTAGGACCAACTGTATTGGAATTATTCAAACAAATATGGTATGATTAAACCGTTACTTACAGAAAAATGTCCATACAGTAGATATCAATCATTTTATGTTTGTAGTGTAGCTATGATGGGTGGCATGCACAACAACAAGACTGTGATGTTTTATTCTTTGATAAAAGTAAATAAGGTAAATACAACTTGGCAACAGCTTGGATTGAGGTATTGTGCTGAGAGCAAAACAGAAGCAAAAGTATGTTTTTATCATCCATAAGGATCAGACAATAGAAATGATGATTTTTAGTTCTTAGGGCAAATAAAACTTCACATATTAAGCTAAATCTTCAGTTGCATCATTGCCAGTTAATCAGTCTGTCCTGGTTTAATTGGTTCTTAAGTTCATACCACTGGAATTTAACTACATTTACTCAAGTATTTAAGTACAAATTCAATGTACTCGTACTTAAATGGGTTAGTTCAGTTTTATACAGCTTAATACTTCTACTCCACCACATCTGAGAGGCAAATATTGGACTTTTTTGCAGTGTATTTGAATGGCAGCTTTATTTACTTTTCAGATTACAGTCTTTCAAGCCTTTTCTGTTCATGGGCAATCCACACATTTACAAATTTGTTGACTTAATTTTTTAGATAAACTCAGCGACTTAATTTTCCTTTGCGTGTTAAGAAAATAAAAATGGATGTTTTAGAAACACAATATTCTCACTGAAACAAAATTTTTAAAAAATGAGCTCAGCCTTCAATGTCTATGCCAGTAAAATGCATATAAAACAGTGAGACACTGACAGGGGCCATCTGACTGCAAGAACGCAACAAGAACTTTCACATTTGATTCTTTAGTACAAGCAAGGTTCATCAAGGACTTTAACATGTAGTGGATTATTTTCTCATTGTGGTATTGCAGGTTTTACTTATGCAAAGCTCTTGAAAACTCCCTCCACCGCTGCTGACCTACTCCTCTGCAGACTGCTGACCTCTCCACACAGCACTACTCTTGCACAGACCTCTGACTGCATACTTAAACTCTAGATGAGACACACACGATACTGTGGCGTCCTCTAGTGCATTTTGAATGCCACCTGCTGAGACAAATGTGGAGCCCTGTGTCATAAAATTTATGAATCTGCGTTATTTTTAGCACCAGTGCGTGAATATTAAAAACATATGAAACCACTTAATATGCAATCCTATAGAGACTATATAAAGATTATTATTATTAAATTTATTTCAAATGTATATATGTGTACAGTCAAAGTGTAACCCCCCTCCAAACAAAAAGAATGAATGAACCCACTCTCGCGGGATGTGACGTCACTGCGGCCTCTTTCCTGTGTGACCGGAGCTGCTGCTGCTGCCTGTCAACACCGCGGAAGAAGAAGACGATTTATTTAGGTTTTTGTTTGTTTGTTTTTTAACGGTATCGCCTCTGACAGCCCCCCGACTGTCCTCCGTCATGCCCATGTACCAGGTAAAGCCCGTCAGCGAGGGTCACATTCAGACCGATCTGCCCACCTGCATGTACAAGTTACCGAACATCCACGCGCAGCAAGGGAGCAGCTGCACGTCCGAGCACGCGCTTCAGGTAACTGCTGACGTCGACGAGGCGGATTTTTTTTATCTTTATATTTACACTAGTTAGCTTGTATTTGGCCCTTTTTAAAAAGTTGAATTTCGTTTTTTTTTTGTCACGTATCGACACACCTCGCGCGGTGTGTTAGCATTAGCTGGCTTTAGCCGAGCTAGCCGGCGAGCTAACTTTAGCCTGTGAGTCCAATGAGTCTCAGTCTGAAGCTGATGCAACAATTACTGCGCCTCTCCGCTGTCCTGTCAGTAATTTAACATTACTGCATGACATAGAGCGATGTGTATCTGCTGCCATTATTAATAATCATTCAAATAATCATCATGATGGAAAGACCTTCATTCCAATCGTGCAGTGGTGTCATGCAACTAACTACATATGCTCAAGTACTGAACTCAAAAGCTGTTTTTACATGCAGTAGTTCCACCTTATACTTCTACTGCACATCATTTTAGAGGAATATATTGTATTATTGTACTGCTCTATATCGGTCTGACAGCTGCAGTTACTTTACTAAGTAAGATTTTACCTACACAATTTACTGAATGAATGTAAAATACAAACACAGCATGTAGAAAAGTTTAAAGAAAATATTACATAGACAATTGTCAGATAAAATAGAATTTTATTTATCGCAAAGGAAATTCCTGTGCCAGAGATTGCTCAAAAGTACAGCAACAGAGGACTTAAAAAGAAAAGAATGAAGTAAAATGAAAGTAAAAGTAAGAAAAGAAACAATGAAGTAATAAATTCAAAGTGTATAAAGAGTAAATGCTGGAATAGAATAACAGCAAAGAGTAAGATTAATTAGTAAGGAAAAACGTAGATAGAAATATAGTAACGCACATGATATTGAACATTAATATCACACGTTGTACAGATATTTTTGTTGTTAGTGTCCAGTGGTTTATATATACAAAAAATATGATTCATTGTTATATATTTAATTCAAATTTAATTCAGATTTCCCCACCGCGCCTAAATACATCAGTTAAATACTATTTACAAGTTAATGTATCGGAATATATTGAAGCATTATATAGCAGCACAACGCTCTGCATTAAGTACATTTACTTTTATTACTTTGACTGCTTATTGCCATAGTGCTGTGAACAACAATGAAATGAAAATCTTCAAGATAACTTCAATATAACTTTTAAGTTATATAGTTATATATTGTTATTGTTATATAAGTTTCTGAATATTTCATTCAGCACTGCAGTATATAACCTAACCTGATGGTACAAGACTGTCTGAGGTCTGGTCTTTAAAATCTCTTGATTAGATGTCTTTCTGTGATCCTTCTCATATGTGTGTCTACACTGGAAGGATTAATCTCTAAACTGGAAATATGTTCTCAATAATTTCTCTGTGTTACCTATACAAGGACACCAGTTTACAGAAGGTGCAGGATTGTGCGGACTGTAATTGTCCACAGTGTCCAATTCCCATTTGTGATCCCAGCCAAACTGAGTGACTCTGTCTTGTCTCCCCAGAATGGCGAGGTGGACCCCACGGTCAAAGCTCTGGAGGCCAGACAGGATGAGATCATGAGAAAGCTGTACGAGCTGAAAGCAGCTGTGGAGGGCCTGGCCAAGACGGTGACCACCCCAGATGCTGACCTGGACCTGACAGTCAGCAGCAGCCTCAGCTCCAGCTCCACAACCTTCAAAGGAGTCACAGACCTGGACACACTACTGGGCAAGGTGAGAAACTGGGAACACTCTGTATCCAGGCTTTAGCATAAATGGAGACATAAATTACTAGAGAGGCTGAAATTCACGAACCATGCACTGACAGTGTGCCTTTCTATCTTTCAACTGACTGTGCCAGTAGCGATCTATAGACATTTTCCTGATCACACCCATCCTAACTATCTGTCATAACAGGTTATAAATACTATGCCAACGAGCACAACCTGCTCATGTTGGAATTTGTCCTGAAGCACATGTGAGGGTGCTGACTGATTACACCCTGTTTGTGCAGGCTGTCTTGGCTTCTTTAGTACCAACAGATATTATAATGTAATACTTGATTTATTTGGATGCTGCATCTATTTACCTCCTTTTTTTTTTAATCCCCTTTAATGTCACCAGGACCTCGGTGCTCTTCGCGACATCGTCATAAACGCCAACCCGGCACAGCCACCTCTGTCCCTGCTGGTGCTCCACAGCCTGCTGTGTCAGCGCTACCGGGTGCTCTCCACCGTTCATGTCCACTCCTCAGTTGCCAACGTGTCGCCACAGCTCCTGTCCTGCCTTGGCCCACGCCACGCAGACAGCTACGCCCGCCACTTGTTCCAGCTGGGCTTCACCCTCATATGGAAAGATGGTAAGGCACAGGGAGAGTAGAGAGGGCAGTATGGGTAATGGGGTGGACAGAGGACAGGGTGTGTAGGAAAACTGAAAAGAAGGTGGAAGAGAAGGTTAAAGGAAACACTGCTGTAGGGAGTGCCGCAACAAAGCTGGTAATAAATCGAACAGAAGGGAAAATATAGGTTTTTCACACCTATCTGAACCAGTTTTATATGCTGGTGCCTCGCCGTCCTCATGCACAACTGTACTATTTTGTTTGTATGTAATTTCTTGTCAGAGTGTGGAGGTGGTTAGCAACATGTTTTTTTCTAAGATTATAAAACTTATTACAAAACCTTTCACCTGCCAAAGTAATTAAAACAAACAATAACAAGTGTAATCAGATATAAATTCATTTGAGCTGGATCTCTGTTGTTTTGTTTAATGTGCCTGTAATTTCATGATCAAGAACAAAGCTTTGCAGCCTTTCAATCCTTTTAATGTGACAAAAATCCTTCAAAGATTTGATATAAAATGTGTACAAATCTGTTTTTTTTTGTTGTTGTTTTAGTGCTCCTCTTTCTAATCATAACGAGCTTTACATGTCATCAGTAAATCAAATTGACAGGATCTGAACATTAGGAGGTGACTGAGCCTGTGTTTACCATGTGACATGTTTGTCCTTTGTCCTGTTCACAGTCCCCAAACTGCAGATGAAGTTCAGCGTCCAGAACATGTGTCCAATCGAGGGTGAGGCCAACGTGGCGCGCTTCCTCTTCAAGCTGCTGGCTCCCTACCCCAGCGACCCCGCGCTCGCCACACTGGTGGACAGCTGGGTGGACATGGCTTTCTTCCAGCTGGCGGAGGGCAGCGCGAAGGAAAGGGTCACTGTCCTGCGTGCCCTCAACTCCGCCCTGGGCCGCAGCCCCTGGCTGGCAGGGCCGGAGTTCTCCCTGGCCGACATCGTGTGCTACTGCTGCGTGCTGCAGAGCGGCTCGGCGTCCTCCGCTCCCACTCACGTTGAGCGCTGGATCAAGTCCTGTGAGAACCTGGGCCACTTCAGCCCTGCTAAGCTACTTCTGCAGTGACTGACACCAGAGAGATGTTTTACCCACGCAAAGTGAGAGAAGGGCGTTAGAATATTAAACTATCTCAGCCATGTCTGGAGCACCTTCTAATGCTTCCCCCCCTTATTGTAATATATCGGTGAACTGACAGACTCAGTAGAAGGAATATGGTTAAAGGTTAAATTAACTTAAGTATTTGTCTCCGCAATGCTGCTTCTGTGTTACTAAGGAACTTTTTGCGAGGAGGAAGCATAAGAGGCCTGTGAAGACATAAAGGCTTGGTGATGGATGAAATCAAAGGTACTGACAGATCTTGTTAGTCCAACACGCACTGTACACCTTCCACCCACTTTGTGCCTAACATGATCCTGTTCTACATGTGTGTGTGTTTATGTGTGGTGACGGGTATTACTGTGTGTTTTCAGAGGTAATACTTTGTACCATCTTGTTTTTCTGACATCATTAAAACTTCCACTTTGGATCAAACTTTGAACTCGGGGCCCAGGGCTTTGTTTCATTCGACTGTTTGATCACTGTTAACCCTTGTATTGTCCACACTTTTGGGACCCTCTGGTATCCCTCGGGTCAAATTGACCCGTGGGGCACATTTGGGGTTTTAAAAACTATTCTGAAATAAAATTTTACTTCATAAACCATTCACATATATTGTCTTTATCTCAATTTCAAACAATAGAGATAACATATATGTTTAATGATTGAAATCAGTCTCTACTAGAAGACAATTAACAATGGAAGTATGATTTGTTTTTTGTGTCTTCCCTCACTGTGGCTAGAGAAACTGGGGTCCTGGACACATCTCCTTTAGATGTGCAGTGTCACTCATGTCTTGCTTAGCTCCTTAAGGAAAAAAAGTTGTCTTCTTGTGGAGCTTCCTTTGGTTCCAGTCTGGGTTGATTGCCATCCAGATTGTAAATGCATTATAGGCTGAGCCATCCAGCTTGTTGTAAAAGATCACGAGCGGTGACTGTAGTGTTCTTCTTTGACAGCTGTGGCAGACCAGCAGCTTGTCTAAGTTGTCTACCCCTCCTTTGGTGGTGCTGAAGTCAAGTATGACCTCTGGCTTATGGTCCCCCTGGCCACTTATAGCTCAATTGTTGTGTAGAGTGCTCATGAGCACTTTCCCCTTTTTTTTGGTATGTAAGATACCAGGGCAATATTGGCCATGAACATAAAGTTGGAGGAATGGACTGGCCTGACAGAGGGTAAAGACTTCAGGAAAGTGAGAGCAAACAGCTTCTCTGTGCTTAGATTATAATAATGTAATGTTATGTGTGTGTGTGTGTGGGCATGTTTCTGTGTGTATCTGTGTATGTGGGTCAAACTGACCTGAAAACCATGAAGGCTGTAAATGTGTGGGGTATAGTAGCATGTGTGCTGAAATTATTTTTTGTACATGTTTATCACATAAAATAAACTAGGGCCATTGAGTTTCAGGTAGAAAAAAATATTAATGAGTTTAACCCATACAAGGGTTGAACACATTTCCACAAGTAACCCAGCGACCGAAGTGCACCTCTGTGTCCAAAAGGTGGCAGAGTTGACATTTATAACATTCATCACTTGTAAGCAGTCTGTCATTCATTAACTTTGTCCGCCTGCTGATCCTGCCCAGGGTCATGCAGAGTGCAAGGAATGGAAACACCAGACAGTTGCTCTATGACAAAATTCACACAGGAACTCGCATCTTTGAAAAATCTCCAATCCATGCATTCATGTTTCTTGAGCACTGGGTGACAGCAGCCAACAAGATCACTGACAGCAAGGTTTGGGGACAGGATTCGGACATTATTATGGGCTGACTAATCAAATCTAGATCAACATTTTGTCACTGAAAATTAAGTTTGCAGCTTTAAACCAAACTTTCACATTAAAGCTTGGCTGTTAAATATTGGCTAATGACAGCTTCTTGCTGTAAATATTGGTATTGGCATGTAGATGTAAGCCAATCAATGACAAGAAATTGAGGTACCGATGAACAACTAATACCAACAGGAAATCCAGGAAGGACATCAACATGTTGGCCTAATAGGGGGATTCATAAATACGGGAAGGGGCTTCACCTACAACAACAAAAAGAAGGAAGAAGTGAAAAAAAAAGACAATTGGCTTAATTTATATATCAGAAATACTTTGCGTTGTTCTCAGAGACAGTCATGGTCAGTGTATCTTGTGGCATCTTAGTGTTCTCTAATGCACATCAAGCCCACGTGTTTGGCGGCACGTGATGACTGAGTTGCTCCTATTGGTACGGTTGGATGAGTTAATTTTAGAAGTGTTATTCCTGTGTGCACAATTGCCATGACGGAGGGGAGTGATAAAATTGTGACATTTTTTACATTCCAGCTGAAACAATAGCACTTAAGGAAAAAGAAATATATTTATATGCTAAATATAACTTTTCATAGTTCCTGATGCTTAAAACTCTGGTATAAATCTGGCATAAAAAGCACATTTTGAACATTTTCCTTGCATATTTACTTACTAATGGAAACATACAAAACATATTGAAGACACCAAACCAAAGGCACGTTTAACTTCAAATGTAATTTAGTCATCCAGCGGCTGGTGGCCTATTTTTGAACATGCGCAATATAATTAGTGCAGCCTGTTTGTCTTACACCAAACTGCAGTTCACAATTTCATTTTATTTTTTGTTCCCTCAACTTGTTTATGACTGTGCAGTCTTTATCTAAAACTGCAACTCCGTTTCAAACTGGTTCATTGGCTGTATTAAATGGCAACGTGACATTTCTATTTTCTTCGGCAACCCTTTAGTTACACAGTTACCGTGCTCTTCCTCTGCAATCAGTTGTTCGAGCTGTCCTTATCAGCTGATGTGTTGTTGAACAGAATCCCAATAACCCGTCTCTCAAGCACAATGGGAATCATAGAGCAGTTTCACAACAGTCCACTGCCGAAGGGAGCTTATCTCTCTCTACGTCTTTGTGGCTGCTGCAGGCGGAAAAAAACCAGATAACTGGAATATAAACATATAGAGCCACACATGCAATGATGTCGAAAGAGGAAAAAGCAAATCCCAGGGCTGCTCCTAACTCTCCAGGGGTTGTGTTTTTTTTTTTTGCATCTTCAGAAGTGTCATGTTTTCGACAGCTTGGGTCCAGGCAGTGCCCGCGTGTGTTTGTATGCTCTGACAGCCTCTTGTTGGTCTCCAGGCAGCTGCCTGACAAGACGAAAGCTCTTAACTGACATCTGGGCACGCGGCGAGGAAAACACTGGGGACTCTGCAGCACTGGAAATTTGCCGTTTGTGTGCTCTGCGTCTGCCTCCACACAAACACAGGCTCCTTTGAAACGGTAATCAGTGTCTGTTGGTGCAGTCAGGGCTGCATGCAAATAAGACAGCCGACCCCGTCGCTAATCTAATTACTTTTGGCTTCCGATTTGGCTTTCATGAAAAAAAAAAAAGAGAGAGAATGAGAGAGACACAGACAAAAAAAGGAGGCTCTTTCCTGGTCTCTTTATATATGATATAAAACATACAGACAGGAGATGCATTCTCATTGAAGAGTTGTAGAAAAAAAAACTAGCTTAACTGAAAGACAAAATCACTTCAGTTTAAACCCTGTGGCTACTTGAAATCACAACAATAGCACAGATAGAAAGATGCTTCTGTCAGTATATTCAGTCCTCAAATGCCATTGTCCATGATTGTCAATTAGATATTCTCATTAGGCCATTGGGGAGAGGGAGACGTACGCCGTGTCTATCAAAACAGGTAGGGGGTGGGAAATATTAGAAAACACATCCAGGCTCTAAATTGTCTGAAATGAGATATTACTCAGGGTTTTTTTTTCTGTAATGATTTTAGCACAATATGGTTCTGCATCAATTAAAAGGCGAGAGCGAGAGAGAGTCACCGGGAATGTATTCACTCAGTGACCAAAGTGCACACGTTGCTGTTGTATCTCAAAAGCTGAATGCGTTCGAAGTAGTCGTCAGTCAGAAAGTTTCTTTGTGACGTGACCAGGTTGCCTTTCTGACTGAAGAGACGTTGGACGGGGGCCGTGGACGGGAGGGTGGTGTTGTATTTTAGGAAAAGCTGCTTCACTCTGGGGAAGTCCTGCAGACACTCCAGGCTCTTCCCCGTCCCTTCCACGTACTTGCGGATCTCCTCCATCACCCCCCGCTGCTGGACCTGAATGGCCGGCCTCACGGGCCCATAGCTGAAGAAGTCGTCTTCAGATTCGATGGTTGACAGGTTGCTGCTGGTCTTCACCTCGGTCACGTTGCACGGGTCCACCTGGGAAGCCTCCGTAGCCAGAAGGGCGCACATCTCCTCCCTCTCTGAGGCGGCGAGCCACCACAGGCGGAACTGGGGGGTTGTCGCCGTCGCGATCTTGGCCTCTGTGCTGGCAAACAGCTCCTGGAACCGGACGTCGATAGCCATCACGATGGCGTTGACGACGTCGCTGAAGTAATTTGCCGCGTCTTTTTGCTCGCTCAACTTGTTCTTCAGACTGAGCACGGTCGGGATGACCAGACCCAGATAACACTTCTGCTCCGCTTGGAAAAGTTCAAGTGCAAAGGCCAGCGGGTGGAACACGGTCACATACTCCTTCAGGAAGGCCATCTCCTCGGGCTGCAAGCGCGGGACCTCCAGACGGGCACACAGCTCCGTCAGCTCCCGCTCTGTGAGGGACACGATCTTCTGCACGGCACAGTACTCCACATTCCAGCGTATGACGGCGGGGACCACAAGCGCCATCTTTCCTATCTCCTCTGCTGCGTCCATGCCCACCTGGAGATGGTGGCATTTGCTCCATATGGCGTACACTTTAGCCATGGCGCTGTAATGCAGCTGGCACATGGGCCCCTGTGACACTGCCTGCCAGAAGTCCTCGGTGACAATCAGCTCCAGCGTGTGCGACGCGCAGCGCTGCACCGTGGGCAGGAACAGTAGCATGTCCTGCTCCGGCTCGCCCTCCAGGACGGCGCTCACATTCTCGTAGAACCCGATGTCGTCGTCGGTTTCTGTGCTGTCCACGGCAAACTCTTTGAACACGCTCATAAAGGGGCTGCCGTTGTCGGTGACCGTGGTCTGAACTTTGCTCTCTATGTTGTACGCCACGTGGATGTCGTGTATCCGCCCGGCGATGGTGTCGTACGTGATTCTACCCTGCAGCCTGGCGAACCCCAGAGCCGCAGATTTCCTCTCCAGCGAGTACGTGTCGATCCAGTGGCAGGTCATCCCGAAGAAGCTCCTGTTGTTGGCCGTCCAGATGTCAGCCGTGGTGCACACGTACTGGACGCTGCTGAGCTTCGCCATCAGCTCTTCCCGCATCCTGGAGAAACCCTGGTCCACCTTTGTAAACAAGGTCACCCTGTCCATGGACTTCAACCCTTCAGTTAACCCCGCAATCAGCCTCTTGAAACCGGGTTGCTCGAGCACGTAAAACGACTGGCAGTCCTCCACGATGAAGTTGAAGACCAGCTCGTCGATCTTCGCCTGGGTCATGCACTTGGAGATGATTTCCGCTTTGAGCTTCTTGAGCTGGCAGTGCCGGCTCTCCTCGCCATTGTGCTCCTCTTTCTTCCTCCCCCTCTTGGCATCGGGCCTGGCCTCGCAGCCCAAGTGTGTTCTCTGGAAGACAAAACGCCAACAAAGTTTCTAGTCAGTTGTCGGTTGGAGGTGTGCTGACTGCGAGTTTCCATTAGTTTACCAACTTCATCTGCAGTGTGTTGGAGAAAAAAACTCTAAATGACACTCATGCAGAGTAAAACTGTTGTCTTTTTTTTTTTTTTTTTCCAAAGAGCCTCCAGCGCCACGAGTACCATGCAGCCACAGTGTAACGTTATTAGTCAGGAGAGGAGCTATTCATTCATTGACTGTTTCAAACATTAACCTGGCGCACACAGGAAATCAAGAGGGGGAGTGGGGGTCACTTTCTACAACTTACGTCTAAATGCTTCTTGAGGTTTGATGTTGAGGTTTTGGACGTGGAGAGCAGGTTGACCCTCGGCAGACACAGATTACACTGGACGATGATATTTTTTCCCTGATCTGCCTTGTACGTGAAATGGTGGCGATAACGCCAAGTGTGCATTGCCGATTTAGTCTCGCCGCCGGGTTCGTGGTGATCCGCATCCATCTCGGACTCTACCTCTGCCGCTGCCGACGTCTTGGGATATGATAAAAGTATCGTAATCCGATTTAGTAATCGTGATTACACGTAAAGTAACGATGGCGGTAGAGAGATCCTCATGAAAAGGGGCAGGCCTTTGTTCCGCCGTGGCACAGAAAACCGACAAGGTACCAACTCTGGCGTCAGGGCTCGCTCCGGCGCATGCGCGTCAGCTGTGCGCGATAGAAGGGAGGCGGGGCGTTTGCGCATGCGTCTGACACTAGTGGATGCCCCTCTCTGTGTCGTCACGGACCGCTCCTTGTGTTTCTTTTTGTGTACTCACGTCGATGGTTTGTACTTTTTTTTTTTACCAGCGTTTCCTTTTCCTCCAGAGCTGCAGCGAGTTGGCGCCACCAGCAGGGCCGCGGAAGTAGCTAAAGTTCAACAGACACACCAAAACAACCCAGACAGTCTGAAGTTCAGTCAGGGGGAGAAAATGCAGCAATTACAAGGGGGTTGGGGGGCACACAAGGAGAAGTAGATCCAGACAGAAGCGTCAGATTATCACTGCTTTACAGAATTTAATATCACAAATCTGCATTAAAGGGTTAAAAACTGCAGGATTTATTTACAGTAAACATTTTTTTGTCTGGTTTTATATGATTAAATAAAAACACTGCACATTACAGTGCACTTTAAAATGTTTAATGGCATTTAAACTCAAAAATGTGATTTACTTGATACTTTACGGGTGGATGTTTGGTCTTCACCGTGACAAAGTTTGACGCCAGAAATCTTTTTCTTTCTTCAGTCACCTGCGGGAGGGAGGAAGTCTCTCTGACTTCTCTGACGTGTCGCCTCGCCTGAACTGAACATGTGGATGTATGAGCACGACTTTGTGGTTTCCCATCTAGTTTTTGAGTAGTTGTCTAGTTTTGTGGAAACGTGAAGCCTTGGGGTCAAACACAAGTTCAAAGAGGATTTATTAGCATGACCATTAGGAAACACAGTATTGCCAAAGCACATTGTATAGTAAAGAGGGGGAAAGTACAGTGTAAAAGATGCAGACAACACAACATTATACTGCATTAACATTGTAGTGCAAAGTAAAACCGTGTCAGCAATATTTTAGAAAGTAAATAGCAAGAACAGAAAGCTGAACATACCTGTGAAAGAAATGATAACACACTAATAAGAATAAACACTAAACACAACACACAAGAATGTGTGTTTACAGTAAAGACACATCTTGAATGCAGTAGTAAACCTTTTTTACATGAAGAATATCCAGATATAGATTTTGTATTTTCAGTGAGGAAAAATGAGTCATTTTAAGAATTTTGAACACGATAATTGAACTGTTTGTGGGGAAAAAAAACATATCAGACACAAACTTGTGTTCCTAGCAGAGTGTTCTTATGTCTTGAGGAGAATTTAAGTACCTTACAAATTAAAACTGACATCATGGTGTTCAATCATTCATTCAATCTGACAGCATGTGAGGACTAACCTGCCCATAGGAATCACAAAAGGGAAAACAAATTCACTGAAATACTCATCCTAACCTCATACCTCTCTTTCTTCCTACTCAGACTACTTTGCCATGTAGCGCATGAAGGCTAATATGACAGTATACAGCATGTTCATGTTTTCATCTTTATAGGAAGTTGAACTGGGTACAAGTGCGGTGATCTGTACCTCTTTTATCTCAGGTGGTTCAGTTTGCTGAAATCTGTGAGATGTGACTTTTGCAGTTGTTTCTATAAATGTGGCACATTTGCACAGACTTGACAAACACAAAATAGGCGATTCTCTATCTGATATGAACCGTAGGTCTGCTGCTGACCAGATTTCTACACAAACCAGGCTGGCAGTACCATCAAGAGGTGTTTTTATCATCAAGCGTGAGGAACCTTGCCAGTCGGAGCCATCCCTGCTGGTTTGAAAACCTTCCTTCTGGGTCAGAGACGCATTAAATGTGTCTTTAATCTGCTGTTCACGTGGCATTGCTTTTTTTTGTTCAATAAACCAATTTGTCATCTGCATGATCAAAGTGAGAAGGGCGGGGGGTGGCTTTGTGTGAGTGTGTGTCTAATGGAGAATGTGTAAGATATACAAATGTTTTATTTCTTTCTCACTAAACACATGATTTCTTCCCCTCAAAATTTAATTGCCACTTTATGTCATGAATCTTTTTGCTCTCTTGCATTAGTGAAACACACATTGTCATCCATTGCCATTTGCATCAGTGCTTACTTGGTGAGCAACAAGTGCCTGTATATCTGTGGACCTGAGTGATTTGCTCGGTGGTAACACTAATTGCTTTTTAATTTTTTAATGCTCCTTTCTGTCGGGGGTGACTGTTTTTGGCGTCAGTGCACCACAGAGTGTCAAATCGTCTCATTATTTCTCTCCCCACCCCCCCCAACCCTCACTCTTGTGACAGCTGACTGTGACTTTGGTAATATTCATAGCGTCTGAATTCAGAGGAGCGTGTCCGAATGCCTCAAGACGAGAGACAGATTGTTTGGTTAATTAACATCCCCCCAAAGACACAGTCCACATGTTTTAAACGCATTATGGTCACCCAATTGAAAATTGTAATGTCACAGAGTTTTTTTTTCTTCTTTCCTTATTCAACAGCACATCTCCTCCATTGGTTAGATTTGGCGAGGGTGGGGTCTCACTTAACAGCCATTGACGTAGTCCTCTTTGGCAATAGGTTTTAACAGAGGCGCAGTCCGTGTGGGAACAGAGAAAAGTGTTTCCAGACAAAGATAAAAAAAGGGGGTGAAACGGAAGGATGAAGTAGTGAGGTGGGCTGAAGTGTTCTGGTTTTGGCGCACGATGTTGCCGTCGTGCCGCCCTGCGCCCGTGTGGAGCTCCTGGAGTGGGCGCAGCCGGTGTCCTCTCATGTTCAGCTGGGCTTAAGCGTCAGGTGAACCTTTCAGACAGACTTCTCCTCCCTGTTTTCTCCGAGATAGAGAAAGAGAGAGAGAGAGAGAGAGAGAGAGAGAGAGAGAGAGGACGCACCTGAGCGAGTATGAGCAAAGGATCCGCGCCCTGACGCGCGCCGGTGAGTGCCTGTTGGACCGGCGGGAGTGTTAACTGTAGTATGAAGCGCCATGGCTTGGTGTGACCGCGGGGTTCAAACGCTGCTGGCCACCGTGGGGGCTTTCGCTGCCTTCAGCCTGATGACAATCGCCATCGGCACGGACTACTGGCTCTACTCTCGGGCGTACATCTGCAACAGCACCAACGCCACCACGGACGAGACCCAGTCGCAGCCCAAAACTAAGAAGGGCGATCTCACCCACTCCGGGCTGTGGAGGATCTGCTGTATTGAAGGTAAGCCTGGTGAAGCGCAACGCAGCCGGTCACCTACGCTGGGCTGTGCCTGGTAATTTAACTCAGATTGTACACGTAAATGTATTTTTCGTACAACAAATAGTTTAAATTCTCTCTCTTTTCCCCGAGGAGGAGTCTTTTGTGTCTCAGTGCGCACAGACACCTGAGCGCACAAAAAGGCGCACTCCCTTTACGCGCGCCAAATGGCTCAATCGAGAGATGGGGACGCAGAAAGAAAGAAAGAAAGCGATCATAAAGGTGGGACAACCTTTAAGGGTGATGGATCAGAGGGAGAAAGCACTGTCTGATTTTTTGGTTTTAAACAGCGCTGATCTGCTAAAGTAGCTGTTTAACGAGCGGCGCCCCGCTGAGCGCTCAACCCAAAGTGTCTGCCAAGTGTTACATCTCATTGTTCGAGCCCAGGCCCACACAGTAAACACGGCTGTGTCAGAGTCTGCACGATAACGCCATGCCAAGCCGGCGCGTCTGAGCCCATTAACGTTTAAGCCGGCCGCTGCCAGGAAATGTGCGCGCTGTGGGTCTACTTTCATTCATGTCTTCATTGTATCTGATGCTGTTGCTTGGCAACATCCCTGAAATCGCTATGGAAACATGCCCGGTGATTTAAAAATAGA
The DNA here is from genome assembly GCA_023238725.1 of Scortum barcoo. NCBI lineage: Eukaryota > Metazoa > Chordata > Actinopteri > Centrarchiformes > Terapontidae > Scortum > Scortum barcoo. The sequence goes on from CM041547.1 coordinate 13,645,935, forward strand.
TGACTCTGAGTTCACATCATGTCCAAGCAAAATAGAAATAAATACTTTTTTTTGTGATGAAGCTGTTTCATCTCTCGGTCCTTTTGGGGAGTGTTTTTGATTCATTTTACGCGTTTCATGTTTGAAAAGGAGGTGCGCTGCTGGTGACGTCTTTCTTCGGAGGCAGACAGCCGCTGTTTCATTGACCAATCTTTCTTCCGGCCACCCCTTGACTTCTCGTCTGAGCTGAGCTATCAATGAATGAGTCGATGTGATCAGATGGATGTGTGACGCAGAGGTCGACAGAAACGAATTTGCAAATAAAGAAATTAAAGTCATGAATCAGAATTTCTGTTGAGACGCTTTGAAAAAACACACAAAATGCACAAAATGCACTGATATATATATATATATATATATATATATATATATATATATATATATATATATATGCATATATATGCTTTGTTGAAGTATTATACATGTCCCAATCTGTAGGAGCATTTTATGAGACCTGTGATTTGAAACTCTTAAATCTTAAAATCTTAAATTATGATTTCAATTTGTGCAAACTGCAGACTTAAGAAGCTACAGAGAGCCACTTCACAGATACAGAGAAATGTACATACAGGAGGAGGTTTCCACCTCAGACGCAGCACATTGTGTTCCAGCTGGCAGGTGTAACAGCGGAGGTGCTGTGAGACATGACACACAACCATAATGTCATTTCTGGATTATTATTACAGATATGCAAATAAAAGACAGAGACCGTGAATTTATTTGTGTTGTGAGAAGGAAACAAGATTGCAAACTTTTTCTTTTGACACCTCATAAGTCTTAAAAAATCTGTTCTAAAATGTTGTTTTATGCATTTGCTTTTCAGTGTAGATTTTTTACTGATGCCAAGACATTTTTTTGTGTATTAAAATGAATCTAAATAGGTTTTGTTTCTTCTGCCATTAAAGCAGCTTAATGTTTTACACTTTAAAAAAAACAAAAACAAAAAAACACTAGACTACATTATTGCCTTTGTAAAATCTGTTTTGATGCTGGTTTGCGTGTTTTTCTATAGTTCCAGTTTATTCTGCGGGTTGGTTTGCTCATTTTCATTCACTTAATGTCATCAGAGCCCACCTATAGGGAGAGATTCAGCTGTCATCAATGATTAAACTGTCTCTGGGCTTGCCCTGCGGTGAAGATGGACGCTTCAGACGCATGTGAGGAACATCCTGGTGTGTTATGACACTTGAGATTTAGCAGGAGTCATGCTTGGCTGGGCACCTGTCTGTGATGTGGACTCACGCACAGTCTGCATTATATCCTCTGAGACCCCGAGAAATGAAAATAAATTACAAATGGCAGCCAACTATTATGTCAAGCATGACTTCCCGTCAGCACTTTGAAGTGGATTAATGACAGCAGAGACTGGACTGATGTTGATGAGGCTGGGTAGAAAGACCGTCTCCATGCAATCAGACTTCTTTTTTAAAGAAGCTAGTCAGTTTTAAAGATTTGGACAAACAAAGGTCAGCCTATCATATCATTCTGCCCAGTGCTAATAGTTTCACTTCTGCGCCTCGGCTTGAAACTACAAGAAGCTGGACGTTGGCTCTGTTGTCATGGAGACTCATAAGTATAGAGGAGAAGACAAGGAAGGCTCAACCCCTCCCTCTTTCACACACACACACACACACAAACACCCCTCCAGTCATGATGATGATGACAAACACACTGGGTTATTGACGGGGATGGCTCTGTGTGTATCACAGCTACTGGGGAAAACATCACCACGTTTGGCTGAAGAGATTGCAGCGACAACACATTGCTGAGCAGCCGCTTAGCCCTTTTCTCTTCTCAGACCCCGATAACAAACGTGTCTCTGTGTTTCTGGTCGCCCCGCTCGACAAGCTTCTTCAGCAGGCCAACATGCGGGGGTGTAGCTCTAAATTCTACATAGATAGGTGTTTTCTATTCATTCCAGCATCTTTTGGGGCCCTGCTCACATGAGGGCCCTGTATACTCAGTGCCTTTTGTCGCCGCCAGTCCCAGCCCCCTGCCTGTGTGACATTTAAGGAATACATTGCATGAGATTACTCTACAGCGAGGTCAGCTCTACCTGCACTTATTCCCAGCAGCTGTTTTGATGTTTGTTTTCCCACCTGAACGTTGCGAGGCCGGGGTGGAGAGCGCCTGATTTGCATCAGAATCAGGAAACGAAAAAAAAATCCAACTCTGACAATGAGGGTTGACCTAATGGCTAATCCAATCAGCAGGTGCGTATTTACAGTAAACATCCCGGTGGGAGGTGGGTTGGCGCGAGCAGCAAGGCAGCTGTTTTTCCTCTTGGAGGATGGCGGGAGCGAGTTTACAAGGAGGGGTTTGTTTAGGTGGGGCGGGGGGCCTCTTTGCCATTCCTGCCATGCTCCGCAAGTCTGTAATTAAAGCAAGCGAGAGGCCATGCGGGGGCACTAATTAGCCACCAGGCCCGAAACTTCCACCTCGGTCCCTCCATCCTCTGCTTGATGTGCACTGCTGAGGTGTCACTCCTCCGCTCTCATCATTCTTTAATCCACCTCATGGCTTTTTCTTCTGCTATTCTTCTTTTTTTTTTAATGAAACCTGTTTAATTTTGGATGCATTTCATTTCTCTTCCCCTCTCTTTTTAAACAAAGGCCCTTAGTGTCCTATGCAAGCTGTAGTCTGGATACCCTTTTGGACATAGGTAACCTTTAAGTTAAAGTTTGACCTTCTTGCCGAAAGTTAGATGAGAAGATTTATGCCACTCTCACGTCTGTACAGTAAACATGAAGCTACAACCAGTTATTTTAGCATAGCACAAAGACTGGAGACAGGGGGAAACAGGTAGCGACAGAAATATACACATAACGCCACATACAATGGTGAATCACCACCTCACCACTTCTGTTTTGTAGGGATTACACAAAAAGCCACTTTTTGTGCTAAGCTAAGCTAACTGTCCTCTGTTGGTATTTACTCTAAAGAGGTGAGAATGGTATTGATCTTCTCATCAAAGAAAAATACAAGAAGTATATATGTGTTAAACTTTACATTCCTCATGACCTTCAGTTGTTTCATCCCTTTACCAAGACAACCTAATGTTGTCAAGATAACTGCTATTTTCTGCTAAACTGCTGCTAGTAACATCAAGATCCATCTAATACTAAAGAACAATACTGATCCTGCAACTGGTGAAAAAGTTTAAAAAATGTGGCATTTCGCATAAAAAGAACAATCATATTTGTATATCACATACTGCATTTATTAAGTGACGCTAATATCAGGTATCAATCACATAGGAAGTATATAACATACTATATAAGATAGACCCAATTGGCTGCAATCCAATAGATCTCTTGTCTTAATCTGCGCTCAAACTATAAAATCTTAAGCCCCATGTAGAGAATCCATTATACATGTACATTTTTACAAGTGACAATGCATAATATCCTTCTTAACAGACATCATGGGGCGATGGATCTCAGTTTTCTCCCAGCAACATGGATACACATGCACAGTCTACCCCAAGCAGAGCTGTGTTTGAAGAAATTGCTGCCTGGTGACAATTTAATTAACCAACTGTCACTCACATCAACACTGAATCACTGATGTCTTCGCCAAATTGCTTTTCTTTCATCCTCACTTGGACTGCGAAAGAAAAAGACAAAAAAGAAAAAACTGGAGGGATTTGTTTGATTACACAGATGCTTTTATATTCTGTCCTGGTATTCCCTGCGTCCAAAGTAATAAACGTGTGTGTCGCCAAGTCTGTGTGAGCTGTGTCTGCGTTTGATATCGAGCCCCGGTAACAGCTCTCTATCGGTTTACAGCTTCATAAAACCCAATCATCCTGCCGGCTGTACACCTCAGAGAGCTCTCCCCCTGCCATCGTTCGCACTCGCTGATCTAAATGCAAGAGGTTGAGAACAAAAGCAAAAGAAGAACAGGGAGTTACTACTTATTTGTAGCATTACTGAAAGTATCACCACCCACTGGAGGCTACGCAGCTCTGGGGAAACACATCATTAAAGCCGCCTTTGATTGGTTTATTCATTAAACTATTTGCCAAGCTACTGAGGTGTGAAAATGTGGAAGTGGGGGCTCGTGTCACGTGCGGCTCGTTGTCATGATATATACCGCGCTCCTGGAAACACCACAGTGAGGTGGCAGGTGAAGTGTTGGGCTCGACGAGACAGTGCTATTGGTGCATCCCACAGAGGCCGCTCCCTTATTGGCTGAGCGGCGTTGATTCAAAATAACCTTGATGTGCATCACCACAGCTGTGACATGTGAATGCGTGTGTGTACATTTGCATGTCTGCGTGCTTACATGTGTCCTTTTGTGTTCAGAGTGATGTCCTTCCTAGTGGATCTGTGAGCGGGAGTTTTTTTTTTTGTTTTTTTGCCAGGGAAGTGCCATCTCTTATTTGGTGGGTATCAAAACACAATGAAGATGTCAAAAGCATCCTTGGAGATTGTTTATGCAAATGAGCTTATTAAAGACTAACAGGGGTTGCCATGGAGAGCAGGAGGAGATGCTCAGCATGGGGCTTTGCAACTCCACTCAGGAACGGGGGAACCCGTTATTTCCTGTGTAATGTGTTGACTGTGTAAGATTAATTCCCAATTTGTCACAACACAATCACCTTGTAGCATCTCCTAGATTTGTGGGTAAGCGCTTCCTTGTTCATCGCTGACACCTAACGGGGGTGCCCAGCTGTGTGTCTGTCTGGCCGAACCTTTGTCTCTGCACGTCCTTTCAGCTTCACAGCTTTCAAACTGCACAACTGTCCTCCGACCTTTACTTCACAATCCGCATTTTGCCCTTTAACGCTCTCTCTGCCTTTCCCTGATTTCTCTGTTGCTTCCTCCCCGCTCTCCTCCTCCTCTAACTGAGTCCCCCCTCTAATGTGGCCTCCTATCTATTTTTCATCGCCATCATTCCTCTGCTCCCTGTGCCTTTGTTGTTTCATTTCCTTCTACCTACTGTCTTCCCTCGCGGCTTCCTCCCTCCCTCTTCCCTCCCAGCTAGTCAGTATTCAGACTTTATTTCATTTCATGAAGGGTCCATCCGACAGCCTGCAAACGTGCACACACACACACACACAAGCTAAACATAGAAATTGAGCTGATAACTGTCACTCATAAATCACGAGCCCCGAGGCCTCCGCTTATAATCAGATTCCCAATCAGTTGCAATATTGTCTTTTATTTCTTCCACTCTTCATCACACACACACACACAAACACACAAGAGACAAGTCAGAGGCGTCAGAGTATCTTGAGTCTGGACTGGAGAACATTGTGTGCAAGTCAGAATTAATAGTAGCGTTCTGGGTTCACAGTGAAAGCTGTGTTTTTTAAAAGTGTAAAAGCAGTTTGACATCTCAGTTTAGTAGAAAAAAATGCACACATAAAATCTGCTACAAGACCCGGTGCTGCAGAATGATTTAGTGTTTACACAGCAATTAACAGGACAGCAAAGGTGTCTGTATTTTTGTTATCTTCACAGTTCTTCACAGATCAAACCATGACAGCCAGATGTGTTTTTTTCGCACAGCACAAAGTCTCATATCGCCGCTTAAAATAGCCCAGAGCCCTTTTTTTCCATCAGTGACTAGACACAGAAACTTGTGCTCCATTTCCACAGACTGATTTGATGCTAATTAATTTGATGTCCCTTATTAAGAAGCAGACCTAGTTAATGGAAGCCAGCATGCCCTTAAAAGCTGTGGCACAGACAATGATGGTTGCTGACCCTTCGGCACCTGGGAAATGGAGTTGACAGGTGTCTGTCTGTCATAGTCAACTGATGGGAAGGTTGAAATCTATACGGTGGGATGTCAGCTCTAATCTCACAGGCAGCAGTTAGTTGTAGAAGATGAAGAGGGAGGTTGTATTTTTGAGGATAGGTAAAAGTCTTTGTTGCTCACAGAGAAAGTTTAACTGAGGTTTTGCCATTTGCCAAGTCATTTTTATTTATACAGCCCAGAATCATAAATCACAGTTAGCCACAAGGGGATTTACAATCTGCACAGCATATGACATGACATCTGTCCTCAGACCCTCGACTTGGATGAGGAAAATTACCCCCAAAAGACAATTTTACAGTGACCATTTACTAAATCCCTCCCCCTAAACAGTTATTGTCCAATCATAGCATGGTGACCATAACTATCCTCACATGCTCAGAAAAGGGGATATTTGTCATTTAAAGAGTTTGGAGGGTAATGCCCTTATTTGTCTCCTAAACTATGTACGACATAACACTGTAAGATGCATTTGTCATGGTGTGTAATATAGCCAACTAGCTCATTACGTTAATAGTAACCATGTCTTACTCTGAAGACCAAGGAGAATATTATTAAAGTGCCAGGTGTTAAGGTTAGGAGATTCTCCTAATCATACAGACCAAAAGTGCTCTTATTTTGAAATTGGAGAAATTGTTCCAGCTCCCCCGCCTTCTCTCTTGGTCTAATTGCATCCTTTTAACTCACTTTCTTCATTGCTCTTCTTCTGTTTAGTTGTCTTTCATGTAAACAGTTGTTTTCTCATTGCTTGGTCATTTGGTTGTAGTGTATCTGCCGTTACATCTACTCCGAGTTAGCGCATGTGTGGTGGAACCGAGTCTGTGCAGGAGCAGGGACTGAAGCTCCTTCAGATACTCTGATTTGTTTGGTTGTTTTGACTTGGGTGTGATGGGTTCTGAAGATCTGTTGCAAATGTGCACAAATGCAAATGTGTGCACAAACACATAGATATGCTCACATAAATGTATGCAAATGAGCCCACAGCCCAGCCCACCTTTGATTCCGTGGGGGCTGTTTGCAGAATGACTAAATTGTTGAGGGTATTCATAGCCCAAAAGGTGGATGAATAGCCAAAGAGCTCCACAGCATTACCACCACTGCACAGAGCACATCCATTAACCCCACCCCCAGCCCCTTTCTCTCTAGACAAGGTGTTGTTTATACTCCGGCTCAATTACAGCTACAAGCTTCTCTCAGCTTTAACCCCTCTCTCTCTCTCGCTCTCTCTCGCCCTCCACTCTATCCTCCAGTTGTAACTCACCCCAGCATTAAAAGCTTCCAGCACATGCTCTTTTGTTGTTCAAATAGGCTCCTTGTCCCTCCCAGCACTCAACCATTCACCTGAGCTAGATTTGGACACGTGCCGCAACCCATTGAACCCCTCGGGGCAATGCAATCTTTAATCCTGCCACCGTTTAGTGTGTGCGCTGATCCTCGAAACGCAACCTGTCCCTCTCCATGTTGGGTTTCGTTATCCGGTATGTGCGCACTGAGCTGTGATCTTTAGTTTGCAGCATTCACTGCGGAAGGTTAGGTCAAAGGTCAAACCTCATTTCTGGTTGGCAAGGGTAATGAGTTAATCCCGGAGAATATGCTGCTTTCATGTGCTGTGTTCATGGGTCTTGTTTATTACGTTGAACAAAAGCCGTGAGGAAACATCTACCACTGACAGAAAAGTAAAACAAAGTGCTTATTAAAAGATTAATCATCGGACAAGGTATTTTGTTAGTGTTAAAACATATTAAACAGTATAAATAACACTTGCTTGACTGTGGTATTCGTTGCTAACAGCTGCCTGAATAAAAGACAAAGTTCAGCTGAATTAATCAGAAAGGCTGTGTTTCCCTTCCTACGTCCTGCTGCTGTCTTTTCTTTCCTGAGACACAGCAGACATGAAAAGTAACCCAAGAGGTCACCCGAGAGGCGACATCCCACTCCTTCCTCTTTTATCAGAGACAAGAGCACGGGGGCTGTCTTACTCCGGTGGGCACAGTTTAACAAAAAAAGGTCACCGGGTAGGGAGTGAGTGCGGCTCTGACCCCAGCACCAGCTCATCCTTTAGCCGGCTGCAAACCAACTGGAGTTTGATAGGTTCACATTAGAAGTCTCACCCCCAAGCGGTGAAATGAATCCAGTCTCACTTCAGCGGCCGTGCAGTGGACCATAACTCATCATTAATGTGGGGACTCTCTCTGGTTGTCTTTGTCCTGCAGGCATCAATCAGGGTAGCTGTTACAGGATCAACCATTTCCCCGACGACAACGACTACGACACAGACAGCTCCGAATACCTGCTGCGTGAGTGCTCTCTTCCTCTTTGCCTGGCATTGTACAAACCATCGGTCATTTATTTCTAAGGGCACGCAGGAAGTCGCTGACTTTCAGTGTCTTATTATTTGGTTCCTGGAAAGTGATCTCCAAACAGGTAGTGCTCTTTCATACAGAAATTGATGAAAAAGACACAAAGTGAGCAAAGAAATGTCAAAGCATTCAGTAAGACAGGCTTTAAATATGTGTTCAGTGCTAGATTTACAGGTCTATCATACAGGTTACGGACTATCATCAGTCTATCATCGTCACGACTCACTGTGTTATTCAACTCCAGTGCCTCAATGTAATGTTTCTTACTTGCTAACCAATTAGCTCCAGCCCCACAAAAAGACATTGTGGCTTCAGAAATGGTGTTCAAACATGAAAGAGGCCCATTATTATTTTCTTATTAAAAATTAATTTCTTTTTTTCTTTTTCTTTTTTTTTTTTTTTTTAAAGGATGTGGAAAACGCTGCACGAAATTGCAGCACAAACACTCCATTGTCCATTGTTTTTTATTTTTTTTATTACTCAAATGCTTTGAGTGATGCTGGTGCAAGATCAGCAGCTCTTTTTTTTTTCTATTTCTTGAAGAATATTGTGAGCTGTGCAAGAGGAACTTGTTTACTCTGAACTGTAGGGAAGAGTCTTCTTTCAGCATATAAAACATTTGGCTGCATGGGGACACTGGTTTTTAAAACCAGTTTTCAACCAATCTGACAAGTTAACACATAAATTGAGATTACTTTAATATAAAATGAGGATATTCAATCAGCAAAGGACCTTCATTTAAGCCACAGCCTGTTCAGTATCTGCCTAATATGTGGAGAGGAACAAAGAAGGCGTATCAGACTCTGAACAAAGTCCAAGCTCAGTCCATTAGCCAGGGGGGTTTATTCAACTTTACAGTTGAATAAGCTCATCCATCCTTGGACACTTGTAAAATGGCACAGTGATTCATTTCTGGGGAGGTGATAGTCAGTGAGAGCTCTTGTTACATCCCACAGCTGATTAGCAAAGCTTTGTCACAACAAGGCCCCAAAGTATAAAAGATAATGGAGTTTTCAAAAATGGATGGGAGAGGAGGTGGGACTGGATAGATGAGGGCTCAACAGGGTAATGAAAATTCAAATTATTTAAAAGAGTCCATTTTTCCTTTTTAAAAACTGTTATTAAATGGATCTCTAAATCCCACACTCCTTTTATCTGTTATTCATCTATTTACTCTTGTATTTTGGTATGGCTTTATCATTTGATCTATTGATTGATTGATTCTATATTCATATTTTACTAACCAGCATCACATATTGCTTAATGAACTGTGTTTAAACCCTGTATGGTGACTTAATCATTTACCCACTTAATGATGTTTGCTGTGTTCTCCCTCCTCCGTCTCTGCAGGTATAGTTCGCGCCTCCAGTGTGTTCCCCATCCTCAGCACCTGCCTGCTGATGCTCGGCGGGCTGTGTGTCGGTGTGGGCCGCGTCTACAACAAGACAAACAACGTCCTCCTCAGCGCGGGCATCCTGTTTGTGGCTGCAGGTGAGCTGGAGAATTTCAACCATGCTCACAGCTTGGAGCAGTCATTTAAGGGCAAGTGATGGTAAAGGGGGGGGGGCTTCCAGTGAAGAAAGGCAGCTTGATGTGGCCTGTGGTCACACACTGTGCTTCATCAATGGCGCTATCATAAAGATGAACTTCATTTGCCACTGAAGAAGGTCGGGATCTCCATTCATCACACACTTCACACACAAGTGATGAGGACATGTCATTAAGGGCCTCGGCAGTAATAATCATGTAATCATGGCTGATGAACACCCCTTAGATGGTGGGAGTTAATGGGTTTCATCATCGTTACTGGTGAAATCATTGGTGATCGATCATTGTTGGCTCTTCCCGCACACTTTCACTTTCCTCTGCCTCTTTTTCACATTTCTCTTTCTTGATTCTGTTGTCTGTCGTCTTTCTTGTTTATCAGGTCTGAGCAACATAATCGGAATCATCGTCTACATCTCCAGCAACGCCGGAGACCCCAGCGACAAACGCGACGATGACAAGAAGTACACCTACTCCTACGGCTGGTCGTTCTACTTCGGCGCCCTCTCCTTCATCGTGGCCGAAACCGTGGCTGTCCTCGCCATCAACATCTACATTGAAAAGAACAAGGAGGTCCGCTGGCGGGCGCGGCGCGAGTTCATCCGCTCACTCTCCTCCTCGTCCCCGTACTCGAGGATACCGAGCTTCCGCTACCGCCGGCGGACGTCGCACGCCAGCTCTCACTCTACGGAGGCGTCTCGGGAGAACTCGCCGGTGGTCGGCCTGAAGGGGGCGCCGTCCTCCAGCGGGCCCCTGGACGAGCTGTCCATGTACGCCCTGGCGAGGGACAGTGTGACGGAGAACACGTACAGCCCCGAGCATGAAGCGGCCGAGTTCCTCCAGGTCCATAACTGTTTCCCCAATGATTTAAAGGACGGGGTGAATCGCAGGACCACACCGGTGTGAGAGGCAACGTTGGCGGGCTTGAGCTTTGCCTGGAAGTGGATGTGGGCTAATCCGTTGGAGCCCGAGCGCTTGTGATAGCCTGCCATCTTAGAGGTTTTCAGAAAGACTGCCCCTTTTTGGAAAGCCCAGAGGACAGTCAGCTGGACAGAAGATGAGCCAACTCACAGAGTCATTTATCTGCTTTTAGAGACCATCGAAGCAGAGTAGAGTTACATTATCTGTGCTGTAGCCGATGCGAAATTAGTGTTATCTTTCAACTGTCAAAATGCTTAAATGAGCAGTGTGTGGCTCACAACCCTTGTTTTTGTAACGGTCACTGAACATTAAAGTGGGTAACGTGAGAGTGAAGCGTTGAGATGTGCCAATCAGCAGTATTCTACCTGTAAATTATTTAACAAGGTGCTAAATGAAAACGTACTCTTCAACTTGAGAGTGTTCCATTTGTGCGTGCAGTTGCTATAAAGTGTGGCCCTCTCTCCAAAATCTGTGTTGTGTCCTCATAACCGGTTTGGTCTTGCCTTACACTCTACTCATAGGTTTGAAAGCAACAACGTCTCAACTCTCTCTGGGCACTGTAATCTAAAATAATGTATGGCCTTTTAAATGAACAAATTAGAAATGTTTTTAATATTTTTTCCTGAGACTTTGGTATGGGAATTGATGTATTTACAACTGACTGTGCCGAATTGTAATGTTTTAAATGTTTAGCATTTTGGCTGATTGCTGGAGTCGACCATCCAAAGTGAAAGGTTCAGTCTCCCTCGCCGTCTCTTCCTTTATTCTATTCTTCTCTGACATTTGTGAGTGGAACAAAATGTCTGTTTTGTCAGTGGAACACCTCTGTTCAATGCCCCCCGACTCCCCTTTTTTTATTCGCTTCCATGTCAGTCTGCCATCCTTCCATCACAACCCCCGATGGACGTGACATTGTGTTATGTGCCTGTCACAGCAGAAGAGCGGCCTGACAAAAAAAAAAAAAAAAAGGGTGTGGGGGAGACTGTGAAAAACAGCACAGGTCAGGACTTCCTTTTGCTCTGAAGGAAGCACTGGCATCTACAGTGTTCAATGGATAGGGATCAGAGCCAGACGGAGAATGTTTGTCTATCTGTCACACCACCTGTGAGTCCGTCTGGTCGCTTCCTACCCCCCTCCTCCCATGTCAAACAGAGCCCCCAGACAGAAGCAGAGGGAGCTGTCTGGGACCGCATCCCTGAAGGATTTGGCTCTAATAACCAGACGTGTATGTCCATCACGGCTCTTTCTTTTAGTTCTCTCAGGAAATACTGTGCTGTTGTGGCAGGTTGAACACTTTGAGGTCCTCTCCCTACTTTGTGGCAGTGCCGGGAAACGGACCAGTGATAAAGATAAACCTGGTGAAAATGAGTTGGGAAAACAAAAAAATGCCATGACTGTATTTAGTAAATGCTGTGAGTGTTTGCTTGAGCTTGCTCCAAGAACCAGCTGGGGTGGGTTTTTTTTTTTTTTTCGTCAGTTTTAGGGCTATTCGGTTTGTCCTGGTTTGCCAGGCGAGCTCACTCAACCACAGAACAACATTTGATTGTATTAAGTGTGTTTGATATTCCATTGAAGATACCACCTCATATACGAGGATGAGGTCATGTAAAAGAAAGCCATCAGTATGATCAAGTGTGTAGAGCTTTTATAATACAGTTTGGGGGTAAAAAATCCAAATGTGTTTGTTAGTAATGTAAAGCTGTAAAGTTGTATATAAAAGTACAATAAAAAAAATACAAAAAAGAAAAAAAAAAACATTGAATGTGCAAAGACTTGAACAGAAGATTCAAAGCATTATTTCACTCTCAATAATAATGCCTTGATGCAATCTGGTATTGGTCATAAAATTCAATTTACCATTTTGTATTCAGGCAAACACACATGGGTGTAGTAAAATGAAGTACCATAAGTATGTTTAGGAGACCAAACTATATTTTCGATTCCATGTGTATGTGGCAGCTGTACTATATGTGCTTCTATTGATTTATAGCTTAACATTGTGGTGAAATAAGCAGATTATTTATTTGTTTTTCAAGAAATTGACTTGACATTTGATTGCATTTGTCCAAAAGGGAGGTGCCAATTGGATAAGTTGCATGATTTAAAAAAAAATTCACAGGAAAAGAGACAGAGGCAAACAAACTCCTTTTCCATGCAACAGTATGTTTCAAGAGGTATTTTCATTTTTTGCCTTTGGATAGTAGAGTGCCTTTGTTTTATTTATAATACACTGTATTTTATGCTTTTAGTGTTTCATTCAAAAAGCTCTTCTATTTAATCTACATTATTTAAACTGTTTTTCTCATTATCACTTTTTAATCACAACCTAAAACGTACTGAACATAGACAAATAAAACTAAATCAGGGTTATGTTGTTGTTCTTAAGTGGTGATTTCTTTTAACAAGACTACAGCTTTGCCAGAGGTTCTGTGAGGCTGTAATTAAAGGCGCAGTGGTAAATGCTAATATAAGCATGCTAACATGTTCACAATGAAAGCACGTTGATGTTTAGCAGGTATGTTGTTCATCGTGTCCGTCATCTTAGTTTAGCACCACACAAAATCCAACACAAAATACAGCTGGGGTTGATGGGAAAGTTGTTTGTTTTGCAGGTAATAAATAAAAAAACTAAATATTGGTAAAGGTTCACATTTTCTGCGACTGACTGGCGTCCAGTCCAGGGTGTACCCCTCCGCCTCTCGCCCAAAGATAGCTGGGACAGGCTCCAGCACCCCTGCGACCCTGTGTGTGCTCAGGATAAGCAGGTTTAGAAGATGGATGGATTCACATTTTGACCTGATGGTGGCACTAAATGAAAAGTTAAGGGATCACAAAAGTTGTAAAAATGAATCTTAGTGGGGACCTAAAAGTGTGCACCAAATTTCTTGGCAATCCATCCAATAGCTGTTGAGACACTTCACTTAAATCACAAACGTCCACTTCATGGTGGTGCCACGATACATCCTCTGGGAACCTTGAACGTCTGCACAAAATTTTCTGCAAATCCATCCCACATTTGTTCAGATATTTGAGTCAGAAAATAGACGTTCGACAGACCAGTCGACTGACATTGTGATGCAATGTAAGAGGACAACTCTCCAGCTATGGGTAGAAAAATGCACATATAGATTTAAGCATTCATCGCAGTGGAGCTTGATTTCCATTGAAGACTGCTGATTGCTCTGCTTCATTCAGATTTCTGTGGCTGACCTTCTCTGAGTCCTGAATGCCTCTTCAGTCCGGCTGCATGAGACTGAATCACTGTCATGTCAGAATGAGCCATGAGCCACTTCAGCCTCGGAGTCTCTGCATTGTTTGGCAAAGAAATAAATCAGCCGGCATCCAGCTGATGGCAGCGCTCTTAGATCAAAATACTAAAAAGCCGTCACCCTCGCTCAGAGAGATGCCACCTGATCAAATGAAGCCATTTTTTCAAAAAACCCGGCTGATTCAATCAGTGAGCAGAGCGAGCCTCTCTTTTCTCAGCATGTGTGAGTCACGTAAATATACCGACTGGAGAAAAGGATGGATGGTGGGCAGAGAAATCGAGCTATTCAGGTTGAACTTTTCTTGCCAGGTCAAAGTGTTTTTACTCCTAAAGGCTGAATGACGGCTTCTCGACATTACAGTAATAACTACTTCTTTTGGTCCTGCTTTTTAAAGGTCTCTGTAGCTATTTGGTGATGTGCAGCTACGGACCTTCAAGGAAATTAGGAATATCACCCACGGTGCAGATGCACAGAGAATCCTGTATTTCAAGGAAACAAGTTAGATGCAGTGAGCTATGATGTTAAATCACGCTGGTGAGATTTCATTTTGGTGAAGAAGGAATCAGAGCCGCTTATCTGGCTGGGGAAATTATCTTTTGATAGCAATATTTGATGTTGCCGCACAACAAGGTACATCAGGCCCTTGTAATTTGCACCTAATTTCATTTCCCTTCAATGCATGCTCATTAACTCCCAATTCACTGTCCCACATCACCCAACCTCGTCAACGGGATCGACGAGATTTTGCAAGGACGGGTCAAGCAAGTGTGGATGGCGTCACAGATATGAACACATGTGGCAACGAATCTCATTGTTTTAGAAAGGAATATTAACATGACCCTCATAGAAACTGCCTCGAGGCATGGGTAATCTAATTTAGCTTGAGTAATGTTGCCTGTCATTAGCAAATGAATACAGTCGGGGGCCCTCTGAAGGCTATGCAATATATTCTGTTACGGGTAAAATTAGCCGCCAGTTAAGGCTGTTTTTCATCCTGGAATAAAAACTCTAACAAGGAAGCTGGCAGCTGTAATTGAAGTTAATGGCTGCTGAGTTTAGATGTGTCAGTCCTGATTCCAGCAGAAGTGACTCTGTATGTTACTGACATCGCTCTTACAGTTCCTGTGCAGTGAGCTCGCCACTATTTCTAGTAATGCTCATGACAAGCCAGCGAGTGGCACTCGCATGTGAGTCAGAGATACCCTCCAGCCAGATGTTATCGTCCGTTTTCAGTGTTTCTTGTCTCTGCTCGGGCGACATGAGGTGACCCTTGCAAGCCCGCATCGTCGCCCAGGCTGGTTGGAGACTCTGCAGCTGTGAGATGTTTGGGCTCCCTGCAGTCACCAGGGACCCTGGGCAAAGGAAAGAAGTCAGAGGGTCAAAAGACCAAAGACAACAGCAATAGACATTGTTATTACACACTTAAGAGTCAAGCAGTAGCTCTCACAGCCTCAGCAGGAGAGGTGTCCCCTGGGAGAAAAAGGCAGTTTTGCCGCAAATGCATCCAGGTGGAACATGATAATGAACACAACTGTCTCTCATCTCCTCTCAATCCCCACTGTCGGGTTTCTTTTTTTTCCCTTTAACGCAGTGAGTGAGATGATTTATCTTTAATGATCAATTTTCTGCTTCAGTTAGCTACTGATGGTGTTTACAGAACGCACTTTGGTTCTCTCACATTGCACTAATTTTCTGAAAAGTGGCAGACTGTGGTGTTTCTGTCCAATTCGCTCTCTTTTTTTTTTTTTTTTTTTTTTTACACTGCACATGATATGGACAGATATTTTGTATAACTGTCGTACACAATATAAAACACTCTTACCTGAACACACAAACAAAGTTCCTGCACCGTATCTTGCATTCTCTCTTTTTTTAAATGTGATGCCGTTTAGTGTGTTAAAAACCCAGAGCTGTGCGAGCGTTCTCAGGGCTGAAAATGGGCCAGAGTCCTATTTAAAGTGGGGCACAGCGGTTTATAAAAAGCATGCCCATTTACTCAAGTATTTCATAGGGAAAAGGTTGATTGTGCCTTTGAGATGTGTCAGGTTTTTACAGCTTTTTTTTCATCTGCAAACTACGTGATGCATTATTTATTAAAGCCAAATTGGATTATCTTGATATATTGTTAAAGATAGAAGTCTTAAGATGTTGCTTTACAAAAAGGAAAAGCAAATACTCAGGGGCAGCACACAGTTTGTCACAGCCACTTGTAGGATTTTTAGTTCATACACTGTATATTCAGAAGCATTCAGGACAATTATTCAAACATGGCACCATATTTAGTTCAAAATATCGAGAACTCTCTCCACAGTGCTGCCAAGAAAATTCAAACTCCAAATTTTAGAGGTCCTATATCAAAGCCCTTTTTTCTGTCTCTCTGAATTTGGATCAGCTGCTGGCATCAGGTGGGACCCTTGTCTCATGCCTTAAATGCTGATTGGCTGGGTAAGTGGATCAGCTCATTCTGATGACAACTAATAAAGGAAATCTCCCCCCAGGAGTCCCCTGACACGCAGCGCCTGAGACAGTTGAGCTGGAAACGGATCGGGCTGAATAAGAATATGAAACAGATGTGAGAGAGGAGGTTTCAGATAAGTGATAGAATGATATTTGGCATGAAATCTTGAATAGCGCTGTCAAAAACCTGACGGAAATTTTCATTAGATTATCTGCACATGTTGCAGTTAGAGGCGCACAACAATCAATAGATTAAGTCTAAACTTTAAATGAAATTTGTGATCTTGAAGCGACTCCTGTCAACATCACAGTGGTCAGGAAATAGGTGTAATAGGTGTGAGCACGTCCCAGTGCATCTTCATCTCGTAGCTGAATGGCCTCAGCCCACCAAAGGCAACTAGGGAGGGAGAGGAAGAGAGGAGAGAGGTAGAAACTAGGGCACTGTTATCTGGCCCCTTTTTGCCAACCACCAGGCACAAGGCAGAGAAAGAGAAAGAAAGAGCTGTGGACAGGAGAGCAGGAGAGAGGCGAGGACATCAGAAGTGTAGCGAAGCCGTAGACAAGACGGGGGGAACCTCTGGAGTCAACGTCCGACGTCAAGGAGCAGAAGACGAACAAGACAAAGGCAACCTCAACTCGTCTCATCACGCACACGCTATCTTCACCGACCCGTGTTACACACCGACACGCGTACACACGTGCAAACACAGAACGCACGCGCACGCACGCACCCACAACTCCACGCACGCACACATACACACACACACACACCGAGTGGCAGCATGTTTGAGGAGCAGGCGACCAAGGTCAAGATCACGTCTGTGGTGATCGTGGTGGGCATGTCAGCCATGCTGGCGGCGGTGGTGACCGACCACTGGGCCGTGCTCAGCCCCCGGGTGGAGAAGCTCAATGCCACCTGCGAGGCTGCCCACTTTGGCCTCTGGAGGCTCTGCAAGAAGAGCATCTTTATCGTGGAGGAGGACCCCCAGGGCAAAGGCTGCGGCCCCATCAGCTTACCTGGAGGTATGGAGCCTCTTGATCACACTGTCTTTAAATGAAAGGTTAAGGTTTATGTCAAGGTGACACACTTCTCCTTTATAATATAATTTGTTATTTCTTGGGTGGTTGTTGACTAACAGCTGACTTTTCTGGCATGAAATAATTTAGATGTACAATTACAAGGGAAGGTCTTTCTTTTCCATATTTCACAAGACAGACAAAGAAAAGAAAAAAAAAACTTTTGGTGCAGTTCTATTTTGTATCTGTGTAAACATACAGGTCAAAGCAGCAAAAAACAAAGGAAAAACCTGAATGTAGCTGAATGTGGTGGCCTATCTGCTAGCTTTCATATACACACATATCACACATAGGATTAAGCCTTTACTTTGACATATGTAGGTTTTGGCTATGAACTTTTGGGGTTTTTTTTGCCATCACTTCACGATTTTCATTAATCCTTGCATGCATGCTTAAGAAAGATGAATCAAACAGCATTTAACGTTTTCAAAATCCCTCAAATATTTCTGCATTGACATCTAAAAAAATCATTTTATGGACAGTCTCAGTGGAAGTGAGGAAGGAAAAGATCTTAAGTGTCTGTGCGTAAGAGCAATGTTGATCAGACTTCTCTTCCACCCATGTTCCCCAGCGCATATGTTGGCATGTGTATTCACACACACAGACGTGTGTTTGGACCAAGAATGTAGCAGCTCTGCAGCCAGCTTCCCACTGAACCTTCATTATCTTCCACAGAGGAAGTCTCTGAACAGACTGCCGATTAAGCACAGCTGAAGTCAGGCGCGTAATGAAGGAGTTTTGCTGCTGTGCTTCACAGTTAACATGACAAAAACATGAATCTGTTCTGTTGGAGCTCTTACACTTTCACAGCGAAACCCACATTTCTCTAAATTCCCTGTAAATCTTTTTTTTTTCTTTGCGCGCCCGATTTCTCAGATCACAACAGGGCATCATTTGTCAGCATGCTGTCCAACTCCCTGTATAGTAAAAGGTGAGATCATAAGATGCTATTTAACTTCCACATCTCCTGTTCAGTCTGGCTCGCAGTGTCACAGCCCATCGGAGGATAATTGGCTTTGATCAAACCAAACGCAAGACAATATAGAGAGCAGTTTTTAAGGAATGTGCCTAAATTAAACAGTGTTTCTGGTGCCAAGGCTTATCCTTGGTTTGCAAAATATTTAAATGCATCAATTTGTGGAAAAACTCACCTCATTGCAAGTTATAAAACAGAAAGACTAAAAAGTAGGAAAAAAAAAGTAAAATGGCCAAAAAGGTGATCTTCAAGAACATTTTGGAATAACATCGCCACAGTAAGTGATTTATAAAAAAGTAAGTCAAAAGCATGCAGAGTCATTTTAAAAAGTCTACTTCTTCAAAATAGCCGTGTAGCTCTAATTACAAGTTCTGTTAGAAGTGAGCTAGCCCTGGGGTAAAGAGTGTCTCGCTAGCCTCTGGCGGTGTGTGCCTCTGGCGGTGTGTGTGCGTGCCTAACGGAGATTTGCAGCCTAACGGAGAGATTTCACGCTGTCCGACGCTGTCATTGGCTTCGCCTCAGGCTCCAGCACCTCGCCGTCAGTGCAGGCCTTAATGGAGTGTGGTCTTCCTGCTCCAGCTCGTGAGTTAGAGTACACCTGGGAGACTTCAGGGGGCATGAAGGAGATTAGGGGAAGAAAACAGGATGGGGGATGCCTCCGTTCGTCGCGCTTATACAGTGTCCAAAGAGGGCTTTGAGCGAGGGTTGATACTGTACTGTGAGTTTTATACAGTGCATGTTTCAAGGGCCAGAGAGTAACAAGAGTTGTGACAACTGCCTGTCATAAAAATGTGACAACACCGAGGGCCTCATGAGCACTTTTTTGGCGTTAAAATCGAGACATTTCTGTCTCTCAGGATGAGTAGTTGCTGATTTAAAGTCAATCACCTGTGAAATGTATAAAAGACATATTGTGGCCGACCGACTCAAAACTCCAAAATGATGAACGATCCAGTCATAACCTCAACCTGACCGCAGACCGCAGCAAAACAGCGTCGTACCCGTGCTGAATCCCAACTGCAACACGACCTGCGATGGACAGGAAAGACTTAAGGGGAGCCATTTGACACGCCGAAGACGCCTGCGGCTCATCTGTCTGGCAGCAGAGGGAGTTCTGCTCAGTGCACAGGGTCTCCGCCCTCCCTCTGAGTGACCCCCTTGGCTACGTTCCCACACTTGGCTTATAAGGGAAGATGAGTCATTCTCTCACATTATCTGAAAAGGTCTAGTGATTTGGCGTGTGGCTACTCAGCTATGCCATTTTCTCCTACGCCAGGCTTGATAGTTCTGGTTACATAAGCCCATCTCTCCCCATTTGTGGCCCTGGTGCCGTCAGAAATGGATCCGTGAGTGTGGTAGTGCGTCCTCTGTGCTGCTTAAGCCACGTAACGTGAAGATGACACCAAGCAAGATGCTGATCGGTAAGCATTTTGTTCACTTTCAAAAAGTGAGTTTCCGTGAGCGGTCCTACCGGGTGAGGCCGATCGTCCTCCTCAAGTGGCCGAGAAAAGGCGTCAGCAGGTTTCTTCTCGACAGATGCTTTCTCCACCGGCATCCAGTCACTCAGTCAATCTGATTCAACTTGCCAGGATGATTTGACAGCAGAGAGAAATACAGCCAATCTCTGGCCTTTCTCCTTGATAGACTGCTCTCAGGGATTGCAGCACGGCCGAGCACTCAAGGCCTGGCTGGATTGCAGACTTTGTGTGCAATTTCACATGGATAATAGTGTTTCACATGTGATGAATTCACAGGGGTGTTTTTTTAAGGGAGTCAGCGTTTGCAACATTAACACCTCATGACACATTACTTAGACTGTTTCCTTAGTTTTTACACTCAAGTATTCAATCTATAAGACTGCTGGTGTAGTTTTTGATGGGTCTACAAAATTAGGAGGGGCTGACTGGTGAACACCACCACCCCAGCGTAACTTCATCAAGTTCTCGATTTAATGTGTGT
Organism: Scortum barcoo; assembly: GCA_023238725.1. NCBI lineage: Eukaryota > Metazoa > Chordata > Actinopteri > Centrarchiformes > Terapontidae > Scortum > Scortum barcoo. The sequence goes on from CM041547.1 coordinate 13,666,304, forward strand.
TGTAGGTCGAGTGTTTAAGCAAAGCTCAATGGTGTAAAACACTCCCGAGTTGATGGAGAGTGCACTATAACAGATTACACCTTTATGAACAGTATACCCAAGCAAGCAGCGGTGATTGGAGTTAACACACATATTTGCATTTTTTCCAAACAGGAGGGGGGGTAGTCGTCACGAGGCGTGTACACAAACACTTTTTCATATAGGCACAATTACACTGCTTTTGTGAAGGGATTTTATAACAACGGCAGCAAAGCGGTGAACCCAAATGACTTTTGAAATTAGCTTCCCACAAATGACGCATGACAGCTTGAGTGCTGTAACAAAAAAATGGCCGCTCACCTGGGAAATAAAGAGCATAAATGGTGCTTTTGTGTGCATGTGCGTGTTCCTGCACATATGTGCACATGCACAGAGACGAGTTTATTATCGGAGATGTGTTGGACCTTCCAAGTGGTCGAGCGTTCTGGTCCTACAGTGAAAAGATATTACCACCAGAGCACTTGCACCTTCAAAATTAACCCTCTTCCCCCCCTCCTCTCCTTCTCTGTGACACAGCGCCTGGCTGGTGCCCCCAGTTCATATCTTCAAAAGCACCGATGTCACCTTGAGCCACCGTTTTCATTTTCTAGATGCCCTGTCATTTTCCTCCTGAGACTACCAGGTTCCTGCTTCATGTGTCAAAACTGTGGAGGTGTGGTGCAGATTTGGAATTCAGAAAAACAAGTTTAGGGTTCAAAATTTCAATGAATCACTCCCCATTATTTAAATATGAAGTACATAAAAAAATACACATTCAGAAATAAATGCTGCAATCACTGACAGAATGTGTTTTTTTTAATGATGTTGGCAGTCAAAATGTTTTGAATTTAATGACAAAGGTCAGGCCACACACACATATACACACACACGTACAGGATGAGGCCATGGGGACTCTCCTGTGCTGCTGTGTCCCAGTTATCAGACCTCCTAGTGGAATAGCCATTCAAATACCACAACCCATCCTCTTCACATTGACCCAGAATTAGTCGGTCATTCTGCGTGGCTAGAAAAAGAACAGCCCACCCATCACGTAAAAAAAAAAAAAAGACACAGAAGCTATTTTCAAGACAAAAGTAAATTGTCTATGCAGGACTACTTTTTATACGTAAAAACATACAAATTCCAAAATAAATCAGTTAAAACATGCTATGTCAATTATTTCCAAACTTTTAAAAGATGAAGAAGCAGGAACATGAGCATAAAAAACAGTGGTAACAGGAAAGCCACAAGAATACTAAACTGAAAGACTGAAAGGAAACGTTGAGGTGAAAGAGAAAGACAGGTATTATGACAGCTGGAAAAGAGAGGATGGTGAGGAAGGAAATGGAAAAGGAGAAGCAGCATATCAAAGAGAGGAGGTGGCAGCAGAGTTTAATGAAAAGAAGCGAAGCTAAAATGACAGGCGATACCTCGTTTTAATCACTTTCCCCCCCGGAACTAAACCTCCCCATTAGCCTGACTGCAAGGTCAATTATACGCGCCCAGATGTTCTCTTCCTCCGTGCATGTTCGCCACATAAAGTTAGGATGCAAGCCCGATTTGGTTGTAACCTCTTCTGGGCAGCGTGGTTGTGCTGCATTCACAGTGCAGTTCAACCTGGTTTGTTTAGCAAGAGAGTAACAGTAAACTCTGCCAGCGTCATGTTTCATAAAGACAGAACTTGGCAACAAAAGGCAAGAGTTTTCCCAAGTTTTTAGTGACAAAAAAAAGTAACAAAGTGGTTTGATCATTCGGATGAATCACATCTGTGCTACGGCTCTTCCTGTCCTCAGTCTGTTTTAGCACCAAGATTAATTGGCAGCGGGGACCCACATTTGTTGTCTGCACTATAAAAAGTATTTGCCATTTTGGAATGAAACCAAATATTGAAAATAAATCACATTTTGTAATACTACCACCAGAACTGTGTGAAATCTACCAATGCAGCTGGTGGAAAGGTAGCCCTGTCAAGTTTCGGACTTATCCACATTTCTGAAATGGTGTACACAGAGCTGCGATAGGAGTGAAGCTCCGTATAAAAAAAGAGTGTGCAGAACAGAGTCACCTTTCCAAAACTAAAAAACACAAGAGTGAGTGTGGCATTAACCAGCGTGCTCACCAGCACTAACGGAGGCTGCAAATGTTAGCCTACACAGCCAAACGTAGTTACCAAGCATTAAGTTAAGGGGCATGTCATTAGCTAATTATATTATTTGTGAGGTTACAGGTTACGCAAACTAAAACTTCAGTTTGGCACCAGTGGGTCTGCTGCATGAGAGCACAGTAGGTGTTAGTGTATCAGAGATTACTGTCAGGGTTGGGTGAAGGGCGAAGTAAAGTTTGGACCCAGGATGCAGACGAGGACAGAGGCAGAGTCGATTAAATGACTCTTTATTTCAGGAACACGGGAACACAGGAGGAAGGAGGAAGGAAGGCAGGCGGGCAGGCAGGCAGGTAGGAAGACAGGAACGCAGGAACACACTAGGGGTGGTGACATTGACGACATGATGAAGAACAAAGGAAAGGGGCCGGTATATATATACACACTGTGGGGGATAGGGAAGTGGAAACAGGTGAGGAGACTAACAGGGGACAGGTGAAACTAATAATGGGCGGAGCAGAATAATCACAGAGGAGGGAAACACACAAGGGCAGGAAGTCAAGTGGCAGATATGTGAGGAGAGGAAGGGAATTCAAAATAAAACAGGAAGTGAGCAGAACTGGGGAAGATAAACTCAAAGACAGGAGACCAGAAACAACTAAACACAGGACAAAGGGAATGACAGACAAGAGAAGACACAAGAAACACAAGGAACACACTGAACACAAGACAATACAAGGCAGAAAAACACCAGGGAAAACAAGGCATAATGCAAACCATAACAATCACAGTAAGGTCCAAATTCGATGGTTATTCCGAGGAGGAAAAAAGGTCTTGGCGGAGTGCTCGTTAACAGGTGAATTAGTCACCATAGCAACACCAGCAGGCTCCAGAAGTCCCCAAGTAAAGCTCGCCTGTTGTTAGAGCAGATCACAGAAAGTGAGTGGGCTGCTCAGTTAACTGTAATGTGGTTATGCTGATTTTAAGTTTGTATTAAGTTAGTTCCTCATTGCCTTTTTTTTCTTACTTGGTGGTTACTTGTGCTAGTATTCGCACTATGGTACTACTATGGTACTACTACTGTACTATCGTTAGCAAATCTTGTTAAGTTTACAAATTAAGTTATGTAGAAATTGCACAATCAGTGTGTTTGATGGGAGATTTATTCAGTTTGACTCACTGATAACTACTGAAGGTTGGTCTCGTGTTTTTTATTTCTTATTTATGACATTTGTAAAGTGGATTACTCAGTTATAGACCACAAATGCACTCCCACCTTCACACCCCTGCACTGTGGCAGATGGATTAATGAGACTGAAATAATGTGAGCAATTGTGCCGATGTAACTGATGCCTTAACCACTTCAGTAAACATATAATAGTCCACGTCCAGTCTCTGTGTCCTGACCCGGCACCGAATACTGATGAAAACCACCTGAACCAGCTGAATCCTTCACAAACTGCCACATCCTTAAATCTCTTTCTCTAGTAAAATTGATGTATACCCTTTGAAAATACAAACACTAAAGCATTAATCTAATCATTGTTGCCTGTCAGTGTACACTCCCTGCTCGACACCAAACAGCAGACAGACACATTTGACGACTAACTGGTGAACATCGTTGTGCATTTAGCAGCTAAAGGAGCAGATATTTTCCTCAGGAGTTGGTAGAGACAAAAAAAAAAAAACGAGCTGAAAGAGAGTGGATATTGGGTTCACATTAGGCAGAAATATGAATGAAAAAGATGTGTAGATGTGTAAACAAGCAAGCGTTTGCCAACAAGTTCACTACATCCACTTCAAAATCGGTTGCTGAGGCAAAACTCAGTAATCAGCTTGAAATCAGAAGCCTGGTTTTGTTAACTTCTTTGTGACATTGACTGTTTAAAAATGTCCACAAACTGCATGTGCTAAATCTTCCACTAATGTTACTGTAGACTGCAATGCTCAAATGGACAGCCCGACATAGCAACAGTAACTAAGGAGGGGTGGGGCTCTGCAAATGGTCAATTGCTCAACCAAAGAAAATCACTGTCCTAACTCCTATTTTCTTTTACCACTCTCCACATTATCCTTCTTAATTCATCAGGATCAAGCAGATAACTGGAGGCTCGGTCCTTTGAAGCTTCCTTTGTGTAAATCTGAGGTCTTTCTGGCTCTCCTGTCTTTATGTGGTGGGCAGATAACGGTCTTCATAGAGGCCAGAGTAAATCTCACGGCTGCACCCAAACACACATTAGCTTAGATTAGCTTATCCCCAGAGGTAAAGACACCTAATGAGAGAAGACTAATGAAAATAATATATTTACAGATCCAAGCTGCACTGTGACCCCGCCTCCAATTTTCCCTTGCTGCCAGCCTGCACATCCCCTCACACACACACACGCACTACTACACACGCGTACATACACACACATATGCATGCACAGCCTCCTCTTGATATGCTTTTACATGGGTAAATAGGACTAGGCAAGACCTGCAGCAGCTTGTTGCTAGGTTACCTCTTTAGTGATTCTTTCTCATCCTGGGTAACAAACAGCTCCTCTGTTGCCTGGTACACACACGCATACACACACACACACACACGCACGTGGTATGTGCAGACACCGACACACAAACATTGTCTATCTCAGTGTGGACAGAGAGCGCACCTGTCTGCTTTATGGGTTTAATCTCAGCGAGAAAGGAATGGGGAGTGGAGGGAAGAGGGGATACTCACTTGGCCTTTACGTCCTCTCCGCCCCTCCCTCTCAGCCCGGCCGCCCTTAGAGACAGCAAAGAGATGGATGGATGTGTGGGCAGCGAGTGTGCCAAGAAATCGTTTTTCTGTATGAGGCCATATATCGAAGATAGTGGTCAAAGAGTTTAGGCAAGCAAAGCGCAGAAAATGTATCATTCCCTTGTGGAAATGGGGAAGGTAACACACCCAGCATGGAGGACAGTGAAGGATTTGACTTTAATTTTATTTTAGGATGACTGCACGTCACAGAGCACCGCCGTGATTTGGGGAGGGGGTGTTGAACGTGTTTCTGATCAAACAGCCGGACTGCAACGACCGCATGCTGATTCTTTACCAATTTAGACATAAGAAAGTCTTTCAACCAAAAGATGCACCGGTTTCAGTCACTGGCTTTGTATGCATCTACGCTGGTGAAGTCTGCATGAGCCATGGGCTGCTAAGTCAAAAGACGTTAAATTTTATGGAAGACTTTTCAGAAAAGCCATTATTACTGAGAGGAATATTTATATGTAATATTTATTTGTATGCAGACATTGTAAAAAGTTGATGTGAATTTATTTCTAACTTGAGAAAGTTTTGAAAAGTTTAAAAATTGCCAGGTTTTAAATTATTTATAATATTAAAGCTGGGGTAGGCAGTGTATTTCAAAAGCACTTTTTGTTAGTTTTGTAGAAGTATTAGTTGACATTCTCTTTAAGTTCCTACAGCAATTAATAAATCAAATGCTCTGACCAAAAAATTCAGTGTCATTTCATTTGGACTTTCAAAATTTAGCTTAATCTCACTGGTTTCTCCAGTTTTACCAACCAAAACAACTTTTTCAATTCTTGAAATGTTTATTTGACAAAGATGGACAATTTCTAGACATGTAAGTCACAAGGTTTATAAAGGCTTTTACAAAATACAGTGATTTAATAATTTTGAGAGCTGAAAATTGGATAACTCAACTCCTAAAATAGCCAATGAAGTAATTTCCGTCACTGTCATTAATATATGTGTATTTGTTGGCTCTCTAATGGGATCCACTGAGAGATTTAACGTTGATAGACGTACAGGGATACAACCGGAGCCACCTGCTCTCTCCCCCTCATCCTTCATCTCTCTCTGTCGATCACTCTCTCACCCTCTCCCTCCTCTCTCTCTTTTTTTTCCTCTGCAGCAAAAAACTGTTCCTACTTCAAACACTTTACCTCGGGGGAGGAAGCTGAAGTTTTTGAAGTCAAGACTCAGAAAGGTGGGTGCCTCCTCACTGCCACCCAGACTACATGCTACATTTTTTTTCAGACCCCACTGTCTGTCTGTAAAAGAAAGAAAGAAAGAAAACAGAAACAGTTTCTAGGAAAGGCAGATGAAGAGACGGTGTGCATTAAATCAGGGAAAACAGCTCTTTCTACATGGTTTTATGCTCACATATACCTGTATTGTATAAATCTAAGGTGAAGAAATGAATCAAAGTCACATCTATAAAGCTTTACAATACATTACTACAGTACAGTCTCCTACACATTCCTGTCTAACACAACAGCTTTTTTTTCCAGGTATAACGAAGAAATGTTCGAGCACGCCATCCCTCATATCAGATAAGAAAGAAATCTGTTCCAATATCCTCTGATTTCCATCTTCTCATCTTCATCGCTGTCGTCAAAGTGAGCGAATTTCCAGGAAGCGGATCCTTTGTGCCTTTGCTGGCTGGCCGACCCTTTCAGCTTCTAGACTAAAAACAGAGGAACCCACAGGGGGAAGCGCTAGGGAACGTGCGGCCAGATGAAAAACACGCACACATGAAATGCATAAAAAGAAACACACACACACATGAAGAGACGCTCACACACACAGAGCATCGGTCCTCAAACAGACGCACAACACCGGAGAGACTAAGTGTAAGGTTATTTTACACCTGGCGTTACTCCACAGTTGGGGGGCTGAAATGGAATACGATGCCCCGAGGATAATTTCTGTCACAGTTGGAGTGTTACAGAGAAGGAAAGACAAGATTATCTTTATCTGACAAACAGACAGGAGGGGAGGAAGGCTGGAGGAGAGGGGAGAGAGAGAGAGAGAGAGAGATCTTCTAATCATCTTGGTATAAGCCTGCAGCATCTTATCTGTCATGCAAATTGCGTCATTGCCAGTTTGGATGAATGACTGTTGTTTTTAAAGTGAGGCTAATTTAAAGGCTAATCATCTGTGTCATGACTCGCCTGAGTGCAATATTGAGACAATAATTATGTAAACGCTACTGCAACCTTCCCCTCCGTTCCTTCGCACAACTCGCAATATTTAATCGCTGCCACTCACTGTTTTACTTTTTGTTTCTTTTCCTTTCGTGTCCTTCCTCGTTCCTTTCCTCTTTTTTTTCTTTTTTGTCCCCTCCCATTTTCTCTCCCCAGAGTACAATATCTCAGCAGCGGCCATCGCCATCTTCAGCCTGTTCTTCATGATCCTGGGGACCCTCTGTGTCATCTTTTCTTTCGGGAAGGGGCGGGACTACCTGCTCCGGCCTGCTGGGATGTTCTTCGCCTTTGCAGGTCAGACGTGGCAGATGGGTGTGAATCAGAGATCAGGCTTTGTCTCGGCGTTACAGCTCGGGAAGGAACGAGGCGTCAGTTTACTCGCAATGAACACCTTGTCTTTTGGTGATGAATATTACTTAAGCAGAGAGACAAGTTGACAAGCCTGATTTGTCAACTTTTTTTTTTTTTTCTGATAGAGTTGATGTAGCTGTGAGGCGACATTTCACTGTACCTAAAGGTGTTAAATCAACTTTGATGGGTGTGAACTCTCATCTAGCCTCACAGTTAAAATAAAGCCGTCAATCTTGCAGCGTACATGTGGAACTGCAGCATTTTATGAAACAGTTATGACAATGACAATTGTCCTGAATGCGAGTGAAGCATCTGCTTTTACCAGCATAACCGTTCTCTCCGTTTTGGCACGCAGGCCTTTGCATCATCATTTCTGTCGAGGTGATGCGCCAGTCCGTCAAGCGCATGATTGACAGTGATGAGACCATCTGGATTGAATACTACTACTCCTGGTCCTTTACCTGCGCCTGCGCCTCCTTCACCCTGCTCATCCTCAGCGGAGTCGCCCTGCTCCTCATCTCCATGCCCCACATGCCCCGCAACCCCTGGGAGACCTGCATGGACGCCGAGCCAGACACCTTAGATTAGCCACAGGTGACCCCTGAAAGCCTGATTGAAATGACAAAAAAATGCATCTTTGCATCTTTTATCCCTTTAACTACAAATCCCATCGCGCATATTTATCTTTTCTGCAAGCTCTTTTCCCATATCAGTAAAATATTAAATTCAGTCAAACAAGCCACAGAAAAGACAGTGAAGATCACAGTATCTTTTCATGGTTAAAGCAGTTGGAAGCAGGAATTGTTGCTGGTGTGTTTAAGAACTGAAGAATATTTAAGTAACATTTGACACATGAAAGGCCTCCACTTTTTTAAGCAGGAATTTACCAGACTCACACCTTCTTTCCCTCTTTTTTTTTTAAATAAACCTCATGTGTGCTGATTGATCATGTCTGGGATTTGGTTTCGTGACTACATATCTGATAAATGCAATGCTCATCAGCAGCAGTGTTGTGAGTTTAGGTTGCTGCAGCTTTCCACAAGCACATGAACACATCAACAGATCAAACAGGCCCCGCCTCTAACTGCTTAACCAGGTAACAGAATAAAGCTGATTATTACGCTAAAATTAACTGTTGAGAAGGGATCAGTCTAGAGGCATATGGTGTACTCTGGAAAATGTACAAACAAGGGAAATTTTATGAAATTAGATTTAACATAGAAACACATCAACTAGAGAAGACCTGCATCATAGTAACTGCAGTGTAATGTGCCACATTTTGGGGTTTTGACACGTTACAGTGTTAAAAACATCATGCTGTTGGACAATCACATGCAAAAATATAATGTAAAATTGTAAGTGGCTATTCTGACAACATCTGAACTGTCCAACTGCAGTTAATCTCACTATATCTGTCACTCTAATGGACGTAAAATGATTTTTAGATACTGGGTGGGATTAAAAAAAAAAAGGCTAAACATGATCTAACCTTAAGGTTGAATTAACACATTTACATATGAATACAAAAGATCAAGCAAGATTTAAAAAAAATTAGAAAATTAAGAGAAAAAGAAAAAAGAGTTCACACCAAAACAGATAAAACTGGGGAGCCACTGCATCGTACTGCTTTGTTTAAAGTGAAGTAGTGAATCGCTGTAATGGGCTACATTCACTGCGGTCTCTTCTTTTCTCCACGGACTTCCCACAATCAATGTGTGCCATTGATTGTCCAGAGAGAGACCACTTGCCTGATACTCCTTCATTGACACAGGTCGATTGGTTCAGGTCAGTGTTCAAGACCCCTGGTGACTTAGGTCCAGGGACTCTGATCTGTATTATTGTCTATAGTATTTCCTGAGCCTCGGGGTTATGCTATATGTCCGTAACTGTACTCTCTTTTAGTGGCCATTTATTAAAAAAAAAAAACACATATATAATAAGTGATATAATCTCAAAGATTTTCATTGAGATGAAATTGTATTATGTCACTATATTTTGCTGAATGAAGCAACAAAATGGTGATTGAGCCTATGACCCACTGATAAAAGACCTTGCATTTGCAGTATTACGCCCTGGGTGTCGGCAGCAGCTTCCCCTTAAAATCACAAGCGTTAAAAAAATGCGTTATACGTAGACTGTTGGAGCTTGATATTCACCATTGTCATGCTGAAGCTCGTTTGCTATTCCTCTGCACACGATGTCTCTGAAAACATTGTCTCTGATTGTCTTTGTTTCACAGACCTTTTGCAATGGGAAAAGAACTACAAATGGATGTTTTGAAGGTGATGAATTTTCATTGGTCAGATATGTACACATCATAAGTGAAACCTCGAAAAATATCAACCTTTGTCTGGAAAAAAGCAAAAGCTGCAATATCGCTTGTTGCCCATCTGAGAGCTTGTACTGACTGGATGCAGGTTTTAAAAATATTATTAATATGTGAATTAATTGCACAGAAAAAATGCTTCTGGTGTGCCAAGGCCTTTACTTTGGTTTATGAAAGATATCTTCACATAAAATACATTATTCATAGAGAATTCAATTTAGAAAAAATATAGATATTTGTGGCACTTGTATTTTTTATTTGCAATGCTGTATTAAATTTTTTTGGATAAGTACGACTTTTTCATTTACGTATTGCCTATGATTGTAAAATGGTACCTTAAAACTTAATGTACCTAAATGTTTCTGTTCTGTAGACAACTATATTGCTGCTGTCAGATGAAAACCTCATTGGAGATGGAGAGCCTTTCTTTTAAGTGGCTTTTTACATTATTTTCATGTTCAAATCACACATGACCTTTTCAGTTGCAGTACAATCAATTAAAACGCAAGAAAAATCACACTTCACCTGACAGCAGTCACTTTAATTTGGTCCTTTTTTTTCATATGTAGAATTTACACAAGATGAGAAGTATAATGCTGGCAAAACAGTCATCTACGTCTAACATGTTATTTTTCAGTGAGTCACTCTGGCCCCGAAGTCATTCAGCTGGTGCAGGTGCAGTGAAATTAAAGTTCCATAAATGACGCCGTTTCACAGGGGAAGACAAGCAGAAATGATTACATTTAGCTCAGAGGTCCTTCTGAGAGGAACATTTCCATTTTTCCTACTGCACCCACAGAAGTTACTTGGTCATTGTACAGATTTGAAACAACACCCGGATGTTGCTGTCATTTTATCAACTATTTTATATTATCTGCAATGATCACATAAATCCTGCCACCGTCTTCAGCTGGACAGGGACCAGCTGTGGACCTGTGATTTAAATGAACAGCTGAAAAATAAGAGATGTTTCATACAGTATATACAATAAACATGTAGGAGTTTCAAAAACAGAAGACTCACACTAAGTTTAGTATTTCTTGTAAACGATACGTCTGATTTGTATTTTATTTTAGATTTGTAAAAGCTCTGATTAAGTACGTGTCCATGATTGTCTTTTTCAGAAGAACTACAATAAAAATCAACTATTAAAAATGTCTGTAATGCTGTTTGATGTTGTTGTGATTTTCTTGTGCACAGCATAAAGCAATATTGCACTTCGATACGACATCTGTTGTTTTTTGGCACAGATTTTTTTTCATATGGTTTTATCATCACTCTTCTACCAACATGCAGTTTCCATTACTGTGGAAATGCTGTTTAACTTGAAATTACAGGGTTAGAGTGTATCCTATTTACAGTCTACTTTATATTATGTTTTGATGTGTTTGCCTTCAGATGGAGACAGTAGATGCCCACATCTCCAGGAAATAAAAATGGTATTTCAGGTCTTTGCCAAGAATGCAACTATTGTTGTGTCGCTGCTCGCGCATTCAGTCCAGGAACCTCTCGAAAAGAAAATGTGGTTGAATTGAGAGACGAACCCATTGGAAGGTCTGTAAGGTCAGTGGATGTAATAATGCATGACGCTCCCTAAATCATTCATGAGACCTTTAACTTAGAGCCACGAGAACGGCCGTGTACGCTCAGAGACCGTATTTGCCGCCTACGCTGCTTTAGATCGTTGGAATTCCCATGTGGCTTTGTTTCATATTGTTTGCTTACAACACAATATCTTTTTTCAGTACATGCGAGGAACAACGTGTTTGCTGTTGTGCCAATTAGAATAACACGGGCTAAAATGTTGTGCTTATGGATCGCACTTTTTTTTTGTGCCTTCTGTTAACTTGTGCACAGTCCAAGGCTGGAGAATAAAACAGTCGCTAGGATGTATGGAGACTGGCTGTGGGTGGATTTATTAATGCTGGAGGCTTGTAGATGATTTGGACTGAATGTTGACTGTACACACTTCCCCGGAAAGCCCTGATTTAAACTGTGCATAGGTAAATCCATGACTAAATGAGTCCATAACTTATTTAAACTTGATTAACAGACTATTAAAACGGAGGGGGGAAAATTCCAAGAGGAATAAACTTCAATTAACTAACTTTATGCTGTTAGATTTAAAATCTTTTTTTTCCCCCTGTGGAAAGGGTCAAATGTTTGTAAAATTGCATTCATATGTAATTGATACAGAGATACAGCTACGTGTGCTACACCCTCACACTCATCTCCTATTTGCAGAGGCTCGAGGTAAGATCAAATGGATGACAATATTTAATCATTTACTGAAAGTATCATTTTAAGCCTCAATATATAAGACCTTATTAGATTAGATGAAATGAGATAAGATGACAATAGATGTCACATAATGATTTTTGCAGGGACATGTGAGGTTTGCACTTTATGAAAAAGGTGCAAAAGTCATATTTTGTTCAGTGTTTATAATGAGTAGAATACAAGGTTATTTAAAAAATGTTGTCAGGAATAAGAGCACTTTATCTTTGCAAACTAGTCTATGCATGTAGATGTGAGTTATGAAATCTTACTTTGGTTTGTGCCCTTACTCATCATTAGTGCCATTTATAAAATGCGCATAGGAAATAAGTGCTGAATGCTGCTGGAAAATGCAAAGAAAATATTTCACTTTGAATTAAAAACTTGTTTGTTGAAATGTTTCCTGATGCGTGACTGTGGCTAGGTGTACTCTCGGAAATGCAACCGCTTTGTCTCACCTTTGTGTCACTTTGCTGGTGAGGGAAGCTGACGTTCGCGGAAGTCACCCGGTCCTTTGAGTCACTGCTGTGAATGTAAAGCTGTCAGTCCCTTTGCTGACCTCTGACTGAGTGCTGTCAAAGCTGTTACTATTCTCCACACACAGCACAGGACAGTACAAGCAAGCGGTTTCCATTCAGCTGTGTCCCTCTGAGAGTGTGTGAGCTGGCAAAAATGCCTCAAATCATAGGGTCAGATTTCCTCCATGTAGGAGGAAAAAGAGCATGAAATGATGGGCGTGGCGTGGAGCAGGAGTGATGACAGCAATAGAGAAACACCCTGAAAAAGTACAGTTTTTTCTTCAAATGATTACCTACATGGGCTATTTTTATTATGCTGATCATTTTGATAGTTTTGATGCTTTGTCCTGTTCTTCTACACCCTTTTTTATGGTCAAAAAAGGTCTCACCGAACTCAGTCTGATGAGACGGAGAGCAGTGTTTGCCAAGATAGCTGACCCACTCTACTGAAACTCTTCACCTCGGGGAGACATCGACACCAACACTCAAGTTAGCCTGAAGTACTGCCCCCCTCTGCACAGCTCGCTTTCTTTCTTTCTCCACTCTGCTTGAGTATGACTGTGTTTCTGTTTGCTTCACTCATACATGCCGCTCTTTCCCTCTGACACTCGGCCAGTTTCTATCCTTCCTCGCTGTCGTCATGTCGCGTTTTTTTGGATCTCTCTCTCGCGGCTGCCCACGCTCTACGTTCTTTACTTCTTGTCCTTTTCTTCCTCTGCCTCGCATCTTTGTTTGCCGATCTTTTTCCCTATTTTATTTATCTCTTTTGTGTCTCCTTATTGCCTGGCAGCATATTATGCCCACCCCTTTTCTCCTCTGTTTTTTCCTTCATTAATCACTCAGTTTCTTTGTCCCCCCCCATGAGTCTGCTTTAGTCCTCTCCTCTTTTCTCCTCCTCTCCTCTTCCTCTGTTTCCTCTGCAGGAAGTGACAGTGAACCATTGGTTCATCTCCACCTTCTTTTTATCAGGTTTTTCTCTCCTTCCCCCCCTCCACTATCTTTCCGCTCCAGTGCTCTCTCAAGCAGGCACTCCGCTGCCTAATGACTGGGATCGGTAGTGACTGTTGAGAGGAGATAGACCTGTAATAAGGCAATCTAACCCAGTGCAAGAGTGCAACGCCCTACCAGTGCTTCGTCTGTACGTACTATACACTGCACGCCGCACTCTGGCCTGGAAGGCAGAGGAGCCGACGGAGCATGGATGAAATGTCCTCTGGCTCGAGAGTACTTGACTAAATCACATATGTTTACTGCTTTGAAATTAGAGGAGGGGAAATGGTATGATTTTAGCAGAGCAGGAGGGGTTGTATTTGGACGAATGAACGTTCTCAGACAGGGGCAGATAAGGAGATAAAGAGTCTCCAGCAAGATGGATTTATGCGCAGGTTTTTATTTAATCCAAATCTTGCAGCAGCACATTTCATTAATTAACCTCGCCACTCTGGTCTTAGGTGGATTGAACAGCTTTAGAGTCTGATAACAAGTCTGAACTGAACACCAAGACTACCTTTACTTGATCAGCTTGGCAAAATATTTTGATCACTATATTCACATAACTTACAGTGGACATTTCAAGTTACTGTGATCTTCACTTTGTAAATTTATCATCTGAGTTATTACATCTGGTGACCTTTATGTGCCTGTGCACTGAGAGATCTGAGACTAGTGTACGTCCACTCTAAGCAGGCTGCATGTAAAAACTCAATTTTGGCCTTCAGTCCACACTCAACCTGTGCTCCTCACACCCAGAAAATGTAAGCATGCTCAGAACATCTGGAGCTGTGTGAAAGTGAAGATAAGAGGACACATTTCAGCTGCCTCTGGTTGTGCCTGAATCAGAGTGATGTCCAAACATGTATAAGGACGAAGAGTGTTCATAATGGCCACACTTGCAGGTGGAATGGGTAGCCCGTTGTCATATAGCGGGATAATGAGAATACTTTTCCTCAAAACCATGTTCATACACAAGAAAAGTGATGGAATTAGCTCTTGAAGAAGAAGATTGCCAAAAAAAGTCAAAATCCTGCACACTGGGGTGCCTTCGAGTCAAGCTGCTGACCATGAGCAGGCCTTGGTTTGAGTCCAGCCAGGAATCTTTGATGCACCTCTCTACTGCTACCCTTCATTGCCTCCCCAGACCTGACCAACTGCTGTGGAAAGTGGGAATGATTGTCTGATTGTAGTTTTTAAAAAAAAAAAAAGTCAATCGTATTTCATTTAGTCAATATTTGAGATGCTGTTTGATGATTCTTTTAACCCCTTTACCCTCTATGTAAACATTTACTGTACTGATCACACAATAAGAGTGTTGTTATTTACCTACATCGATACTCTTTTTGTCAAATAACACACACACTCAGTTGTGATTTGGTTGATGTTTCAGCTCAGCTGCAGGGGGGAATATGATATTAAAATAATCAGATTGAATCAAATTAGTGGCTTGGCTGACTGGTCCCCTGTCAGCTGTCCCTGCTGATGCCAAGTCTGAATTTCTAGTTCTGTGTTGATGGTCCCCACCAAGATCAATCCTGAACTTTCTAGTGTCCTGCCCCACACTCGTGTCGCTGGTCTCTGGTTTGACCGTGCAGTTGCTCGGTTTCAAGATTCGGTGGCCTTGTAAGGCATTGGCACCACTGCACTGCTGGCAGTTGCCACTGCATTCATGGCTGTGCTTCAAGCTTGTGGGGGAGGCAGTGAACACAGCACTATACAAATGTAATTTTGCATTTTCAATAAAACTGAGCTGAAGTAAATTTGGTTAACAAGCCAGCAGATATTTTGTGTAAAATTACCGTTCACCATTTTATGATGCAAATAACTTTGTGGCATATCCACTGGTTGCCCGGCCAAGAAATAATCCAGCACATCTCCTCTGAAACAGCAGTCTGTAATTTTTTCATATATTAGTTTTTGTGTAGATTATGCTGTTTTGAAGGGCTGAGATTTCTTTCTAGGCTTTATGCTAAGCCAAAATGACATGAGTGTTTTCCATTTTCTCAACTGACTCTCAACAAGACAGCAAATAAGAGTCTTTTCCAAAACGTAACAAACTTTTCCTTGAATGAAATGTGATTATAGAAAGTGGATCTATACATATACTGTTGGCAATATGTGATAATACTAAATACACTGACCTGTAGTACTGTACATTTCCTCTCACAGTGTTGGAGGACTGGACAAAAAGCAATAGAGGGAATAGAAGTCGTGATATCAGTATCACCTTACAGTTCAGAGGGTTTGAGTTGGTGTAAAATCTACATTTCAAACAGAAGTATGCCTGCAGGTACACACTAATACTCACTTCAACACACAAACACTCGTACAATCACAAACGGATACACACACACACAAACATGCAAACACATGCTACAGTCTCGCTGCTATTGGCAACAAGAGTAGTCAAAACTCCCACTGTTTTTGTTTTTTTTTTTTTTTTTTTTGTGAATTATTAATCCAAGTCTGTTTTCACAATCAATAGGGAGGAGAGGTGGAAGAAAAGGTCAGGCAATAATTGCCCAAAACACACAGACACACACACACGCACAGGAAACAATTGTTAAGAATGATGAGCATGGAGGCGTTATTCAGTCCGGCCCTTGTGGAATAATAGATTTGAGCACTGCCATAATGTTTTTTCTATTATGTAAGAGAAGAGCAGAGACAGGAAGAGAAGAAATGAATGGTACTCACACTGACAAAGCCAGCAACGGGTAATCACGGAGATGACAACCTATTTTGGAAAAGTATTTGTTTGGTGCTTTTGGCAAACAGAAATAGTGCGGCGGTAATTTCTTTGCTTCCCCTTGTCTAAGTTTCTGTCTTTCATTTTGTTGTCATACCTGTTGTTATTTACTTCACTTTTACTTCTGAAGAAAATGGAGCAACACGAGGACAGTAATGGGAGCCTGATATTGGTTTGCTTACTGTATAAATCTTCTGATAAGTCAAGGTGTGTTTGAACAAGAATTTGAAGTGAATTACATCATCAGAGAAAAAAACAAAACTGTCTCAGTCAGTTCGTCTTTTAAAGTTAGAGTTCACTCCAGTTATGTAACACTGGTTGCATTTACATAGCTCATGAGTATAAGATAGTATTTTCACAGTATTTGGCAAGTAAGACCACCTGCATGAGCAAGGGCCTCTGCTGCAATTTGTGAACACAAATCTGTGCTTTAGGTCTCATACAGTGGAAAAATTTAATAATAATAATAATAATAAAATGTTCCCTGTAGAGCTCCTTCATCTGCAGTCAAGTTTCATTTAGTTTTAATAGTCAAGAGGGGGCTCAGCTCTTGAATTTGGAGGTAAGAAGGAGACATGACCAACATTTCCAAAAAAAAAACAAAAAACATACTACAGTAGTGCCACCTATTCAGGGTAGGTTAAGAGAAAAAAAAGTGCTGTGCCATGCCGCTCTTATGCTAATTGTGCCTCTGAATGACGCTTGGAGAACGACCGTTTTTCTCACTTGCTCAGTAAAAGCTCTCATCTCCATCATGCAGGCCTGTGACTCACTCATAGGTAACGTGGGAGTAGAGCGCATAAGTGCGGCCAAAGTTTTCTCAATCTTAATTTCAGTTTTTCTCATTATACAGTCTATGGTTGCTCTTAAGTCGGAGCTTCGTGGTCACCATGGTGACGAAAGGAGGAGAGAGAGAAGGAGGAGGAGATATCAGGCTGCTGTGTCGGGTGGAGAAAAGGGCACGATGGATCCACCCTCCAGAGGATGTTTAAATTGTCAGAGCTGTTGGTGCCTGTAAAATATCGAGCGTCACTCATTCGTTTCTGTGCCAGTGAACAGGAGGAGGAAGCGGAAGAGATACCTCCGCACACACACAGACATTCACCTCGGGTCTCCCACAGAACCGAACTCTCCTCGGGGTCAAACACAACACGGCGGCCTCGCTGTGCTGTCAGCCGATCGGAGCCGTGTGATGCTGAGGCTGACGCTGCCAGTCTCTCCATGCTCTGCGCTGATTCAGCTTGACGTGCTACCCCCTCACGTCCATCAGCCCTTCCGCAGCCTCCTCTCGGTTCCTCCAGCGGGCCGCGGCAACCACAGCTAAGGGGCATGTCGTTCATGAGACGCGTAGCTGCTTCAGGGCTGACAAAAGTTGTTAGCTGCGTGATACCCATTAAAGAAAATATGAATGGGACTAATGCTGGCTCACTGTTCCGTCATGTTGCTTTATCCTGCTTGGTTGTCCACCCACCTATGATCAATCCTGTTTTGGCACTGGCTCTATTTTTACTTTGTCTTGATTTGCATCGAGTTTGTGCGTCACAGCTACAAATACTGTGTGTGCCCAGCTCTTTATTTTACATGCATTCAGTTCCATCTGTTTGCCTCCCTCTTCAAGGTGTTTTGTCAGGTTGTCATTCTCTTTTCAGTGTATGCGCACGCTCTACTTTGTACTTTTTAATTCTTCGACGGTCTCAACTGTCTAACCTTGATGAGAGAAAACCCTGACACTCTGTGGTTTAAAGTGCAGACTGTCAAAGGGAAGTTATTTATTTTAAGACTGTGGCAATAAAAGTCAAGAGTTATAAAAGGAGCAATAAAACACAAAAAAATAAATTTAGTTCTTGGGTACATCTATGAGCATTTACTCAAGTATCTCACTTATGCACAGTTTTGAAGTACTTGTACTCTGCTTGAGTATTTTAATTTTATGCTACTTTACACAAATCCTCCACAATATTTATCTGACTATTGTGGATACTTTTCAAGTATACATGGCCTTATAAATATAATACGCAATACAAGAACCCCTTATAAAACAAGCAGTGTCTACTTTGGACTCTTATTTCAGATATCTGTGATTGGTTAGCAGTCTCTTGAAATGGTTATTTTTGGTAATTATTACAAATTATTAGCAATTTTTTTTTCCAAATCTATACACCCTTCTGATGTATCTTGTGACCTTTTGAAGGGGTCACAACCTTTAGACATTCTAACTGTATTGAAAGTGGTTGAAACCAGCAGCATTTTGGGCCAGCTACAACTGTGAAATACTATTTATTAATTCTACTGATAACTCATGTACTTTTACTTACTGTCACTTAAAAGCAAAACCTTATGTTTTACTGAACTAAAAATGCAAAATACTTTCACATATCTGGAATGCTTTGAATCTTTCACACATAGATCATTAAAACTGTATGAACTATTCATGTTTAGAAGCTGGATCTCAAGCAATGTCATGCCACGTGGACACATTCAAAATGATTTGGATGTGTCCAACAATCATCCACACTCATCGCGAAATCAAACTGAAGGGTTGTGCCATTACTACCTGTTGTTACAAATGAGACCCTGTCTGCTCTGTTGTGTGGACATTTCTTTGTCTTAAAGAGTGACGCATGGGGACCAAAAAAAAAACAAAACATTATTCAGTCCATTATTTCCACTGGATGGACTTAGACAAATGATGAGAACGTCCATGAAGAATCAGACACATGTCACAGACAGTAACAGTCACATTTGCCTGTGTCTGGGCGGCTGTGTGTGTGTGTGTGTGTGTAAAAGCGTGTTTGAGTGTCACGTGTATTAGTTTCCTCACATCTCTAACCAATGCATTTCCAAAAGTGAAATTCATGCGTACACTCATTAGGGTTTATGTGGGTGTCTGTGCAGCCTGTTTACTTGGAACAGGAGAGGCGGAGCATGTCAAGTGACAGTCAGATTCCCATCCAATCATAGATCTTCCCCAGAGGAGTGAGGTGCCTACATTATTAATCTGCTGCATTTGGAGGCAGGCGCAGGTGAGTGAGTTCAGCTATCAAAGACAACAAACCATCACCGCTGCCTGCATGCCTGCCACCTCAACACCGTTCACATAAATGTAATTTCAGATGCAATTTGCATCAATGATGTGTAGAGTTAAAAAAAAAAAAAGTTTTCTTGTGACAATCTGTTGTTTTTAAGATTTAAGGATGTGTTGCTCTCTCCAGGTTTCCAGCCTAAATCAGTTACAGTGTGAAAATGAACACAAGACAATTGACATTCAGGCGAAATGCAAAGAAAGTGTGCTGATCTACCTCTCACAGCTCTTTAACTGTGAGTCTTTGCTCTTTAGCAAAGACACAGAAAGTAGATAAAGGAGGCGCAATGAAGCCGACACTTTAAGGTTAAAGGGATGTTTTCTCATAGTGACTACCGGTGCATTAACGCCAACAAGACCAAGAAAGAGGTTCTTGTCACTCTTTTTTTTTTTTTAGCTTGAACAGGAATACTGTTAATGTGAAGCAGTCATCTGTGGCCGAGTCTGAACAGCTAGAGACGAGCTGTTAACACCAGTGATGCTGGAGGAAGGAGCTCATCAATTCACGGTGTGTCTTTGTTCCCACTCCACAGGTGAGACGGAAGATGAGAGAGTGAAGGGAGGCGGCGTGTGTGTGTGTGTGTGTGTATGTCTAACTTTCATCACGGTCTAGACAGCACCTTAGAGCCCCTTCGGATGAACTCATTAGCCTCCATCTGAAGGATCATTAACTCACCTTTCCCCATCTCTTTCTCTGGTTTGAACTCTTCCCACTCCTCCCTTTTCACCCCCCCCTTCCGAAGATCTTCCTCTTTTCTTTGATTTTCCTCTCAGCTTCGTCCCACCATTTTTCCTCACTGTCACTACCCTTAGAAAAGCGGCCATAATCCTCTTACTCGTAAGTTTAATAGATAAAAGTCTCTTTTTGGAGGGGTCTCTTCTTTGTTTTGTTTTTTCTTTCACCCATTCATCTGCTGACATTGCAGTCATTACAAAAACAATTTACCAAGTTGCCTGCTGAGATGTGGGGATAGGGCAACATCACAGCTAGCACCCAGCTGGGCAAGCAGCACGAGCGGTCGGACATTCACATGAGCTGTTAACAAACTCCCAGTTTAATCATGTTACCTAAAGCTAAATTAAACCACATGAGTTAAAACTGCACACCACAAAGAAAATTCTGCTCCAAAGAAAATGAAGTTGTCAGTCACATTGCTCAGTTAAATGGAGAGTAAAACACAAGGTATATAATAGTAGAAGGCTGAATCATTTTTTAGGTTGATTAGCTTAGAGATGGTTAGAGCGCCTAGAGCTTCGTCCTCTCATGCCAGGACGTCCTCATAGTGTTCATGGCAGTCTGATCACTTGTCCTGTCTCCATGTGATCTGAGTTCAGTGGACACAGGGCACAGAAAGGAATCTGAAAGGGTCTGAAAATAGGACAGAGACAGAGATAGAAAGATGAGATGTGTTTTCATCCAACCATCAGGTGAATTTTAACTTGCAGTCATTATTTATTTAACGGAAGGTGGCATGCTGTGCTTTTTCTAAAAGATTCCTTCATCGGCAAGACAACTTTCTGCGCTCCGAGCGGCAGTGAAAACTTTTTCGCAGTAATGAGAACATTCATTGTGTTGACTTTCGCCATGTCTGCTCAGTTTTTCTGTTTCTTTACATCAAAATGCTGCGAGAGGATAACATGGATCTGTGGGGAGGAGCAGGCAGAGACTGTGGCACAAACTGACAGAGAGAAATGGAGAGAGAGAGAGATTAACTTCCTGAGCGTGCGTCAAACAACACAGGGAATCTTTAAACCGGCAACTTTTTAACATCTCCTTACTCCGCACTGATTGGCTGATGTATAGCAACCAGTGTCTCCATAGTGACATGAAGGCAGCAGCTTGGCTGTGAGCAGGGGATGATCAGCAGCCCTAAAATGCACTGTGGCCGCTGTGACAAAGCAGAACCATTACATCTGTTAAAAAAAAAAAAGAAAGAAATTCTAGCACACACAGTCATGTATAGTATGTACACAAACACACAAGGACACACACGTGCACAGGAGACAAACACACATGCACACATGACGCCCTCCCAGCATCACACCCTAATAGCTGTGATATTGAGTTGTTGTTTAATCTTGGAGGAGAAATGCAAGCTGAGCCCCAAGATGAAAAAGGATGCCACATCTCTTGCAGCAATATCTTTCCACTGGCAATAAGTTCAGATTTCATTATATATTATGCAAGAGACAATCTTCTGCTCTAAATGAAATGTGCATGACACCTGGATGGCTGTCTGACTCGCCAGATTGGGAAATGGGAAACCTGAAATTATTCAGATAAAAAGACACATTTTGGGTATCTCATTTATATGATAGGTGATTTTTTTTTTCTGGTAATGTTGAACTGCCACCACTCCCTACATGTTTGGGTTTCAGACCGGCAATAGCGAGGGCTGAGAAGTGGATCGAATGTGAGAGTATCCATGGAAACAGTCTTGACATCGAAGCGTCAATCTCCGCTCTGAAACGTTGCATGTGCATGATTGATAAGGATAAGTACAGATGTGGCAAAAGGAAGAAGAGCACATGCGAGCGATGTGTCGATGAAGTGTCCTCGTCCTCAATTTGCAAATTATCCACATTGGAAAGGGATGAGGGGAAATTCTCGTGGTTGTTGTTGTTGTTTTTTCTGTGGTCCATGCTTCTTCTTCCCGATTCTGAATAAGCATTTTACTGCTCTGTCCCATAGAAACATTCCTGTATTTACACTAAATCAACACAGTCACCTTTTCAAACTTCACAGAAAACTTTTCAACTTCTTCTTGGAAAAACAGAGAATTATTTGTGCTGCATTCATCATGTGAAAATACTAACTGTTCTTTTGATTAGACGTCCATTAACCTCCACGTTAATTACCATGTACGTACTTCCAAAAACCCAAAACACCTAAAGTCCCTTTAGACTTCTGACAACAGGCCTCATGGAGCAAAGAACAGGTGGTACCGCAGAAAGAGATGTTTTGACAGTCCCAGCATCACAACAGAGACAGACGGCAATTTATCTGCAGACAAACGTTGTCACCACACCTCATAAAACCTCTCAGAGGTGTTCTCTCTTCCAATTGCTGTCAGTGTCACCGTTAATGTCAGCTCTCAGCTCTCAACTGACGCCTCACTGGTGTGCGTTTGGCAGCACGCCTCAGAGAGGAGTGTGTTGTGAGTGAGCGCATCGACGTTTGTGGCACTTCGCATGTGTGTTAGTGACTTCCTGCATACAGTGCGTGCGGATACGTGTGTCCATGCATGTCTCATACGCTGATGAGCTATGTGCGAATCCCTGCAGTGAAAACACACACAGCTGAGAACGGCACCCTCCGTGTTTTCCCAGATCGTATGACATAATCGCCGTACGCCCTCCTGACACTTCATCGCCGGTCTTCTCTAACTAATGAACTGGCCGCCATTCACTGCTCCACAGAGGCCTGATTCAGGGATTCGTGGTGCTGAACGCCTGCTTCACACATGACACAGAGACAGACACTGTATTATCTTGCTAATAGGTTTAAACTTCACAAGACATATATATTTGTTGTTGCTGACAAGAATCAGAGCTAAAAACATTTCTCAAGCGTTGATTTAATTAATCTGAACAGTGCGGTCAAAGTATTTTTCTTCAAGGCAGCACCCTTATGAAAATGCTGTCCTTCCTGATAGTGTTGGTGCCATCAAATGTGGCAAAATTACTGTGATGAAAATGAAAGTCTAACCTTTCTTGGAGATGTTTTCTCAATTTTCCCCTCCCAGTACCTGATCTGATATCCAATACCAGAACTCACTTTTTCTCTGATTTAAAACCGGTATGTGTCACTGTTTTGAGCTCATTTGGATCATTGTTATGTAAGATAATATGAGGCCAAGGGCTGCTGTTGCACCAAAAATTGAGTTGGCAGCCTGCCATGATGACAAAATTAATGTAATTGATAGCAGAAACACTGGATTTTATAATGGCACTGACAAAGACTCTGTTTTTAAAGGCAGAGCCAGCTCTTCTTCTGTTGTTGACAGAAGGGATGATCCGTTTTTTTCAATGCTTTGTTGTTAGGTTGTTGTTAATGCGTCCATTGTGTGCACTCCAAATTAGAGCATGAACCAGTGAGGAGGAAGGAGGGAGTGGGATTAACACCATGTCAGATTCTAAGGTCTGATTGGTTGTCTTGACTCAGGTGCCGTGAATTCTTAAAAATGGCCTCTGAGGCAGCAGATGAAGCCAGGGGAGACTGAGTTTTTTTTTCAGCTTATCGCAGTTATCGCAAATATGAGTTTGCGTTAACTCCGAAGTTAGACAATATTTTTATAGAACTTACCTACTTCTGCTTTAATGTGGCTTGGCCATGTTTGGTTGCTATCAGATAATCTTCACATATGTCATGGTTAAGCATTAGATTTTTTTGTTTCCTGATTGAGTGTCAGACATGTCTTTCCAGAACTATATGAAATCTGCTGGATTTAGCAAATTAAAATATTGAATATCAGAAAGCAAACATATAGTTTGAGCTTGACAATGATGCCTTCAGGACTTCAGGGCTTCAAATCTTTTATCACTTCATGAGCAAAAATGTTTGGCTAAGGTTTGGAAAATAAATTTTGTTTTATTTATTTATTATGAATTTCACACTTGACTAATCTGCTTCATGGAAATAAGTGACGTCAGTTCTGTCCAACTAAGCCACGCCCACTGCCGAAATCTTTACCATAACAAAGCTCCTCTAACTTTGGGTGATTTTTTTTTCATTTGTTCTTTTACGACCCCTCACCCATAGTGTGGAGCTGAGAGAAAAAAAATCATATTTTTTTAGGGCCTTTAAATTTGTGTTAGCGCAGTGGGTCAGGATTTTCAGTGTCCCTTTCATGTGTTCTCAGCAAGAGCAGAACAAGATGAAAAGCAGAGCAACCCACGGACACATTTTCCACCACGCAACAGGAGGATCAAAGAAGTCATAGTTTTGAGTCAGCCAAACCAAAATCCTTGATGTGCACACTGAATAGATAACACAAATGAAGGTTTAAAAACATTCACCCCGTGGACTGCCTCAGAGTCTATTCACCTGGATGTAATGCAATCATTAAGCTGGCCTCTGACGCCAATCTTACACCAGTGTTTTCTTTCTCAGACCGATGGCTCCAATAAACCTTATTAATTTTGGCCTCCACCCAACCCCCCTTTATTGAGCACGCTGCGAAACGAGCCCCTCTCTCCTCTCTGTGGACTGACTGGGCTGAGAGGTAAGAAAAGTGACAGTAAAGGCCAACTAATGATGTTGAGCGGCAAGAGGCGAGGAAGCCAGGTCTCTTAGCAACAGTTTCTCCTCTCTGCCGATACTCACCAGCTGGAATAAACAGAGTTTGGTGTGTGTGTGAGTGTGTGTGTGAGCTGGTACTGTATATGTGCCTGCCTAACTATAGCAGGTGTCATCAGTTTGGCTCTACAAACAGCTTAGCATAATGTCTTGTGGCAACTCTGACCAAAAACAAAACAAAAAAAAAGCCCCGCCTTTGTTTCATTGCGTGTGTGTTTGTGTGTTTGTGTGTGTGTGTGATGAAGCTGAAGTACAGTACACTGAAGAGATTAGACTTTAACAGAGTGCTTCACCAATCAGAGTCAACTGTTGGCTCCTTTAATGAATCTGTGATGAGTGTGTGTGTGTGTGTGTGTGTGTACTGCATGTATTGTACTGTATGTAAAAGTATGTGCTGAAGATGAGCTGAAGCATATAACTAGATTACTATTTAGTTTTTCTTTACATTTAAAATCCCTGAGCTAGTGTAAGTGCAAAAAGTTTTTCAGTGGTGTGTGTGCATCCTTTCAGTAATACAGAGCTTTGCTATTTGTTTGCTGTGCATATAATTCTGTTTCGACGTCTGTGCTGGTGCCTCTTCACCGTCTCTTCTGTGACACCAACAGTGTAAAAAATGTATTTCAGAGACACGACACATGCGAGCACATTGCACCCTCTTGAGTTGAGACGCGAGAACTTCTGTTTGCTTTTTTCTACATCACAGAGGGAGATGTTTATTTCTCTAAGTCTCCCAAGCCACAACACTGACAGACCAAAGCTCCTTAAATAATGCTAATGATGGTATTTATTTTTAATTCAGTTGTCAGGATCTGAAAGAAGAATCAACCTTTAACATTACTGCTGGTATAAAAATTAAATCCCCTGTGGCACACTGTGTACAATCTTTATGAACATGATACTTAAACTGTCTTTTTTTTTTTTTTTTGAGGGTGTAATGTCATGAACTTTTAATTTGATTAATTCAATTGTTTATTTTATTTTGTATTTAATTCTCTTAGAAAACTGCATTGGGCACAATACATACACAATAGTGCTAACATGTTTTTTTTTTTTTTTGATCTATCAGTCATTTTCCCAAGTAATTGATAAGTTGTTTGATCAATAAAATGGTAAATAAAATGTTTTCCAAAGCTCAAGGTGACGTTCTCAGATGTGTTGTTTTGTCTGCAACCCAAAGAAATTCAGTTTACTGTTATAGAGGACTAAGGAAACCAGAAAATATTCACATCAGAGAGGCTGAAATGATTCATTGATTATGAAAATAGTTTGCAATTAATTGAATAGCTGACAAATAATCAATTAATTGACTAATAGTTGCAATCAGCTCTAATATACAGTGCAATGTATGACTGCAATTTTCAAACATTTTGACAAATGTGGTCTAAATTACAGATGAGTTAGTATATAGTCTGTTTATTGGGTATATCCATATCAACTTTTTATTTTAGAAAAAAAAATCACAAAGAGAAAGAGATTTGGATTGTAATGGTACATAGAAAAAATAATCTTTTTAAAAAATGCATGAGTGCATTATGAAAAAGTAATTTCTTACTTAACCCCATGTTTTGTTCATTTCATGTTAAATAATTTTGTGTTCCCGGTCAAAAATGACCATTCCATTAAGACTCATCATAAAAACTATAATAATACATATATTATCACTATTTGTTGTGTTAGATTTTTTTATCAACTTAAGTTCTTGTGAACATTACAAGTTTTGAATTTCTATTTGTTATTCATGGCCTCCCCTCCTTGAACCGCCACCTTACTGTGGTGGAGGGGTTTGTGTGCCCGAATGATCCTAGGAGCTATGTTGTCGGGGGCATTACGCCCCTGGTAGGGTCTCCCATGGCAAACAGGTCCTAGGTGACGGGCCAGACTAAGAGCGGTTCACAAGCCCATCATGAACAGAAGAACATCAAGGACACCTGTACGTACGTCGCCCGGATTGGCGTTACCAGGGGCCCCACCCTGGAGCCAGGCCTGGGGTTGGGGCTCGCAGGCGAGCGCCTGGTGGCCGGGTCTTTGCCCACAGGGACCCGGCCGGGCTCAGCCCGAAATGGCAATGGCGACGTGGGCCCGCCTTCCAGTAGGCTCACCACCCGCAGGAAGGTCCATGAGGGGCCGGTGCAATGTGGTTTGGGTAGCAGTCGTGGCAGGGGGCCTCGACGACCCAATCCCTGGACCAAAACTCTGGCAATAGGGACATGGAATGTCACCTCGCTGGGGGGGAAGGAGCCTGAGCTCGTGCGGGAGGTTGAGAGGTACCGGCTAGAGATAGTCGGGCTCACCTCCACGCATAGCTTGGGCTCTGGAACCCAGCTCCTTGAGAGGGGCTGGACCCTCCACTACTCTGGAGTTGCCCAGGGTGAGCGGCGGCGAGGCTGGTGTGGGCTTGCTTATAGCTCCCCAGCTCAGCCGCCATGTGTTGGAGTTCACCCGGTGAACGAGAGGGTCGCTTCCCTGCGCCTTCGGGTTGGGGATAGGTCTCTTGCTGTTGTTTGTGCCTACGGGCCGAACAGCAGTACAGAGTACCCGGCCTTCTTGGAGTCCCTGGGAGGGGTACTTGATAGTGCTCCGACTGGGGACTCCATTGTTCTACTGGGGGACTTCAACGCTCACGTGGGCAACAACAGTGATACCTGGAGGGGCGTGATCGGGAGGAACGGCCTCCCCGATCTGAACCCGAGCGGTGTTCTGTTATTGGACTTCTGTGCTAGTCACAGTTTGTCCATAACGAACACCATGTTCGAGCATAAGGGTGTCCATCAGTGCACGTGGCACCAGGACACCCTAGGCCGGAGGTCGATGATCGACTTTGTTGTCGTTTCATCTGATCTCCGGCCGTATGTCTTGGACACTCGGGTAAAGAGAGGGGCTGAGTTGTCAACCGATCACCACCTGGTGGTGAGTTGGATCCGCTGGCAGAGGAGGAAGTTGGACAGACCTGGCAGACCCAAACGTATTGTGAGGGTCTGTTGGGAACGTCTGGCCGAGCCCTCTGTCAGGGAGGTCTTCAACTCCCACCTCCGGAAGAGCTTCTCACAGATTCCGAGGGAGGCTGGGGACATTGAGTCCGAAAGTGGACCATGTTCTCTGCCTCCATTGTCGCTAACGACGGCCAAGGTTCGAAGTTGTGGACGCTTGAAGGTCTCTGGTGCCAGGTGTTGTCGTGGCGTGGCATGGTAACCTTCCCGAATCCCGGTGGTGGACACCGGAAGTAAGGGATGCCGTCAGGCTGAAGAAGGAGTCCTATCGGACCATGTTGGCCTGTGGGACTCCTGACGCAGTTGACAGGTACCGGCAGGCCAAGCAAGCCGCAGCCTGGGACGATGGTCCTGGAGGCAAAAACTCCGGGTCTGGGAGGAGTTCGGTGAGGCCATGGAGGAGGACTATCGGTCGGCCTCGAAGAGATTCTGGCAAACCGTCCGGCGCCTCAGAAGGGGGAAGCAGTACTCTGCCAACACTGTTTACAGTGCAGGTGGGGAGCTGTTGACCTCGACTGGGGACATTGTCGGACGGTGGAAGAAATACTTCGAGGATCTCCTCAATCCCACCGACTTGCCTTCCAATGAGGAAGCGGAGGCTGGGGTCTCTGAGGTGGACTCGTCCATCACCCAAGCCGAAGTCACTGAGGTAGTTCGTAAGCTCCTTGCAGTGGCAAGGCGCCGGGGGTGGATGAGATCCGCCCTGAGTACCTCAAATCTCTGGATGTTGTGGGGCTGTCTTGGCTGACACGCCTTTGCAACATTGCATGGAGGTTGGGGACAGTGCCTCTGGTGTGGCAAACTGGGGTGGTGGTCCCTCTTTTTTAAAAAGGGGGACCGGAGAGTGTGTTCCAACTACAGGGGGATCACACTTCTCAGCCTCCCCGGGAAGGTCTACGCCAGGGTACTGGAGAGGAGAATTCGGCCGATAGTCGACCCTCGGATTCAGGAGGAACAATGCGGTTTTCGTCCTGGTCGTGGAACACTGGACCAGCTCTATACCCTCCACAGGGTGCTTGAGGGTTTATGGGAGTTTGCCCAACCAGTCCACATGTGCTTTGTGGATCTGGAGAAGGCATTCGACCGTGTCCCTCGTGGTATTCTGTGGGGGTGCTCCGCGAGTATGGGGTCCGGGGAGCCTTTGCTAAGGGCTGTTCGGTCTCTGTACGACCGGAGCAGGAGCTTGGTTCGCATTGCCGGCAGTAAGTCAGACCTGTTCCCAGTGCATGTTGGACTCCGGCAGGGTTGCCCTTTGTCACCGGTCCTGTTCATAATCTTTATGGACAGGATTTCTAGGCGTAGCCAGGGGCCGGAGGGAGTCCAGGTTTGGGAACCACAGGATTTCATCTCTGCTTTTTGCGGATGATGTTGTCCTGATGGCTTCATCAGGCCAGGACCTTCAGCATGTACTGGAGCGGTTTGCAGCCGAGTGTGAAGCGGCTGGGATGAGAATCAGCACCTCCAAATCCGAGGCCATGGTTCTCGACCGGAAAAGGGTGGCGTGCCCTCTCCGGGTGGGTGGAGAGGTCCTGCCTCAAGTGGAGGAGTTCAAGTATCTCGGGGTCTTGTTCACGAGTGAGGGAAAGATGGAGCGTGAGATTGACAGGCGGATTGGTGCAGCGTCCGCAGTTAAGTGCGAGTCGGTGTACTACCGGACCGTCGTGGTGAAGAAGGAGCTGAGTCGAAAGGCTGAAGCTCTCGATTTACCGACCGGTCAATCTACGTTCCCACCCTCACCACCTATGGTCATGAACTTTGGGTAATGACCGAAAGGACAAGATCGCGGATGATACAAGTGGCCGAAATGAGTTTCCTCCGCAGAGGGTGGCTGGGCGCTCCCTTAGAGATAGGGTGAGAAGCTCGGTCACTCGGGAGGAGCTCGGAGTAGAGCCGCTGCTCCTTCGCATCGAGAGGAGTCAGCTGAGGTGGCTTGGGCATCTGTTTCGGATGCCCCCTGGACGCCTCCCTAGGGAGGTGTTCCAGGCATGTCCCACCGGGAGGAGGCCTCGGGGAAGACCCAGGACACGCTGGAGAGACTATGTCTCTTCGGCTGGCCTGGGAACGCCTCGGGGTCCCCCCGGAAGAGCTGGAGGAAGTGTCTGGGGTGAGGGAAGTCTGGGCATCTCTGCTCAGACTGCTGCCTCCGCGACCCGGTCCCGGACCAAGCGGATGAAGAAGATGAAGAAGATTCATGGCCTGTATGCCTTATTGATCTGAGAGCTTATACATCTTGAATTCAAGTTCTAAAAAACATAATTTTGCAAAAACACGTGAGAGGGTTTTCCCTCTCGCGTGTTTTGCCTCCGTGTTTCACATTTTGAGCAGTGTAAGCCTCAGTGTACAAGAGAATGCCTTTTGCAAGTAATAGATAAAGCTCATATGAGCCGAAGTTACCACAACAACTAACAAGAACCATGACATCACAGTGTTCATCAGTCTATCAGTTTTTTTTTCTGATAACAGAAAAAACTGAAAACTGATATAAAATCAGGCTTCTAAACTTGGTGGAGTGGGTTAACTCAAACTTCAAGTGGTGTTTTTTCTCATGCACATGTTGGACAATATATGCAGATTTTTCCATGCACCTTGCAAATATATGCATTGCATTTATGGCACGTTACGTTTGTTTTCACATCAGTTATTTCTTGCTCTGGATTATATCTTGTCATCTTCAGCTTCTGACACTTCCTCCTCTAATCCATCCTCACTGCCAGTTTCCTGGCCTCTCTCCTCCTCAATAGTGTGGTGATCAAATATATAATCAAAAAGCCTCAGCTTACCGTATATCGGCCTGCCATGGTGCTGCGACATAATGAACCGTGACCAAGTCCTCATAAAAGCATTATTTTCCAAAGCTACGAGAAAAGTCCAGTATTATTGAATATATAATAGTGGTTGCCTAGGGAACCCAAAAGTGTGTGTGTGTGTGTGTGTGTGTGTGTGTGTGTGTGCGTGCACTTGCATGCATGTGTGTGTGCGTGTGTCCATCTGACAAATGAGGATGTACCTGAGCTCACTTTTATACACTAATTATCATCTCCCCCATTCATTTAAATCCATAATCCATTCCATCCAATCATTTCTCTCCAGCTTTATGAAGGTTTACACACATACACACACACACACACACACACACACACACACACACAATCTTCAAATTTGCTCTCTGGTGTTCCTATTATTTTACTGGTCAGGGGTCACAGACTCAGCAGCTGTCCTTAAGTTTGTCTAATTATCTAATTATACATATGTCATAATATGAAAGCACAGAAAAATCAAACATAAAAGCATCCTGCAGCCTCTTCCCGCAGTAACTAATACACCTCAAGGAAGTAATGTTATTATTGATTATTAGTATCATGCACCCAATTCACGAAACCTTTTCCTTATTGTGTGCAAATGACAAATGAAGGTACTGATTGTCTTTCCCCGTGAAAAGTGTGATCACCTTAAAGCTAATTAAACACATAGGTTAATGTCTGTGGAAAAAGTTTACAAATTGAATCATTGAAATGAAGACCTTTGGTGACATCTGCAGCTTTGAAGAGAGTACTGCATGTTAGATTTTTCTTCTCCGTTTGTGACGCTGAATAAGTTTGAGAAAGGTTCTCTGACAAAACAAAAGATAACAAACTAACAAAACTCAATGTAAAAGTTTAATAAGTATTATATATATGATGGGTGTATTATCATTACCACCATAAAACTGGATGAACTGCAGGTCCTTTCTGAGCCTGACCTCTGACCCTCCTCTGAAACCACAGTAAGTGTCCAATAATATAATAAATAATGGTGCATTTTCAAATATTTTGTATATATACTTATCTCAATTTATTGTTAAATGACTTTAAATGGAGCAGATGGGTCACAGTTTAAACAATGCCAGAGGCTGCTGGTAAGGCGAGGTTGTTTAACTTTATGCTCAAAAGTCTCCAACTGCTGACAGCATGTCCACAACAGAGAAAAAGACTAAAAGCTTAAAAGAAATAAATGAGATACTCGATACCTGACGATAAAACAGAAGAAAAAGAAACCGTACACCTCCTGGTTTCTAACACATGGCTCTAAAAGAGTATCTAACTGCTGGAAAAGGTAAAGCACATTGAAATGAGGCAAAGATTGGATACAAAAATAAAAGTAATATAAAGGTAATATTGGGTTAATATGACTTAGTGAAAGTGTGTTTATTAGTATAATCATATCAGTGCACATACTGTACATATATTTCTTAGATCAAATGATGACCAGTGTATTTTAAGTAATCTGTAAGTTATCAGAAAAAATGTGAAAAATATTACTCCTGCCATGGTTTCCCCTAAAAACTTACTGACAAAAAGCCCAATTGTAGACTTAATGTTTATCACTCTTAATTGAGGACTTCTAGTCATGACAATAACTTTCTAATAAACCAGTAGACATGTCGCTTAACTGTAAAAGTGAGACTTATATTAATTACTTGATAATAAATAGAATTGGTTTTCTCCACCCAAAAAAGTTCTTATTAATGACTTTTAATTGTTCTATCAAATAATGTATTTAAACCCTAAACATCAGTTAATACCTACAAACCCTTTATAAAGCTTTAGTTTTAAAATCATATTTCTGGTTGCATACTATGTGCAAAACGTTCACTCCAGCAGCAAACTTTGGCTAAATTTCAGAACCATGGTCAGCTCCAGTTCAGAACCAGGGTCAGCTCAGATCATCACGTTTTTATTAATTGAAACCACCGCGATTGATTAAATGCTTTTGAATGCTTTTGAATGTTTGATGCAAATTCCAAACAGTGAATCAAATCTGTCAAAAGCTACTCAGACACACTCAGACTAATGAGTATACTCCACAGCTATGACAGCACATCGGTAGATGTATTTATTTTTTTAATAGTGAGGTTGAAATCCTCTTCTTTCCCGTGCATCCCTCTCTTCTGTCTCTCCGTCTCTCTCTGGCTTGACGCAGCTCCTCCACACGGCTGTGCGCATCTCCATCCCCGGACGGAGCCGAGAGGAGAAGTCAAAGCAGCAGAGACGCGCTGAGAGATCGATTTATTTTTTTCTTTCTTCTTTTTTCTTGGGTAGTTTTTTTTTTTTTTTGGAGGGGGGCAGATCTACTGTCGAGAGGACGCGCGTGAACGAGGAGCTGCAGATCCAAGTGGAGAGAAAAGGAAGAGAAAAGAGAGAGAGAGAGAGAGAGAGAGGGGGCGCTCAGTCCTGGTCCGGGACGCGGGCGGACGCTGGTTTCGGAGTTCACCGCGCTTTTCTGCACTTTGCGCTCAATCCGATGCTGCTGGAGGAGTTGACAGAAACCGACAGGTGCTGATTTTTAAAGCAGGGTTGTTCTGACCCCCCCCTCTCCACCTCCCTCCCTCCCATCTTGTACTTCGGAGCCGGTGTGTGGACAGACTCACGTACGCGCAGCGGAGTCGTGCGCGGGGAGCTTCTTTTGTTGCTGATGCAGAAGTGAAGGAGGGTGTGTTTTTTTTTTTTATTTTCCAGTGGATCTCGGTGTTCTCGCTGCACAGGACAGATCGCTTCAGACAAACAGCCGATTTGCAGGATCGAGCCCGGGGTTGAAGTCCGACGGCACACACACACACCGCGCCCCCCTGCGCCGCCGACCCCTTTGTGCAAGGACTATGTTGATGAAGGAGTACCGCATCTGCATGCCCCTCACAGTGGAGGAGGTGGGTGAAGTTTGCATGTTTTTTTTTTTTCCCATCCCGCTCCGTTTGCTGGTTTGTCCCCTCTCCCATCACCACGGGAGCTGCAGGGTTTGTTCGTTTTAGCGACTTGGCTGCTAACAAACAGGTGATCGTTGCAAACTTGTCTCATCTTGCACCAAAGGACGAGTTGTGCTCCCCACAGCCGCTCTGCAGGCCACCGCGGGGTGGAGCTGCTGGTGTCTCTCTCTCTATCTTCTGGCAGAGGAGAAGAGTCGTGCGGTTTCCAGAGCTGTGAGAGGAGATTGTGTAAAGCAGCATCAGCAGCATCAGCAGGGAGCAATGTGATTATTAGAAGTATTCAAGGAAAAATCCCCCCCCCCCCTCATGTTTGTTTGTCACATGCAACCACGCTGACTACAGTCAGAGAGAAATGTATGAAATGTGTCTGTTTTATACTGAGTGTCTGTGATTGTGGTCCAGAACAATGTGTGCAGATACAAATTGCTTCACCCCTCTGCACACGGCTCTTACTGTGCTTCCTCTACCTTAGACAGCACTCTGTGTTCTTGTTCGTCCACATCACGAGGACTCGAGTTACCTCTGTGCTCCTTGTTTAGACCTGCAGGGATCTGTGCTTATGCAACCCCTGCATGCACCCTGTACATCTGTCTCAGAGCTGGAAACGCAGATTTAACGCTCATTTCTTTCGCCCGTTTTCATTCTCACACGCCGTCTTTGTGTTTGGAGGCGCTCAGGCTGGCAGGCAGGATGAGGGAGAGTTCCCCTCAGGTCGCAGTGACACGGAGGCAGCTTCACGATCAAGTGTTGCTGCTGTGTTTTGACGTTTTTACGACGCAATAAGGTGTGATTAGTCTTGAGCATTCAGGTCCGTTGTTTCCCGTATTGTCTCTCCTCTGTCTGCTCTATGATGGGCGCCCATGTGTTGTGTCAGTACTTTCTTTCACTCAGTGGCGGTGTGTGATGTTGTAACACATTAACACACTGTAACACATTTGTGACTGTGCGTGTCTGCTTGTAGAGGCAGATGACTTCATGTTACCTGAGCCTAAACCACAGATCCGGTTCCAGCTGAAGTGTTTTAGTGGATTGATTAGTGTCATAAAGGTTTTACGCACCATTTAACCCACTTTTCCATGACAGGCGGCAAGTGCACTTCTGAATAAGTGTGTCACCACTGTGGAGCCATTAAACTGTATCTTAATGCTGTTTGTGGAGATTTACCCCTCCTCTGCGGTCAAACAAAGCCCACTGCTGTGTTTTAAGGCCGGTTGAGGCTGAAGCCGGAGTCACCTGTACTTTTAATCAAGAGAGCCGACTTGAACAGCCTCTCCTGAAGTCTATCGATCCTTATCTTGCTCGATGGTCCTGCTTTGAACCCTCAGGAAAGTTCTGCGAGTTTCATGTTTATAATTACCGGGGTGCTGCTTTATCACGTCTTGTCCGGGGGCCGATTGGCTCCTCTGCTTTGTTCCGCTCCAGTGGTGATGGAAGATGTTCCTCTGTGGCCTGCCAGAGGTTTTCACATCTGCTGCTGTAATGATAATAATGTGTCCCCAGCTAATCTATTGATCTTTCATTCACCTGCCGAATAAATGCTTGTAATCTGCTCACTTTTGTGGCGCACGCCCGCACACATAAATCAAACAGTTATTATCAGCACAAGTGGAGAACAGTCGTGATTGGATCTCTCTCCTTCTAAAACAGTTTGGCTGCAGGTAGGAAGTGATTCAATGCAAACATAAAGGAAAAGACCATTTCCTGCTCTGTCCTGGATGAAAGCACCCAATAAACCAATCAAATCTTAAAGTGCTGGACTGGTGTAAATTATATACTGCATGCATACTGCTGTGTGCTCCTTTGAAAACTGGATGTGTCATAAAAACACGTCTTCATTTCACACGGCCTGTATGGCGTATTTTTCCCCTGGATTCATGACGAGTAATGATGCATTTAGTGCTTTGGCATCCTGGTAATAGTGTATGCATCGCTTACACAGCATATCACAAGAGTCACGAATCAAGATCTCCTTGAATGGCCTTGCAGTGTGAGAGCAGCAGGCTCCTCTTTCAGACAGATATGAGTCTGTGGACGGCTCTGTTGCACAAAGACATGAAGAATTTTATGTCCCGTCAAGAGACTCTCATCTTCCAATGCAGATTAAGTTCAAGCACTGCTGAGAAAACAAATTTGGAGACACCGTCGTG
Organism: Scortum barcoo; assembly: GCA_023238725.1. Classification (NCBI taxonomy): domain Eukaryota; kingdom Metazoa; phylum Chordata; class Actinopteri; order Centrarchiformes; family Terapontidae; genus Scortum; species Scortum barcoo. The sequence continues at coordinate 13,701,866 of CM041547.1, forward strand.
ATGATTTCCTCTCAGTAGAAGCGCAATAAAGTCAACTATAACAAATGTGTCTAAGAAATAGCTCTACGGTGCTCTTTCTTTTTTTCTGTTGCCCATGTGTTTCTGTTCATACTGTGTTTGTGTGATTTGCATTTTGCAGTGAATTTAGCATAATTTAAGACTGAGATAATTGTGGGTTTTTTTTCAGCCATGTGTGTTTGTCTGTGTGTAAACAGGTATAGTATAGTCTGAAGATGCACTGCAGATCGTTCATTTTGACCAGTATATGGTGGGAAGATTCAGGGTAGGTGTAGGCAGGTGGTGTAGTGCAAAGTTAGTGCTTTGTGCTCAGGTGTTTTCATATCAGTGTGCACGTTCAGAAACCTGCCACAGTTCAAAAAAACTCATCAGTCTCTTTGATAGGATGAGAGAGGCCCAATATGTAAACACAAACCCAAAAGCTGTGATCCTTTGTGATCATGTGTCAGTCATGTCATAGCCACAGGAGGAAAACAAAAGTCTGTCAGAAAACTTACAAGTCACTTCACAGATTTCATTGTCACATATTTAGTTGTGCTGGAGGTCTTTGTTTGTAAAAAAAAAAAAAAAAAAGAAAAATCTCTGCAGTGATCTCTGTATCTCTGAAGCTGCAGCGTTAAAGACAGGCACCTGTTTGGAAAAAGGTGACATCATCCAGTCAGCGTAAGGTCAGTCTCTGGGGGTTTCCGTATGTTTGCTTGTGTTCCTGAATACTGAGACGCCCCACAGCACGTCTAGGCCCAGACCCAAGATCTTGTTTACGTCCCCAGAGTGGAGACTCTGCACTCTTGACTAACGAGAAGCCTGTTCCTTCGCCATTCCCCCCGAGGAGCTCGTGGCTCAGCCAGACAGTGACCTGGCTCACACACAGCAGATGGAAAGAAACATGCTCACTCAGACGATCTGCCAGACGTCAAGGGATGAGAGTGGGAGAGAGAGAGAGAGAGAGAAAATGTATGTGTGCTGAGAAGGTGATTGATTGCTTTGGATAACTTTCTGCGTCTGCCTAAGTCTGCATCATTTTGTTTTGGCCTCTGTAATTGTTTCGTGGGTCGACGATTATCTAAAGCATCTGAATGCACAGAGTAAACAGATACTGAGGCAGTTTAAGGAAGCTGCATCCCTACACCGTGTTGAGTATTTTAACACGCAGAACACACTGTACAACAATGATCATGTGTTTGCACCTACCTTATCTTAAAATGAAGACTACAAACAGGCGGAAACAGCGGTCCTGTCCAGTGGTAAGAAAATCTGCCTACCCACACCACCATCAGAATTAAACTAAGATAGCCGGCTGCTTGCTCCAGCTACACTTTTACTGTAAGGACATACAGATGGTACTGATCATCTAACTCTCACCAAAATAAAGTGTATTTCCCAAAATGTTATGCCTTAGTTAAACAAAATTCATGAAACCTATTCTATCTGGTTCTGTGTACTGCTCCTCTTAAACCCCCTCTTCTATGCTGTAACTGAAAGTATTGTTGAATTGTATTTATTCAATTTATCTACACTGTAAACTAGTTTCCCTGCAGGGATGCTTACCAGATTATTGTCTAATAATGTCTTCAGTACCCACTAAAACAAATCTCAAATGCAGCTGTGGAAGATTCATTCTGACGTTCATTTTCCAACTACGCTGAGCAGAGCGTTCACTGCCTCATCAATTACAATGCAGTTTTCTCTGCAATTAATTAACCATCCACTGCTTAAAGAACAGAGAGTGTCTTTCTGCACCTGAGCAGCAGCTGAATTGCTCTCACTGCTTACTTGATCAGCTCCTGAGTAATGAGCTTCGGAGCACGGGGTTGAGCGAACAAGAGCGTCGCCTTTGCTCTGTTAAAAGGAAGGGGAAGTGTCTGTTTGCTGTTTGATAAGACAGTAGTATAAATTAGCCCCGCAAAGTCATTAAAACAGAGCTCAATTTCACGTTCAGTCAGTGCTAAACGACCTATCAGATTGGCCTTGGATCTTCATTAAAAACCTCGAAGGCCACTTCTGACGTCGCCTCTCTTGGATGTAGCAGAACGTAACAGGAAACCTGTCAAATCAACAGACGCTGCACAGTTCATTCAGTATTTATATTCAACTGTAAACTCAGATATTTTTTAAATGAACCATACATCTCTTGCTCGACAAGTATTGATGTAAAGTACATTTTTAACTCCGGATTAAAATGTGCAGTAATAGAAAGAGAATGCATGACAAGAATAGAAATAATTGGTTCTCTGCCACTTCTTTGCTGGACTTTGCTCTATGTTTTACTGCCACGAGTTGTATTATATCATTGCTCTCTCTGTTTGACTGCATTCGGTGGTCTGTACTGGTGTGCGCTCTTATGTCTTTCAGCAGCAGTCGATTCTTTATGGCTTTGTTTCCTTCCTCCATTGGGTTGTTATTGATAGTCATCTGTCAGTCCACCTGCAGTCTGCCTGGTTATTTCTCGACATACCATTACTTGAATTGCTTCCATTTGCCTGACTTCTATAGTTATCGAGCTGCCAGCCTGCTGGCTCATAGGACAGTCCCCACTGTGCAGATAATTGAAACCCCTGTGGTGTTTGCGTGGTTACGCACAAAGTTTGTCTCAGATTATGGCTCCTCTATTAAAGCTAATTTTCCGAGTTTCCCTGGCTGAGAACCTTTTGTTTTGAGTCTGGCTGTTGCTTGTTTCTCTCTAATGCACTATTTCGAGATCCCACAACACTGGCATCACATTCATCAGTGCATTGAATTGTGTTCGGTGGGGCTAATCTTTGGGGGAACAATCGAGGGCAATTTAATGCAATATGGTTTCAGGCTCCCAAATAATCGTTTTAATGAGCTACAGCAATGTGTTTGTGTGTTTTGTGATTCTCTGATGACTTGGGGGACTGGGGGATTCAGATTTTATTGTGCTGGATTAGTGAAGCAGTGGCAAGTCACCAGAGAGATGTTATACAGCAGAGTGAGCGCCGGACTGACTTACTTGACGTCTGCGTATGCGGTGTACGTTCAATCTGTCTCTATGTTTCTCTCCCTTCACATTTTAAACTGCAGATGAGATGAGATTTAAAAGGCAATAACACCTCTTTTTCCTGACCTTATCTTTAAATGGATTGTGTAGGAGAACAATAAAAAAAGTACTCTGTTTTAGCCTTGACCAGCAGCAGGTAAAGGGCCCTTAGTTAGTTGGATGCTCCCAAAGTAAAGCACAGAAGGCTTCCCAGACTCAGTGCAAGTGCCCAATAAAAGGAATATTTAAAAGTAATCTTGTCAAAACATAAAACATTTTCTTTAAACAGTGCTTGGTGGAATCCATCACATAAAGTGGATAGTAATTCATGTCTGAATTACAAACAGGGGAAGAAGGGCAGATAGAGCCGTGGACCACCAAGGGCACTGAAAGCCTCGGTTTAACATGCAGGCAGAGCTAAGTGTTGGAGGCAATTTACTGAGAAGGCATGGCAAGGTTACATACTGGAACAGATAGGCAGTAATGGCCTGACTGCAGTGGCTACGTAGCAACATTAATGGTCTGGTAAACATCTAGGGTCAACACTTTTCTATTTATAGCGGAGCCGAGGACTAAATTAAGATCTGTCATGCAGGAACAGTTGGTCAGGTGACTGGAGGTTGTGGGAACCGGGGTGAGTAGTGAGCAGGTGAGAAATGATCGTGTCCTGAAGGGGGAGCGGAGAGTCCACGCCTGCGCCACCATGACTCAAAGGCATTTAAACATGAGCTTTAGCCCAGGAAGGCACGGAATGGCCTTTACTGGTAACTGGAAAAAACATTACACACAGTGCATGTTTATTAATTTAAAGGCACCTGGTCGATAAAGGGCAGACATAAAAGGGGGGGGTGGGGGCTGGGAGGATTTAGTCAGACATGGTGATTAATGTCAGAGGCAAAAAGGAAAGGAATCCAGACAAAGATTCGACTGGTTCACAAATGACACACAGAGCACGGCAAGCCAATAAAAGACACAATCTCGCTGCCTCAACACACACAGGTTTGAGCAAGTACAAAAACAGCGAGTGGCATTTTAACAAATTGTCTGGAGCTGACGAGAGAATATTTTTACCAAGGTATTTTATTCTTCTTCAGTACATTTAGTTCATTATCTACATCTGTGGCTGCTTGACAGTGTAGAGGGAGAGAGACCCAGAGACAAAGCGGATGATACGACAAGGTGATCCATCCGACTGCACATCCATTAGCTATACACACTAATCCTTTAGTGAACTTAAGAGAAGATGACGATATATGGAGAAATAGACCCCCACAAGCACTGTCGATGACATTCCCTTTAGCTGGTTAGTCACATCACTAAGCAACCCCAAAGCTGGGGTTTTACCGGTGTTAAACATGCAAATAAGTAAATGTTATATGAGGGTCAAGAGGATCACCAATGAGATAAATCAGGTGAAAAACTATAACTATAATCTGTTTTTTGTGGTCGTTTTGTGGAAATTACATAAGCTGCAGCATGAGAGGAAAGCTGGGGGATGTGGTCTGTACCTAAAGCAACATTTGTGAACATGTAGAAAATCATTAGTCCGCTGCATGCAACAGCAGTCTGACGATTGTCACTTGAAAACCGCAGCAACGTGCAGTTTTTGCAGCCGGTGAAAGAAAACCCTTTCCTGTCCGAATGTCAATGAATCTGCGATACGTTTGTTTGAGAGTGAGCTTAAATCTCAGCTGGTAACTCTTCAGCTTACAGCCTGTGTCATACCAAAGCTTGACATCTGTTGTGCCCTATCGCTGCCACCCCTGGCGATGTGTTTGAAACGCCACACATGGCAGCACAGAGCTTCAAACAGAGGCCCTGTGGCGATCAAGAAAGCAGTGACATATTTTTAATAGTCTTGCACACACACATACACACTCCAGACACACATTATACTGACAATTCCTGAGAACCTGAGCAAATTGCTTTAATTTCAGGTAATAGCAGCCTCGTCGACACAATATTTATGTTGCACTAACTTGTGCAATGCGCTGGGTTTTTTGTCTCAGATCAGCTCTGCTTGCTTTGCTTGTGACTGGAGATGCTCATGATATTTCTGTCATTATAATTAATTATAATATCTCCCTCATCAACAAGAATGTCAACCGTTGCTGTCATTACACATTACTAATTATTACTATACACACATAACACCCCTTTTTTTTACAATGAAATAGGAAAACCACCATTAAAATCTCCACGAATTAGACAATAGAATATGTTGTTTGTCCAGTTCTTCTAGACTAAATGACATTACAATGGTTTGTGTTAAAATAAGTTCTTGTTAGGGAAACATTGGGGTTTTTGGGTAAAATTATTAGCAAAGGTTAAGGGACAGTTGGCATGGTAACACTTTTACATCTGTCTCTCTTAAAAAGTATTTACTCTGCTGGGAATGCAGACATAGCCTGAAGTGAAGAACACACACGTATGATGTCTGAGCAGTGTAGCTTTCACCAGATGAAGTGTGGTTCGTCCATCGCAGTTTGGAGCACCTGAGACTTTGTTATGTAAGAGTGCGCTGAGGCTAAAACTTCAAGACTGCTTTTATCTTTTTGAATTAGAGATGTTGTGGCTGCCAAAGCTGCCTCAAATAGGCTGATTAGTATCGTAAAAAAACATTTTTACTGGAGTGAAAAGACATTAGTTGTATCTGTTGAGGTGAACGTTTGGAGAAAAATCATAAATAATAAAATCTTGCTTTTCTACAAATGACCTTGGTGTATCAACTGTGAATGTTACAGATCAGCTCAAAAGAGTGTACATGATCAGTTAACAGTTAAATCGCAGTGTAGTGTTGGAGGACTTAAATAATTAATGAAGGTATCCATGCTGTGCATGATGTTACACATTTGTGGAAAGATGTGTAAGTATGTCTCTGTGCCACTGACTTGGTCTAAGAAGGAAATTAAATAATAAAGCTTGTTCACATAGCCTGAGTTTGTAGAGTTTGACAAAGAGATTAAGTGCATCGGTTCAAATTGAATTCAAGTGTGTCAGACATTGCTTGCACTCAGGTACCAACAACTTGAGATGTTTCCAAGTCAGCATGTGTGTGTTTGCGTGTGACACACAGCAGGCTGCGCTCACACCAGATTATTGGGAAGCGAACACCATTCACCTTATCAGAACAGAAAACTCTTAATCGCCCGGCCCTCAATTTCTCCCTGTACCACTCTTCCTCTCTTCCTGTCCCCCTAAATCCTTGAGTTATTGTCAACATCCTGTCTAAACAAGGAAGAACAATGGCCGCTGAGAATAGAAGCTGTGCTGACACATTGTGAATGTGTTAGTAGAGTTATGGGACAGGTGTTAGGAGAGATGCACGGGAGCAGCTGGACATGCCACACTATAATGTAATCACGATGTATCAGGACGCATTATGCCCTCTGATTGCTGATGGATTGTGTATGTGATCACACTTTTATATGTTAATGGGAAGATATGTGGATCAGGTATTCGCTATATTTAAAATTACGCTGATTTCCTCAAGGTGGGTGGTCCAGCACTAAAAATGCAACTTCTAACTCTCTTCCGTAAGTGCACTTCTAACAGAGCATAGGACAATAAATGACTCCTCAGGACTCTTTCCAATTGCAAATATAGTCATTATGCTGTTCAGGTAGGTAAGTTATTTCATGGTTATTTCACAGATCTTATAATTTCGATTTCCCCATTTCTTTGTTGTCTCCATACTGTGGTTTGCGAAAGGGGAATCTCCCTTTAGTTGACACATAGGTTTTACCAGAGGTGGGGGACTCGAGTCCGACTTGTGACGCAAATTTGAGCACTTGAGACTTGCTTGACTTAAACTTGAGGCAGATGACACAAAAGGACTTTATATCAATTATTTGCATTTTTCTAGATACTAAGAAGTTAAGCTAAGTTTGGTTTTAGAAACATGAGTGAGTCATTTCAAGTGAAATGCGAAGATGAAATGTATACAGAAAGTTAGTTTATAGCTTACCAATGCGTAATTAATAATCAGAGGAGGTTTGTAAATGTTACATTTGAATATGTGATATTCACATAACATAAGCCATTATTAGTCTTGTCAGTCAGTATAAAGCAACCTCTGGATCAGAGTGAAGGAATGAAGAATACATTTATTTTTTATTTTTAAATTTACATTTCTTTTTATATTATTAATAATTCTGATAATTCAAATGTTGAAAATGAAACTCATCCTCTCATGGTGACTGTCTGTTATGTGATTTGGACGTAGAAACTGGGTTAGATCATCATATGAAATTGAAATTCATATGACTTGACTTGTGACTTGCTTGACCTGAGCAATGACTTATAGCAGGGACTCATGACTTCTTTGATTCTCACCACAGTAACTTGGGACTTGCTTGAGACTTCCCCACATTTGACTTACTCCTACCATAAACAGACGCAGGTGAAGGTGTCTGAATGACACACGTGTATGTCTACATGTCTACATCTAATTTTAAATTAGTCTCAGATCGACGCTGGCACACGACTCTCTCCCATCCTGTGAATTCACACGGACACAGACGCTCCTACTCTGTTGGGGGCGGTGAACAAGTCCCACCAATCAAAATGTTTCCTTTAGCAAATCAAAGCAAGAGATTCAACCGATGAGCCTGCATAATTATCGTCTGATCCTTTGAAAGGGTTCGCTTTCAAAGGCTAATTGGGAGACGTTCACTCCATACTCCACTGCCATAAACCTAATCAGCCCCCAACCTTGTCATCACCAAGATGCAGCTAAAGTAAAACGTGTAACCTATAGCTCTCTCTGCATGTGCCATTAACCTTCTCAGCACGTCAAAGGGCATCTTTATTGTAAATCAGAGGTAAAACAGAGGTAATTTATGAAGCATGTAGAGTAGATACAGCATATCAGGAGTTTAATGTATGACACACACACACGTCCATACCCACTCGTAGTATGTGGGTGTATGCACAGATACACCGTGTGCATACTAGAAGGACAGATACAAGTTTTTCTGGTTGCTATAGGAACATCAGCACCTCACAACTGATTAGAAATCTCTTTGATGATGAAGTGGCCCTCTGTATGTGTGCAGGGAGAACACGCGTGTGTCAAGGATGGCGCCATTTGGTTTTCCTGGGAAACAACAGAGGACCAGAGTTTGCTAAAGGGCACGCAATTAGTAACGATAACTGTCATTTCATGTTTAAGATATTTTATATATATCCGCCCTTTTGTATTAACACAAAAACATTCTCTCACAATCTTTTTTTTTTCTCCTTGTGTATTCATTCGTGCCTGGTATCTCTGACTCAGTGTTCCTCCCGAGCAGCTAGTTAGTGCCACAGGTGCAGGTGGCCAGCAGCATGGATCCTCTTCTCGCTCCTTCTGGCATCTGTTGCTTTTGTCCGCAGTTATTCTCTGTTGTCCAAATTGTTGTTTAATTGCAGTGATGTGACTGCTTTCAGCTGTATTTTGAGTTTGTACTTTTTCTCCCATCTCACATTGATCTTTGCCTCAATGCTCATGTATCTCCATAGATTGTCACTAGACAAACATGACACAGGGTGACTGAAATCTCTGTGTGCTCATCAGGTGAAAGTGTGTTGCAGACTAGTTAGAAATCACACACACATGTGTGCATGTCCGTGTTTGAAAGGGTGCTGTAACATGTTTGCAGCTGTTGTGATGTAAGCCCAACTACTGCTTGTGTCCACGTCCTTCACGTTTCTCTCATTGACTTTACAGATGAGCTTTTACAGTTAAAGCAGCTCAATGGAACTTTTCATTTTGTGTTGATTGTGGCACTCACTGTGGGCAACGGCGGTAGCATTTTATCTAACTTCAGGTTACATTTTCCCTGCGCTTCACCCCCCCCGCAGCAAGGAGACTACTCACTTGGGAGGAGAGCGGTTGGCAGCTCCAGTAACCTTAAGTTACTGACTGAAGCAACTCAAATTCAGCCATAGCAAAACCCAGCACTGTTACATCTGAAAAGTCAAGGAATATCCTAAACCTTATTGGAAAAAGTACATCGTATAAATTTCATCATAGGGAAAAAATTAGATTATTGTAACTTATTTTAATCATACAAACACACACATGTGTACATGACCTCAGACATACTTGCCATAATTTTGACTATACAAAAAAGACTCATTCTGTCGAACAGTTCATCTCCACCGTCATCTCCCATGTGAGCTTTATCTGAGCTTTCAACAAGAGGATAATTTCTGCTTGATTAAGTTCTGAATGCCTTTCATTTGTGCTTTCTGCAGGTGTGCGCGTGTGCGCGCACTGTGAGCAGGACAAATTCAAACACATATAATACGTAAAATAAAATAATCTCTGACACCCATAAATACAGATGGCTCTTGTTTTACTTCACGGTTCTGAGCTGCACCCATACTGTGTGGTTCCTCCTGTGCCCGCCTCCAGCTGTCAAGGGAAGTGTTTTAGAGACCATGAGCCTCAATGAACACTCTCCTTCTGTTATTACCATGCAAGTTGCACATCCTGAGCCAAGCCATAGGTCGCCGATTCATTCGATCATATATGGTTTACAGCCACTGTTTCTTTTTTAATGTTACATTGATCTTGATTATTTGACGGACATTGATGTGAGTTTTATCTCCATGGATCCAATACTGGACATAATGTTTTTGTAAGTAATGCTAGTAAATACTCCTGTCATGCAATGAGGTATCCATTGACCATATTAGAGAAAAGACTATGCCTTGCATGTTATCAATACTTTTATAAAACATAATGAAAATACAGATGAAAATAAAGGAAATGCAGAGTAATTGTTGGATACATACAGCTAGGGTGCAATTCTTAGCGTGGTTTGTGATCCAGTGATCCTCCCCTAATCACTTGGAGATCACTGAAAATATTGTTGTATTTTATGAGCATACCAACAATTTAGGGTAAAACTTTTGCTACGGCCATTGTAGTCACTGTACATCACCACAATCAAATTCAATTAGAATATTCTAGAGAATATACCACCTTCACTGAAACACCAAAACATTCAGACTCACTGCAGTTGTATTTAGTTGCATCTTATATTGCGTGGATCAAGTAAAATGCAATAACACATTCATTTAAAAAAAAAAAGTTAAAAAAGTCAAAGACAAAGTTGGAAGTACAGGAACATGTAAATGCATCAGATAGTATGTTGGTGTTTACCCAGAATTGAAGGAAGAAACTTCCCTGGCTATTTGGCCAAACAGGAAATGTAAAACTATGAGGATGTGATGAGAAAAGATTTAGTGATATTTTAGAAATGAGGAAAGGTTGCATTTAACAGAGCCAACCTGGAAAAGTCTCACCCTTCTCAGAGAACATCCACAGACAGCAAGCGAGCCATGTCAGCACACTTAACTAAGTACAGACTGAAAGACATGAACTTCAAAATTATACTTATTTTCTTGGGAGCAGTTTGCATCGATGCACAAAGTAAGTATGGCTCTTTCCCTTTAGCTGTTCATTTTGCTTCTAAAAGAATGAAGAAAGATAGAAAGAAAACCAAAATGTAGTATAGTATACATAGTTGTTGCTGAATTCATGCATCGATTCTTAAATCTTCCTAGGAAGTTATGAACTTTGTCACACGTATGGATGCTTCACTTCAAGTGATACTCAAGTCTGCATGACACTGGATGAAAACGACGTCTACTATGCAGACTTTAAAAAGGGGCTTCTTGTTTGGGATAGCCGACTGCCAACAAGTGTCCATGTTCCCCATGCTTACTCATATGAAGTACACTACAGATCCACATGCAAATATGAACTGAACAGATGGAAGCCAGACAAGTCAGCTTCAACAAAGACTAAAGGTAAGTGACGCTCAGTATGTTGATGTTATGGTCACTATATACTTCTATATACTATTATGCTATATACTGTTTTTTTTTACATAAATATAGAAAAATTTAAAGTACATGAAATTATGCATTGATGTAACCCTCAGAGGCCCCAGAAATCATCGTCTACCCCAGAGATGAAGTGAAAAAAGAGGAGGAGAATACACTCATCTGCTTCATCAGTCATTTCTTCCCCCCCACTGTCAACATAAAGTGGACAAAGAATGATGTTGAAGTATCAGTGGAGGATCCTTTCATCAAATGCTTACCCAATTCTGATGGAACATTTTATGTTTTCTCCAAACTGAATTTTGTCCCAAGTGAAGGAGACATCTACGGCTGCACTGTGGAGCATGACGCGCTGAAGGAGCCCAAGACCATGTTTTGGGGTGAGAACAAAGAAGCTTAATATCAAGCAGTACTGTCCTATTCTCTTGACTGGTCTGATAGAAATGTTGCTCAATTATGAATTCGATGTAAGAATTAGAGTTTTAACTTTAGATTAAAAATGCTTTTCTTCTTCCTCCCCAGAGGTTGACATAGATGAGATAAGTGTTGGTCCAACTGTCTTTTGTGGACTTGGCCTGAGTCTTGGACTTCTTGGAGTTGCTGCTGGAACATTCCTCTTTGTGAAGGGAAACCAATTTCGAGGCATGCCGGTGGACTAGTGGTTAAGATGTACACCACACGCCGCGTTCCCAACTGTCTACCACTGTGTAAAAGCTTTTTAAAAATGTGTATAAATAAAGCTAAATCATCTGCATATCTGCTATTCATTGAATTTTCTTTTTTTCCTCTACGTAATCTAGGTCTGCTTTTTTTATTTGTGTTGTGACTTGTTTACAGTTTGTTGTATATTCATCACATTTTTTTACTGTGTGTAACTCATATTAAATGTACCTCATTGCAACAGAGTCACTGAGCCTTTACTGTAAAAGTGAATATAACAGGTGTTATGCTTGAACAACCACCTTATAATGAAGACAAACAACCTTTTTTCACCTCAACTAACGTGCTATGAGGTCCCACAAGGGTCTGTTTCGGGACATACCCTGAGTCTGCTGTATATACAGTGTTATTTTGTCCTGATCAGATCATCCGGTAACAATTATCTCTTTTATGCAGATTCACCATTCACTTTTTGCTTAGTTTCAGCCACATGTAATAATCAGATTTGACCTTAAACAGATAAGAAATCCATCACAATAATCATTTAGATGCCTTGATTTCATGGCATAGATTGATAGTTTTGGCTTTGTTTATGACAGTTGACTGCTAAAGCTTTTGCATTAAGTATGTTTTTTCTAAATCCCACACCAACAAGCAGGCATGTACGTTAGGAGAAGATGAATAGGAACAAATAATGAATGTCACTAATGAATAAGTCAATAATGTCAATAATAATGTCAATAATGAATAAGTCACTGCTTGGAGACCAACGCGTTCTGTGTGTCCCAAAATAATTTTACCAAAATCAGATGCACAACCAAGAGAGAGTTTTCAAAAGAGCCACAAGACAGTAATGTAACTTTGAAGGAAAAAGAACTTCTGTAATGTTGACTGTTATTGATCATTTTATTTAAAGTTTTTACAACATTAAAAAACCCCACTGACATGATCTGCCTGGAGGAAATTAAGGAAAGTGTTCAGCAGTAAAATAAGGTATACACGTTGCAATATATGTTTATGTTTATGAGCATTAATCAGTCATGCCAATAACAGATATCTCCTTCCCTGACCTCCCTCTACCCCTTTGACCACCTTTAGTCTCTTAGGTTATTTGACTAAAATCTAGTGGCTATAATAGGGTTGGATCACATTTTTGCTAGTGTAGCCTAAAGAGTGCTGACAAACATTTGACTCACCTCCAGCAAAGGGGAGGGTGCATTCTTTCATTTAGTTGGCAGATTTCCTGCATTTGTTTCCGAGTGTCTGTGAGCACATAAACGCTGCACATCACAGCAGCTAATTGTTCCTGTAGTCATCTAGTTGTGAGAAAACATGCATGTTCACAATTTTCTTTCCTGTGTGGTTTTTGTCCTTTTCAGTGCAGGTGAGTGAAATTACTCTTCTACTTGAATGCACCTGTGAAAGTCAAGTTTTAGAAATTGTTATATGAATTCATTTGAGACTGATGCATTTTTCTCCTCTTATCACAGTTTTCTCAGATGAAGATTATGCACAATTCAGAGCATGCTGTATCTTCAAGGGTGCAGATCTTAAAGATATAGAATATATCATTACGCAGCATTTTAACCAGAAATTAATGATGCAGTACAACAGCACGAGAGGCAACTGGACAGGATTCACACCCTATTCAATTGAACAAACAAAATACTGGAATAGTGATCCCTATGATGCATTACAGAGAGCATTTGAAAAGAAGCTATTGTGTGAAGACAACATACAATTTGTCCAACAAGTACGTTTTTCTTAATATTATCTAAAAATCAAATGTATGACACAGATTTTGGGTCATCTAGCAAATAAACATACACAGCTTTCATGGCCAACATTGCTGTATGTTTGCATAAAATATGTGTATGATGAATATATGAAACATGAGCTATAAAAACCTATAATTTTTTTTTTCAGTTTCCAGATATTCTTGTAGCTAAACCCATCATAAAGCTGAACTCAGTGAAGCACCAGTCCTTGCTTGTGTGCAGCGCTTACAGCTTTTATCCAAAACAAATCCGAGTGACGTGGCTGCGGAACGGCCAGGAAGAGAGCGCAGCTGTCACGTCTTCTGAAGTGATGTCTGATGGGGAATGGTACTACCAGATTCATTCCTATCTGGAGCACATCCCGACTGCGGGAGAAAAAATCACCTGCATGGTCGAACACCTCAGCCTATCTGAACCAGTGCTTCAGGACTGGGGTAGGTGTGCCACGGTAATGCAGATTGTATGTGGGATAAAAATATGTAACATGTATAAATGAAGGCATTTTTTTCCCCCACTATTTTAGACCCTTCCCTTCCTGCACCAGAGCGGATTCAAATCGTTGTGGGACTGTGTGGTCTGATGCTTGGTGTCTTTATTGTGACCTCTGGATTCGTTTATTACAAGAAAAAGTCTGCTGCGTACTTTCTTCTCTGCCAAGGTGAAGACACTATTCATTGTAAACGTAGTAGCCTTTTGTAAAGTGCTATATATTTGCCATTGTGAAAATAATCGTTTTTTTTCCTCATAACAGGACAAGTGTCAATTCCTGTGGAACACCTTCCTTCAGATGAAGCAAATTAGCAATCTGAACAAACACTAGTAGTTTTGGTGCATACCACCCAAGATGACTTGAATGTGACACTGAAAAATGACAGTGGACAGCAATTCTGTGTATCTCAAATTTAGCTTTTTCACTATTAGGTGGTGGCTGAAGAGGTGGGTGGGGCTTTTACAGCTTTTGCATAAAGCCCATTAATGGTGGAAGGGGTCTTTTCAGTAAATAAATGAACTATGAATGAATGTTATGTAAATTGAATTGTATTGTATTGAATGTAAATTAACCTGATTTCTTTGAACAATATCAGTGCTGGTTATGATGATTGTGTCTTATATTTTTGTGTTTTGTTTTGTGTGTTCATTAAATGTCTTCTCAACATAAACATAATTTTAATCGTCTTTTCTTTCGGCCCTGTTGTAAAGCTGGGGGTAAGGTATGAGGAAGCTCCAAAAGAGCTGTAAAAATGGAGATGTACAGCAGCACACTAACACAAACTGCAAGATATGACTTCTGAAAAAATTATATTTATTATCTCAGGAGCTATGAAGTAAGTACATAGCTTTTTTTGGTTTGTTTGTTTTATTGTGCCTTTTCAGTTTTTAAAGTAATAGAAAACCTTATCAACGTAACCAAAATGAAGGGGTTTTTTTTTTTTTTTTTGCACATCTTTGTATAAATATGTTTAAACAGTATCTGATAGTAACGTCGACAACTGTTGCTAGATGGGTGTAATCTTTTTTTCTGCCAATTCATAAACTTTGTCACACCTCTGAGCCATGCAGCTCTTGACCTAAGCGTCACCTTGAGTCAAGTGATTAATAACTCTGAGTGACACTGGATGGCCAAGAAGTCTAGTATGCAGGCTTTGAAGAAGTGGTCTCATTTGTGACAGCAGAATCCTTATTTCTGCCCATGTTTTCCATGCTTACAAACATGCGGTGTATTGCAGATCTTGATGCAAATATAATTTGTAAGAATGATAATTTAAGACTATTTATTTTGGATTTGCCATTCAAAAGATGGAACAGAAGAAAGTGAAAGCCACTCGTACAAGACTAACCTCATCAGTGTTGATCTGTCTATTTTACTGTGTATTTTAGATTTGCCTTGAGTTTTGGACTTCTCGGAGTTGCTAGAGGATAATCGTTGTTGTTGAAAGAAGACAATCATTATCACACTGAAGAACACCTGTAATTTGCTGAGCTTACACTGTACTATTAAGTAACATATATTTAATTTTCTCATAATGACACATCTTGAGGGTTTGTTTGTATATTAAAAAAGAAAAGCATTTTATATCCTGACCTAGTCTTTTAGTGAAAAGATATCAGTAACCACTGTTTGGTATCAAGTAGAGCAACAACTATGTTAAGGTTTAAGTTACATTATGACCATGTGTGTTTTTCAGAAAATCAACTACACAAAAAACAAGCAAATATGCTTGGACAGTAACAGTAACAGTATTGATTGTACTAATTTCACTCCATTACATACATGAATTACCTTTCCTGTAGAGAATTTGAATAAAGTGCACACCTGCAAAACAGTGAGGAAATAATCAACCTTGGCACAGGTACTGCAGCCGAACCAGAAATCCTTGGTTGTTGGCATGACAGTACAATATCTTCTTTGTCTCAGCAGAGGAACAAGCTAGAATATAGTAAGCCTGTTCAGTCATATTATTTTTCTGTGTTTGAGGATTTGTTTCGGCGGCCAGAGAGTTCAACTAGATGAGCGCACGCCTGTAGATGTAGGGATGAACCCCCACGCAGCGGGTTCGATCCCAACCCAAATCATATATTTACATTACATATTAACTCCACAAGAATTTTCTGTTTCTCCTACAGCGTTGCCCTATACCCTGAAGGCTGGTAAAGCGTTGCTAGTGCCATTTTCTTGATACATGATTTAATGAAACTTATCTTTAGGATTATAGTCATGCCAAATACCTACAGTAGGATTTTTAACAGACTTCTATTTTCCTCATCTGTGCTGAGCATTTGCAATGCCCTTTCTCAGCAAGAGTGGGTTAGAGTAGGCTCCATCAAGGCAGAGAAAATATGAGGTTTTAAGAAGTAGATGGGGAGGCTGATATTGCATGCAAGACCAAACCAAGGTAACATTGTGGTCAATCCTTTTCTCTTTCATTCTCTTGGTTTTTTGTGTTCACTTGTTCCTTATGCCTCTCTCCATGCATAATAAATGAGATGGTTTTCCCCAAGCAACCTGAAATTCAAGTTGTACCAGTGGATTGGAGCAGAGGGGACAAAAAGCTTATGTAATTTGGAGGAGGAGACGTGTTTATCAACCAACTGAACAAGGCCGATGAAAAAAATCAGCTTGTACCAAGTTAAGTTCTTTCAAAAGGCAGAAGTTGTAAAATTGACTAATAATACTATTTACTGCTGATAGAGGAAATTATTCTTTAGTTACAGTCAGGAGCATAGTACAGTACAGTTCCAAAATAATTATAATAATACAGTAATATAATAAATGAATGAATGCATATCATGCATACCTCAGCCTCTAACTGTGCTTAGCATGTCAACATGTCAGCATTTGTGAATAAGTGCTGAACACAAAATATACAAAAATGTTAGTCTCACAGGTATTTGGTCATAAACCAACGTATTTAACAAATTGTAAATTTGACCTGATCATGAGAATCAGTGCCATCAGCGTTGAATTTCAAAGTTACAATTTTATTATTAATTACAATTTTCGTACCAGATTTCATGGCAATCCATGCAATTATTTAACTAAAACAAATTTTATTTCATATAACCCCCTCCTTGAACCGCCACCTTACTGTGGTGGAGGGGTTTGTGTGCCCGAATGATCCTAGGAGCTATGTTGTCGGGGGCATTACGCCCCTGGTAGGGTCTCCCATGGCAGGCAAACAGGTCCTAGGTGACGGATTGCCAGACTAAGAGCAGTTCAGAAGCCCATCATGAAAAGAAGAATATCAAGGACCGTTACGTGCGCCCGGATTGGCGTTACCGGGGCCCCACCCTGGAGCCAGGCCTGGGGTTGGGGCTCGCAGGCGAGCGCCTGGTGGCCGGGTCTTTGCCCACGAGGACCCGGCCGGGCTCAGCCCGAAATGGCGACGTGGGCCCGCCTTCCAGTAGGCTCACCACCCGCAGGAAGGTCCATGAGGGGGCGGTGCAATGTGGTTTGGGTAGCAGTCGTGGCAGGGGAGCCTCGACGACCCAATCCCTGGAACAAAACTCTGGCAATAGGGACATGGAATGTCACCTCACTGGGGGGGAAGGAGCCTGAGCTCGTGCGGGAGGTTGAGAGGTACCGGCTAGAGATAGTTGGGCTCACCTCCACGCATAGCTTGGGCTCTGGAACCCAGCTCCTTGAGAGGGGCTGGACCCTCCACTACTCTGGAGTTGCCCAGGGTGAGTGAGCGGCGGCGAGCTGGTGTGGGCTTGCTTCATAGCTCCCCAGCTCAGCCGCCACGTGTTGGAGTTCACCCCGGTGAAGCGAGAGGGTCGCTTCCCTGCGCCTTCGGGTTGGGGATAGGTCTCTTGCTATTGTTTGTGCCTACGGGCCGAACAGCAGTACAGAGTACCCAGGCCTTCTTGGAGTCCCTGGGAGGGGTACTTGATAGTGCTCCGGCTGGGGACTCCATTGTTCTACTGGGGGACTTCAACGCTCACGTGGGCAACAACAGTGATACCTGGAGGAGGCGTGATCGGGAGGAACGGCCTCCCCGATCTGAACCCGAGCGGTGTTCTGTTATTGGACTTCTGTGCTAGTCACGGTTTGTCCATAACGAACACCATGTTTGAGCATAAGGGTGTCCATCAGTGCACATGGCACCAGGACACCCTAGGCCGGAGGTCGATGATCGACTTTGTTGTCGTTTCATCTGATCTCCGGCCGTACGTCTTGGACACTCGGGTAAAGAGAGGGGCTGAGCTGTCAACCGATCACCACCTGGTGGTGAGTTGGCTCCGCTGGCAGAGGAGGAAGTTGGACAGACCTGGCAGACCCAAACGTATGTGTGAGGGTCTGTTGGGAACGTCTGGCCGAGCCCTCTGTCAGGGAGGTCTTCAACTCCCACCTCCGGAAGAGCTTCTCACAGATTCCGAGGGAGGCTGGAGACATTGAGTCCGAGTGGACCATGTTCTCTGCCTCCATTGTCGACGCGGCGCAGTTCGGAAGTTGTGGGACGCAAGGTCTCTGGTGCCTGTCGTGGTGGCAATCCCCGAACCCGGTGGTGGACACCGGAAGTAAGGGATGCTGTCAGACTGAAGAAGGAGTCCTATCGGACCATGTTGGCCTGTGGGACTCCTGGACGCAGTTGACAGGTACCGGCAGGCAAAGCAAGCAAGCCGCAGCCCGGACGGTCCTGGAGGCAAAAACTCGGGTCTGGGAGGAGTTCGGTGAGAGGCCATGGAGGAGGACTATCCGATGTCGGCCTCGAAGAGATTCTGGCAAACCGTCCGGCGCCTCAGAAGGGGGAAGCAGTACTCTGCCAACACTGTTTACAGTGCGGGTGGGGGAGCTGTTGACCTCAACTGAGGACATTGTCGGACGGTGGAAGAAATACTTCGAGGATCTCCTCAATCCCACCGACTTGCCTTCCAATGAGGAAGCAGAGGATGGGGACTCTGAGGTGGACTCGTCCATCACCCAAGCCGAAGTCACTGAGGTAGTTCGCAAGCTCCTCGGTGGCAAGGCGCCGGGGTGGATGAGATCCGCCCTGAGTACCTCAAATCTCTGGATGTTGTGGGGCTGTCTTGGCTGACACGCCTCTGCAACATTGCATGGAGGTTGGGGACAGTACCTCTGGAGTGGCAAACCTGGGGTGGTGGTCCCTCTTTTTAAAAAGGGGGACCGGAGAGTGTGTTCCAACTACAGAGGGATCACACTTCTCAGCCTCCCCGGGAAGGTCTACGCCAGGGTACTGGAGAGGAGAATTCGGCCGATAGTCGACCCTCACCGGATTCAGGAGGAACAATGCGGTTTTCGTCCTGGTCGTGGAACAGTGGACCAGCTCTATACCCTCCGCAGGGTGCTTGAGGGTTTATGGGAGTTTGCCCAACCAGTCCACATGTGCTTTGTGGATCTGGAGAAGGCATTCGACCGTCCATGTCCCTCGTGGTATTCTGTGGGGAGTGCTCCAGTGAGTATGGGGTCCGGGGGCCTTTGCTAAGGGCTGTTCGGTCTCTGTACGACCGGAGCAGGAGCTTGGTTCGCATTGCCGGCAGTAAGTCAGACCTGTTCCCAGTACATGTTGGACTCCGGCAGGGCTGCCCTTTGTCACCGGTCCTGTTCATAATCTTTATGGACAGGATTTCTAGGCGTAGCCAGGGGCCGGAGGGAGTCAGGTTTGGGAACCACAGGATTTCATCTCTGCTTTTTGCAGATGATGTTGTCCTGTTGGCTTCATCAAGCCAGGACCTTCAGCATGTGCTGGAGCGGTTTGCAGCCGAGTGTGAAGCGGCTGGGATGAGAATCAGCACCTCCAAATCCGAGGCCATGGTACTCGACCGGAAAAGGGTGGTGTGCCCTCTCCGGGTGAGGTGGAGAGGTCCTGCCTCAAGTGGAGGAGTTCAAGTATCTCGGGGTCTTGTTCACGAGTGAGGGAAAGATGGAGCGTGAGATTGACAGGCGGCAGGGAGGGTGGTGCAGCGTCCGCAGTTATGCGGTCGGTGTGCCGGACCGTCGTGGTGAAGAAGGAGCTGAGTCGAAAGGCGAAGCTCTCGATTTACTGACACCGGTCAATCTACGTTCCCACCCTCACCTATGGTCATGAACTTTGGGTAATGACCGAAAAGGACAAGATCGCGGATACAAGCGGCCGAAATGAGTTTCCTCCGCAGGGTGGCTGGGCGCTCCCTTAGAGATAGGGTGAGAAGCTCGGTCATTCGGGAGGAGCTCGGAGTAGAGCCGCTGCTCCTTCGCATCGAGAGGAGTCAGCTGAGGTGGCTTGGGCATCTGTTTCGGATGCCCCCTGGACGCCTCCCTAGGGAGGTGTTCCAGGCGTGTCCCACCGGGAGGAGGCCCTCGGGGAAGACCCAGGACACGCTGGAGAGACTATGTCTCTCGAGCTGGCCTGGGAACGCCTCGGGGATCCCCCCGGAAGAGCTGGAGGAAGTGTCTGGGGTGAGGGAGGTCTGGGCATCTCTCTGCTCAGACTGCTGCCTCCGCGACCCGGTCCCGGATCAAGCGGATGAAAATGGATGGATGGATGGATTTCATATAACTAGAAAGGAATTTAACTTAAGGGCAAACTAACACAACAAAACCAAACACTTAGGGGAAATATTACACTCAACATCTAGACAATAAAAAATGTCATCCTATCGGTGGACAGAGTCAACAGAGTCATCAGGATTCATCCTTTGAATATCTGAATACAGATTCACAGTGCCCAAAATTTCATGGCAATCAATTCAACTGTTGCTGGGATATATTTCAGCGTGGACCGACAGATCAACTGGCTGACAGATGCCTTCCCTATGGCCACCCGCAGGGCTAAAAAACAAATGGACACAATATTCCTTTGACAAAGACTTTGCTTACACTTGGGAGCTAATTCCTCCATTAGATGAGGTCTGATATATATGAATGCATAAAATGCACGGCACTGCATGCACAGCACAGTGTTCTGATGAGGTGAAGAGGTGCAACGCTTTCAGTCACTGTAGCATCAGAAGAGTGGTTGACATAATGATGTGCTCAAACCTGGCTCATGGAGGCAGGAGGTTAGGACAGAGAGGGGAGGAAGTGAGAAAAAAAAATAGGAAGAGAGAGAGAGAGAGTCAGTAATGCAAAGTGAAAAAAAAAATGTCAGGAGAGAAAAGGCTGAAGGAGAAGGTGACATGCATCATATAAATGGGAGGGAGGGGGGCAGTGGGGAGGGCAAGAGAGAGGCAGCTGTCCTCAGTCAAATCCTTTTATGTAATAGCTCAACAGTCTGTCGGCTTCCTGAACATCTTCCTTTTGCAGCCCTGCCTCCTCCTTGCTCTCTTACTCTGTACTAATCACAGCTGCATCTCCTTCTCTACACAATCCAGTCCTCTCCCATCCCTCCCTCCTTGTCCTTTGTCTCCCCTGCCGCATGCATGGATGTAAACACATCGCTTCAGTAGGCCACCCAGTGTGCTGGCAGGCAGGGAGTAAAGATGATGCATGGTTGAGTGATCCGTAGTGAGTGATCGTGACGTTACGTAATTTTTGGTTCAGTGACCTCGGACACTGCAGAGATGTAGAACGAGACGACGGGTGGAGGAGAGGAGAGTGAGAAAGAGGTTGAGAGAGAAGCACAACAGGAGAGTGCTCTCTCCCACCTGCAGCGATCTAGTATTAATAAGTTACGCCTCTCCACATGACTTTGACATAGTTTATGTAACATGCTCTTTTTATCCTGGCAATTGGCTGAAGACCTCTGTGTGCATATTAGGGCTGGTGTCATTTCCTCTTCTATCCATTCATAATAGCACAATAGCAGCACGTCTGCCCACTGAGCTCTGTTAAGCAGCACAATCGACAAGTGCTTGCCCTCCCAAAACTTTGCTCTGTGCTCCGAAAGAGTGGTTAACATTACGGATATGATTTGGACTGTGATATTAAAGATAGGATAATAATGATAAATGGAACATAATGCTGTGAGATTGTCACACCAAGCAGACACAAAGACTTTTAAAAGGGAGCCGTTGTTTGAATACAGGAGACATTGCTATTTCATGTTTTAAATATTTAAATATTTTCAATAAAACGTTCACACACATATAAACCACCTTATAACCTGGCGATCCGATTGGAAAATGAAAATGTAAATTGAGATGACTTCCACCAAATTTAAGCTGCCACTTCAATGTAAAAATGAAAAAGACCCTCCCTGGAGTTTGTTCTTCTTGTTGTTCCAACCCGCTTCCTGTGTAGCTATTAAGGATCCATCCTAAGCTAATGAAAACACAACGATTCTCAGGTTCAGGTGATTAAACAGAAATGAAAACATAGTTAAGGGTATTATATTTCTTGTCTGCCAACACATATCCCTAAATCTTATATACTGCTCCTTAAAGGGAGTAAGCAAGCACAGTGCAAAATGCAAAAGGCGTACTCTGAGCGTCTTGGGTGGAAACTAAATCTCCTGTTCTTCTTGAAGAAGAGGCACTGACTCGAGGTTACCTTGCTCTCAGACCTCCGTCACACTCCGTCGCCTTTGGCTGCTGGATTAACTGACAGTTCTTCGGTAAGACCATGAAATGAGGAAAGGCAATTGTCCGCCTCCGTCCGCACAGCGTACACTAGTGTTGAGCTACGACAGAATACTGCTTCTCTGAGCTCGCTGCCGTCCTCGGCATCCTCCTACATCGTTTCTGTGACCAACACTGCTATGACATGTGACATGTGAAATTATTACAGGGCGTTAACCCTCACCTTCACATTTTGCTGAATCGGCGAGAGTGGAGCAAATGCAGTCAGTCATAGCGGATGCACTGGCTCTCAGCAGTGCGCTCCGAATTTTTGCTGAAACAGCAGTGTGTGGTGTGTGTTGTGCCTTAGTCCTGGTGGAAAAAAGTTACAGTTTCATGAGACTGAAGGAAGCCTTTCAAAGTGAGGTAACCTCTGAGTTCAGGTTAGAAGGATTATTCCTCCCAGGTTAGGTTATACAGACTATTTTAGCTCATGCTTTGTGTTTTATCACTTTATCTGTGAAGCTGAGCACACTGGTGAGTCCCGTGGGGTTGGTGGTCTGCAGAACATGAAGGCATTAGCAGCAGCAGCACACACCCGGCTGAAACATCGGTCGCTGTACTCAAGTTCAGTGTGTTAACAAGCTCAGCTCCTTTCTTGTCTGGTTTGAAAATCAGCTGATTCATGAGGCCATGCGGGGAGCTGGTCTTAATCTCTTACTTCAGGAATGTATTTTATAATTCACAGTAATTCACAAAACTTCTGGGTCTCCTTTTTTACGTCCCCTTGGCTTTGCCGTTCTTGTGAAACACTAAGCCACAGATCCCTCCAGTAAAATCAGTCTGGTGGCAATTTATTTTGTTGTACTGATATTTTAAAAATGTTCTTACAGATTTCACTACAGAAGCGATAATTATTTTTGGGTCTTTACATTTCCTGCATGTGCCGTCACAGATGATCTGCCATCTGATGCAAAAGTGGGCCTACTTTCTCTTTCACTTTAACTTCCCTCTTGCCAGTTGCACAAGAGCAGCATTATCACATTAATGCCCACCACAACATCAACCAAATTAGGCACAGGAATCCCCGGGGGACTCTCACGCCCCTGTGACACAGCTCTGCCCTCGAGCGCAACGTGTCATTTACAGCAGCGTATGAGCTCGTGCACCTCTGTGCACCCCGCCACCAGGCCTCTGGTTGTATTTTTAATGGAGTTCTCTGATGTGATATTGATGGTATTTATATAGCCGTTCTCTGTTTACTAAGATGTTGGTTGGTTTCATCAAGCATGTGACATGAAGAAGTGAATGGAGGTTGCTCTCTCACACTGCCTGAAGCCACAACGCAGCGCTGCAGTTTCTTTTTCTTTGTCTGCCAGAATATTTTGAATCAGTTTGATGCAGATGTGTGTGCTATACAGCAGCAGATCTTTATTTACTACAGCATGAATTTAGATGGCAATGATTATGATTAGATTATGCATGTACAGCGTTATTCTTCCCAGTTTACCAGTCCAGTCCAGCCGATTATTTCACTTTAAGGGAACAAGATGTGAAATTACACAATACTTTTTGCTCCAGTGTTACGCATTCCAAGTACTGAATGTATTTGTGGTGCAAGTTTTGGAAAATGCTTGTAAGCATATGGTTTGATAAGTCAACCTTTGCCAGCGTGAATCAATATGTCTCTATTTACATTTTGGAAACTTTTCTTCAGCCACAGTTTGTGTGCATCTGCTGTGAGAGGCACGGTGTTATATCTGTGTGCGCCCTCTGATGTTAAACTAATTCATCCACCATATGGGCAAATGAGATAAAACACTATGGGTGGATTTCACAAAGATAGAACAAATAATTGTATTTTTTAAGACTTAACTCAGAACCAGAGACAGAGATACTGAATTCTGAACACCAGGTATTAATAGTGCACAGTGTAAATCAATTCACTGCAAAGGAACACCTCACATATAAATGATTACACAAGGATTGCTAAAGGACCTGGGCCAACAACTGTGACACTTCATTGATCCCCTTTGTGTGAATACCGAGCGATATTAAGGATGACCTGCCTGTGCGGAGAGACACAGATACAATCTTTGTCTCTCTCACTTACTCATGCACACACACACACACATCCCTAAAATGGATATCTAAACACAGAAGCTATTTATCTCAACAGGAGCACAGTCATTTATCCAAGAATATAGAGTGCTCAAAGCAGTAATTACTGTCTGTGGTTAAATTTTAATTACATGTTAGCATTGTGCCCAGTATTGTATTGTCTTATGTCCGGAAGTGTGTGTGTGTGCATGTGTGTGTGTGTGTGTGTGTTCTGTCAGGATTATTATCTTACACTTACACTAACACACTCCCTGGCTCTAGCACAATGACCACAGCTCCCCACCACCTGCTGTTGTGTTAGGACAGACAGCCCGAAAGGCAGAAAGAGACGCAGACAGTTTGATTACAGTATAAGCTTGCTTTTGTCTTTAAATACTGTTATACATTTTATACATGCGCATTACGCTGTAGTGACTCAGTTGCATGTATTACTGGCTATCAGCATGTTTCCTGAATGCATTGTAATGTTTTTTTTGCTTTGTTTTGTGTTGGTTTTTTTTGTTTGTTTGTTTCTTGGGGTTTTTTTGCATTTATTGTGGAAATCATTCTCAGTTTCCATTTCAAAGTAGGGACATTGCTGTCATTATCTTGTTGAGTTGATACTACGCACTACATTTGTATTATCCACTTTAAATGAAAACTTTGAAAATCTGCAGAAATATACTCGTCTGTGTACTGCCGAATATTGAAGGTTGAATTGTTTTTCCTCCAGGCTGCACAGGAGTCACATGGATACGTCCTTGTGTCTGTTTGTTTTATACTTGGATACAGTGCGTTTATGTTTGTACTCATCTCTCAGGAGTTAACAGGAACTGAAATCTGCCCACCATCACATCTGACAACAAAAGTGTAGATATGAAAATACACCATTTAACTGCTTGACTATTACTCAGCTTGAGGCACTGATAGTGGATTGTCATTTCTGCTCTCCAGCTTTTAACCAGGATGGAATAGACGAGATGTAATGTGGTAATTAGTAAAGCTGGCTGGCTCTAATCCTAGTTTGTGGTGAGCTAAATTAACTGACTACTGCAGCTTCTTATTTGTGAGCTGAAAATGCAAGAGTGTTACAACAGGACTGAAAGAAAGGTAGTAGACTAGAGGGAGCAAAACCAAGACTCGTTTTTGGTTTTATCTTTTTTCTTGGGTCAGCTCACCCTGCCCTCTTCAAAGTGGTCCTTCAGCTCTCAGAGTCCTGGCACGGAGAGTAGCTCCATGTGTGATGATGCCATCAGTCATCAGACAATTTGAGTTGTGTAAAGAGGACGTGGCATCCTGTGACATCTACTGAGCACTGAGGATGGCTGAGCTGTGTGTGGCTTTAGCAGATACAGCGTAGAGTGAGAAGAAATGCGCAAAAAAAGGAAACATAAAATTGAAGAAGGTAGATCAGTGGAAAAGGAACACTACAGCCGAGCTTATGATTGAACATCTTTTTCAGCTCTTGATCCTGTCTAGTGGCTCTACTGTGTTTCGAGAGAAAGGAGGATCGTAAATGATTATTCATGGCCACTCTAACCTGAGCAAAGGCCACTTCTCCCTTTTGGTCATTAGAGCAAGATTTCCAAAGAGCGCAGCCTCTCATTCATCGTGTGCCGCTCTCGGGTAGACAGGGGCTGAATACAGCGGCAGATTGGAAGAGCTGCTGTGTTTACACAATACGTCTGAAACCTGAATGAGCTGAGGGAAACGGGGAAGATGGTGCTTAATGTTAATACATTAATGTTGCCGGCCATCAGCGTGAGCAGAATGGCGCTCAGAGGTCCTCTCGAGTGGGCACTCTGCATTGATGCTTTTCATCTGCCCTGGAGATTTATGTATGCTGTTAAGCCTTCTCTCGTCTCTGTTTTTCCCAAACAGGATTCACTGGAAATACAATTATTGATCCATGTGACAACCTCCTCCTCGCTCTTCTTTTAGCTATCTGAATGCCACTCTCTCATCAAATACTCACTGACGAATACTGCAGTGCTGTAGTTCATCACAGGGGTTGGACAAAATAATGTGAACTAATTAAAGCATTTTCTTCACTTGTGAAATATTTGGCTCACTTTTGTCGAAATTGTGACCTTGTGACTGCTGCTCCTCTCTGTTGACTTGTGTTCTGCATGTGTTTGTGTGATTTTAAAGATTATTGCTCTTGTGCAGTTTAACACAAATGACATTGATTATTCTCATTGAACATGACCCGTCTGCAGGCCTGGAGCAGTGTCTCTGATAGTTTAAACCTGCATTTATTAAGATTTTGACAAACAGTGGCTTATTTACACATACAATAGACACAAACCAACATTAGTATTTATTTAACCTTTTTTTTGCGTACCCTGATATTTCCCTTCATTGTTATGCAGATGATACTGTGCTTATAGAGTAGGACTTTTAAGGCCCTGCGTGGTATGGCACCGAGCTACCTGGCTGAGCCTCTAAATCATTACTCTGTCTCCTTGCCTCTCCGTAACCTGAGGTGCTCTGATAAGGCCCTGTTCACTGGTCAAGGTGGAAGACTAAGGGTGAGTGGGCATCCAATAATGTGGAATAGTTTACCTGAGGAAAATTCACTGTCCTCTTTTAAATTGTCTCTCACTTTTACCATGGGTTACTTATTTTTTTCTGCTCTTTGATTTGTACTTTTATCTATTGTTACATCTTCGTTTGATTTTGTCTTCATATGTGATGACCAGGAACACGTATTTCGTTGTTCTCCTTGCTTTCTTTCTATTTTTCCATTTGTGTAAAGCCCTTTATAGCAGTATTTTTGAAAGGTGATATATAAATTAATTGATTATTATTATCATAAAAATCCTTCTCTCTCACCGATTCACTGCCAGCGTGCTGTGTATGTTTGTCATGTGTGGGACTAAATACAGGTTTCTCTTCTGTTATGTCTGGCCTGTGTCACTTCTGCAGGAAAATTATGTTAGACTCCAACAGCTGTTCAGTCAGAAACACACCACCATCAACATTCCAGCTGGGAATACTCTGTCTCAGCCCCTTGCTTTTCTCTTATGGTCGGCAGATGGAAAAACTTGATATTGTGATATAACAACTTGTTTACCGGTACACTGGCTCTTTTTTTTTCCACTACACTATCACGTTTCCCTGCTCTCCATTCCTCGGTTTTTGTGGCTGGATGTGGAGTCACAAGCGAACATCCCGGGCAGTCCTTGTCCTTTTTTCCATTAGCTTAACACAGCTATCCTTGGTTGTGTGTGTGTGTGTGTGGCAGTTGAGTCTGACATGAATCCTTGGCATTCCAGCAGAGTGGCACAAGTCAACACCAGACCCAGATTGATTTCCCCCAGCCCGGAAATAGGCCAGCAAGCAGTTGGAAATCTCCGTCCTGGAGCACTCTCGCTCCAACGCTAGTCGTTTTCCAAATGTATGGAAAATAGTTTCCATGTGACGCCCCAGCCCGGCCCATCAAGGCGAGCACAAGTGGCATGGTCATTGGGCCAAGTGGGTCAGTCAGCGATGAGTGAAAGATGTGGATGTTGACTGATGTGCCACAAAGCTAACCTAACTGGCTGCTGCTCCTGCTGCTGTTACTATTGTTGTGCTGCTTGGTCCTGACCTAGTAGGAGGCCTTTGATACTATGCTGCAGACAGCTTCCTAATCTCCCAGCTTTCTTTTACTATGGCGACTGTCCCCAGGTGTCAGGATTATGCAGTTAGAGCAGTAAGCCTGGTATTTTCCCCCGCTGTCTTTATTTTTATGACTGCTATAAAATTACATTGTTTAGTCAGTTGTTGAACTTGAAGCAGGAGCATATTGTTTCCTTTCAAAGTAGTCTCATCAGGATTGCACTGATTGACTGTAACAATGTTAATATGGCAGGATGACTTTCTCCTGCCTTAATTCTTTTACTAGATTTGATAAAATCATCAATCTCATATGAAGCTTCACTGTTTGCTTGTCTCCTGTCTCTCTCTCAGTACCGGATCGGCCAGCTGTACATGATCAGCAAACACAGTCATGAACAGAGTGAACGTGGGGAAGGAGTGGAGGTTGTCCAAAATGAGCCGTATGAGGACCCCGAGCACGGATCAGGCCAGTTCACTGAGAAACGAATCTACCTCAACAAGTGAGTGTCTTCCTCTTGTAACGCATGTTAAATTTTTATAACATGAATTACTTACATTGTGTAAAATCATATGCATCTGAAGACTATGTTCATCTCACATTAATAGTCCTCGGCATTATATCATAAGTCACTGTTCATTAGGCTGCCAGTTGTCAGAAGAGATTTGGCAAAGAAAAGATATTTTTTCACTGCAAAGTTTGGCAAGGCAAAGACTGGCTATTGGTCAGATGTCTAATGATGCATTCATGTCTACATCTGTCGTCATTCTCTGAAGTAAATATGAGTATATGTAGTCACATATAGGACATAATCATGACATATGCAAATTTTCAGACATCATAAGGCTTTGCAATCTGCAATAAGCATCGCTGTTGTGTTCCATGAATGATCAAGGGAAAAAAATGTACTTAGATATCCCTTTTCATCTCTCTCCAAGCTTTTTTTCCAGCTCAGAGCCAGCCCTGTGCTTGTTAAAGTTGATAGGCGTGAAATTGAGTATTTGATTTTCTGTTATATAGATTACAATTGAATTAGTTGCTGTGTGCAGCCTCCTCCTGTGTGGTCTATTCACTCACATTTGCGAATTTGCTCTGAATCTGACCCCTCATCACACACCGGCAAATTTTATTCTGCGCAAATAAAAGGAAAACATGTTCATTCTTTCAAAAAGTTACAGATACTTAGACTTTTCATTGAGGATGTTGATGAGGTGAATCCAGGTGAGACACTGTGCCAGCACCCTGTTGGTTCCCCTCATCAACTCTGTAACGACTGCAAAGGATGAGATGGAGACATCAGAAATGGATGAGCCAGAGAAATTGATCTTAGGACATATTGTTGATATTTTGTACACTCAGTGGCTGCTTTATTAGGTGCACCTGTGCAATCTGCTGCAGTTCGACATAACAGATCTGCCATAACATCTACTTTAAAGAAGCTCGTAATGCACATTGGTGACACTGTCAGAAATGTGATATTTAAATTAATAAGTTCCAATTTAAAGTTATACTAGATTGCATTACACATCTCAATATAAGCAGTCCAGTAGAGCACTTCAAACACTTTAAATGCATCCAGTGAGACCAGCTCCTGAAGATTCAAATTACTTTGCAGCTGATTGCAAGCTTAAACACTATTTTCCCAGTTTAGCACAGACTTTAGAGATAGTTAACAGGAATAAGTCCCAGAAGCAAAGACAACAGCTCTATGATAACGTTATAGGCATGATTAAAGTTTTTATGGTACATCAGTTGTATTGTATTGGATTAGATTGTACAGGTGTACTGTAAATAAACATCATCTACAGACTTCATAATCACACAGACTTCAGATTTTTCTCCTTTCTTTTCCTGGCCTGAATTTATTTTCATCTTTGCTGTTTTTCCTTTATTAATCGGTGCATGGTTTACTTCCTCAGCAATAATTCAGTTAGCTCATGGCCGGTCATATACTGTGGGCCTGTGATCGCCCGGTCAATGAGTTCAGAAAATCCACACCACACACTTGGCAGGAGCACAAATCCATCCGTTCAGCCAACTCTTATCAAAGTAATGTAATTTAAAACTATCGATTTCCATGGACAGATCACAGCGCAGGGTCAGCTGCGGTGCACTCGAGCTGGTATGGATTCAGTGTCTTGCTCCACTTGACATGGACGACTGAACCAAGGTGTAGGCATCAAGGCAGGAGCAAAATGAAGCCAACAGCAAGGTCAAACTTACTAAATTCACTGCGTTGTTTACAAGACTGTTACACTGTCAGAAAAAAATAGCTTTTTTGTTATTTGTGTTATAAAGACACAAAGATAAAAGGTAAATATACTGTAACTAATATAATGGGCCCTTTGGTGCTCTTTTCACTGAAGACTGAAGAACAGTCATTGAAAGCTGTCTCACAGCCCTTCTGCAACATTTAATTTCCATGTCTCCTTCTTTTGGCCTTGATAAGATGAAGTCCACATTGAGGAGAATCAAATGCTGCCACAGGCCACTGGGCTGCTCACACCCAAAAGTAAGACAATGAGACAGAGACGAAGAGAGAGAGCCCACGGGAAGAGGAGAAAAGTGAGAGGCAGAGAGGGTGAGGTTTTTGTGGCAAGTGACAAGTAAGTGGGCCTCAGGGAAATGTGAAGTGTCACTGACAAACTCTGAGGAGAGGGAGGTTTTGTGCCATTGTGTGTGTGTTTGTGTGTGTGTGCCTGCCTGAGTGTCACTGTGTGTGTGTGTGTGTATGTGTGTGTGTGGGCAGAGAGAGATGAGGTCAGTGTAAGTGATGGATAATTTGAGCAGTCACTGTCGGACGCCGCGCCTGCCTCTCTCCACCCACAAACCACCTGTTACCATGTTATAGCTGCAGTCTGTGCGTGTGTGTGTGTGTGTGTGTGTGGCTTGTATTTAAGGCAGTGTGAGGACATGTGACCAGTCTGCTGTGTCTGGACACCCCCCTTGGCTGTTTGACAGCTCACTGGAGAGAGACCAGAGGGACCCGTCCGTCTCATGTTCCCGCAATCCTTCAGAGCTCTCAGTAGTATAATCTGTACATTCAATTACAGCTACTGGAGACAGAATAAGGCGGGACGAGGAGTTAAAATAATCAGTGGCTGGTTTAAAAGAGAAATATCCTGAATGTGAAATTTGGTAAAACTCAGTGGTGGCTTGTGTTCAATTATGGTGCTATTTGCCTGGCTTGATTGGCTGATATTCAGTTTGCAGAAATCTGTACCAACTGGGATTTGGGTTGCAGTGAACCATCTCTGATGGGACTCAATAATGAGATGCAGTCACTTTTCCTCTCCGTGGCCAATCATCAGAACTTACTGTTCCATTGTTAAAAATATCAAAGTTTCTAAAGGTAATCGGTTCCATTCACCTGTGAATTCATGACTTTTTCAAATTTATGGCTTGGCAATTTCTCCTCCAGCTAGCCATCGTTTGGCTCCTGTTGTTTCCCTTACTCAGTAATCATTTGCATTTTGATTGCATGCCCAATAAGGTGCCTGGTTATGTGGCAGCAGCTGTCAGCATTTAGAATCCATTTGTGTCGAGGAATAGCTAGTTCTGTGTACTTTTCGCCCTCCATGTCCCTCTCTTTATCTGCCATGGTGCAAGCTCCAGTGAAACTCCTCTGCAGGGTGCAGGGTGTAATCAGTGTAATCAACTTCCACAGGGGCCATCATGGCCGCCTCGCATGGCCTCCATTATGGCTCCGCATAGCTGGATGCTTGTCATTGGCCTTTCTGGGTGTTAGGGCCAAAGGGAAAGAGTGGAGCAACTTTAGGAGAGGACTACTTTGACTGTACAGCACACAAGCTATTTGTCAGTGCTCTGACTTTTTAGCCTGTTTTTCTCTCAATCATCACTCCACTCTTCTTGTTTTCAGCAAGCTGCCGAGCTGGGCCAGAGCAGTGGTCCCTAAAATTTTCTATGTCACGGAGAAGGCGTGGAACTATTACCCGTACACTATCACAGGTAATGCTTCAATTAATTACACATCTTTGTGCTTTTATCTTTGTTGTACACTCATGAAATGGCACGTTTACATTTGCCCCACCATCATTACCTACAGAACTTTATATTATGTAACAAAAATTATCATTGGCTTTATAAAAGAAGACAACCACCGTCTCTTGATAAGGATCTTCTCCTGCAACAGCAAGGCGTCCTGCTGATTTGTACTAGAACAACCAATACACACACACAAACATTTTCCCTCTCCAAAACGTGGCTCTGTTCACCTGCTGGCAGCCATTACATGAGATCAATGGGAGGGCAAAAGGATATGGAAACAATATTCTGTCCAACACATGATACAATGAGCAGAGGGGGGCGGGGGGAGTCAGAGGTCAAGAGATGGGAAAGTGGAAGTGAGATGGAGAGGACATGCAGGTTTGGCTGAAAGATAAAGAGCAAAGTGTGAGAGTAAACACTTACACAAGCTTAAAACACTCTCACAACACACTTTTTGATCACAGTTCTTGTCTGATAATGTCTGAACATGTTTTGACGTTTTAATTGGAGTCACTAAGTCTCTACTGCCGCATTTAAAAAGGGACAGTTTAAGTCCCTCACAAAGAGTATGGCAGCAACTGCGCGTTTTCCGCAGCTTTTCATGTGTAATTGTGCCAAACTGAATTAACCTGACACTTTAAGAGGTGTTTTCATCATCTTGAAATGGACAAAATAACCTTGAAGTTTGAAGGTTGACACAAAGGTGGTTTCAGTATTTGTCAGCGCTTGTATTATTGATGTTTGTGTTATCTGTTATGAAGAGGGATTTTTGTGTGCACGTCTTCATTAAAGTGCCCTCATCAAAGTGTGCGTGCCAACATTTAGCAGTTCTGAACTGCTTTACAATGTCATTTAGTTCATAAATGCACATTTGTCTGTGCTGAGTTCCTTCTCTCTAAAACAGTCCATGCAGCACTAACAACCACAACACATCATGTCAGGACCACCTCTAGTACTACAACACCAACAATAACACTTTGCCACTCATTGCACAATGACCTAAACTAACACTAATAACTGGAAAACAATATGCATAATCTCTTTGAAGTAGCTTTTATTTCACTGTATTTTATTTTTTCATCAACCAAAATTTCATTACGACAAAAAGAATAGACACTTTTTTCCTGTATTGACTGCGCCACCTATCACTATACATGCTTATATAGAGTAGTAGCAGTGTAGTTGTCATCCACGTCACACCTTACGTCACCTTACGTTCTCTCTGCTGATGCACCTAGGAAAAGATCTTTTTTCATGCCTGATCCATCTACGGCAGTCTTCTGCAGGCATGTCCAGACATCCAGCATTCATTGCATCCAAGAGGGACATCTGATCATGTGGACAGTGGGCGTAACCCTTCCACCTCCATGAGGAGAATAATTCCTCTGTGGGAGCCTCTCTCTGAGTTCGTGTCTACTGAGAAAGACTTTTACACAGTATTACACAGTATTCACATGGCATGAAGTGTGTGACTGATAAAATGGGAATCAGTAATAAGTGGCATTTTTATGTAGATGTAGAATAATAACATATTGCATTCTTATTTACAGTAATTTTAGATTGAGTTGGAAAATAGACTTTTAAAAGATGTGGTCATCAAAGCAGTGACAGGTGATCCACAGTTTAGTCCACACTGACGTCTGTTGTGCTGACTATGTGATGAGTTTTAAAAAAGTGCCAACTCAGTACAAAATTGTAAATCCTGACAGGTAATAAATGATCATCAGTCTGCAGGTATCCCATTGCCATTAAAACAAAGTGGTAGTGGTTGCATAGCTCTCCTGTAAAAAACACATGCGACTTAATGTGCCCTCAGTATGACCATATAGCAACTGCACATAAAGAAATTATCAGTGCCACACAGATCTAAAAACGGGCCTGTGTCATATCACATTGGCTCCTCTCATGTGCTTTTGCTGAGACTGAAGGGCTATTGAGGCTTAATGGTCCTTTTTCCATTTTGAACTAAATTGTTTTTTTCTCCTCTTTTCTCTTCTGATCTTTCTCATACTGTTTGATTCCTTTGTTGTCTTCTACTGTCTGTCTGCCTTCATCATCACCCACCTCCCATTTCTGTCCATTATACTGATGGCCTCTGCTGGGATCACGGTCAGAGTACACGGTGAGTAGCTTCAGTGTGTCTGCACCAATGCACACACAAAATCACACATACAAAAAAAAAACAACACACACTTTGATCTAAAAGCTGACATAAAAATCTTTATGGCAGAGGTTAAAGGTGAGAGTGGCTACACTTTGTGAACGCTGTTGGGTGTGAGGTGTTTTCTGAAACAAATCTCAGTCTCCACTAGGAACACATGGTCACTTGAACCGTGACATATGAATGTCTTACCACACCATCTGTCACACTGCGCACATCTGTATTTCTGGCTTTGCATCAACTCACTAATATTCATGCATTGCTATCTACATGCATTTTAATACGGTGCATACTGGTACATCTCAGAACTCTAGGAGAATTAATTTACATATAATGCATTGTATATATAGTAGTATCAGGATATGATTGTATAACTGATGGTCACCTTTTTTCCCTTTAAGTTACACAAATATTGTGATGTACCATACACAACTATCTTGCATGTTTATCTTGTACCCTGTTGTGAAGATGTTGTTACATGAGTTCACATGCGATTTCCACCCATTGTGTGTGTGTGTGTGTGTGTGTGTGTGTGTGTGTGTGTGTGTGTGTGTGTGACATAGAAAGAGAAAGACTCTTATATTATACTGACCTACATTCATCAGATTGTTTTCACAGTACATGAAGTCTGATCAAAACGGAAACATAACCTTGCCTCAGATCTAAGCATTTTCCATGCATTGATATTTAACAACCATCCTTGAAAGCGTAAAACCGAATGTGTTTAGGAACCTTGATTAAAATAGAGTGTTTTCTTTTTTATGTTTTCTCCTTACTTCCTAGCATTTTGTTTTATTTTCTCCATTTGGCTTGTGAGCAGCAATCAACATCAACTATTCATTTATTCATATTTCCACTGCTTATACAAATCAGCCATATGTAATCCCTTCGGTGTGTGGTGGGTCACCTCCTAGTTGGATATATCTGGAATACCTCAGCAGGGAGGTGTCCAGGATGAATCCTGATCAGAGGATACAGAGGAGCTCCACCTCTACTATTAGCTACATATATATATATATATATATATATATATATATATATATATATATATATATATATATATATATATATATATATATATATGTCTATGTGTGTGTGTGTGTGTGTACACATATATATATATGAGCTTTTCACTGTGTTTCTAAGGCTAAACCCAGACACCCTGAGAAGGAATGTCATTTCATTGTATCTGAAATCAAATAATTTAATCTAGTACTCTAGAGCTTCTGACCACATTAGATTGAAATATACAACCGATTTGTAAGAGCTTCACCCCCAATCGTCAGATACAACACCTGCGTCCCTGCTGCACCAGCGAGCCAAACAAACAAGTCAAACAAATTTCTAAACATGACGAGACCCCACAGCTCTCAACAGAAATAACTGGATAATTGACTGTCAGCGAAAAAGAGCACTAATGATTTGCTCTGGGACATTAGAGGAACATTCGCCTGCCCACCTTATGTCTAAGGAAACATCAATGAAGCACAAATAACATCAGCAACAGGCCGATCTTTTCCCCCCTGTGACTGAACAGACGCATGGAACATCTGGATAGTTCGAGGAAGGTCACGCCAGCTGATGTGACAGTGAACAAGTAACTTTTTCTGACTGAACAACCTTAAGTCTCCCTTTCTTGGGAAAAACACACTCTGTTTTACAATGCTACTCACTGTATTCTAAAATCAGCAATCATCACGCTCTTAATAAAAAGACAGAGGTCCACTTATAAGTTAGACGAGTAATAATAGTCTGTTGATGGCGCTCGTGTAGTCATGCTCCCTCATGGGACTGATTGAGCTCAGGATTGTTTTGTTCTGATTAGCCCAAGGTGAGTGGTGATGATGCAGAGGATGAGGATACTGAGTGGCAATGAGAGTGACTTAATTATTCAACATAGGTAGTCATGTTCACACTCAGATTGCAGTTTTTAGCTGTCAAGGGGTCGTTTTGCCAGTCTGACAGACAGCTGACCGCTTTTGGTGCAAACTGAAATATCTCAACAAATACTGGATGGATTACTGTGAAATAAAGACCTGTATGGGTCCACAAAGGACAAGGATCTGCTGACTCTTCCTCTGCCACCTGACACTTTTGGCTTTTAGCAAAATATCTTCATCCTATGAATTCTGGTACGCACACTCATGTCCCCCTCAGAGTGAACTGTAATCACATTTGGTGACTCAATTGGCCCCGTCATGATGTCAAAATTTGGTTATTTGGTTAATAATTTACATCCACACACACGCACACAAACACACTGACACACACCTATGGAGTCACCATGATCTCCCAGCATCAAGCCATATAGCTCTTTCCTCATCCACTGTACTGTCTCTGCCCTGCTGTGCCACACATGAACACGCACACACAGCAGCCTGTACATCACCAGCTTATGTAACCACTATTCCACTGTTTTGGTTGTATAAGAATTGGAAGTGTTTTTTACATTAAGTTTTAATGTAATCAAGCCGCTGTGTTTAAGAGCTGATGAATGACAGTCAACAAGGTGTGTGTGTGTGTGTGTGCGTGCTGATGAAAATTTGCAGCTGTAACTCTACAAAGTGAGAGAATATTCATTATTGCTGATCTGGGCGATAAAACACAGAGGCAGAGTTACTACTCCTCCCATCATGTAGATCAGCTGACAGAAATCTTCTGCTTTTTATAAGCTGAGCTTTGTGATCACCATCTGTAAAAGTCACCACCATGAGCATCAATTTCTCACTGTGTTGCCTTTTCTACCCCCTCCAGTGCTCCTTCCTGCCCAAGTTCTCCATCCACATAGAGACCAAATATGAGGACAACAATGGGAGCAATGATA
Organism: Scortum barcoo; assembly: GCA_023238725.1. Taxonomy (NCBI): domain Eukaryota; kingdom Metazoa; phylum Chordata; class Actinopteri; order Centrarchiformes; family Terapontidae; genus Scortum; species Scortum barcoo. The sequence goes on from CM041547.1 coordinate 13,738,790, forward strand.
ATGTGAGTAGAGCTCAGGGTGTCCTGTGTTTGGGAGCTTGTTGTAGATCTGACAAAGAAAGAAGCAGATCTCAGCGTGGCTTTTCAATATATTTCAAGTGTGTTTATTTGTCCTCCTGCGCAATCCACCTTTCTTATACCTTTTCCAGCTCCCTTTGGACACCTGTCCTGTCCATTTTATTGCTTCATTTCTTCTCTCCTGTACTCTCACTGATCTTCTTGCTTCAAAGCCTCCAAATCAGAGCTGGTGAATTTGCTTTGTCAGAGTGTCTTTGCATCATTGTGTCATCATTTAATTGTGGACTTCTTCTTATAATTTAGTCTTTTTTCACCTTTAGCGAGGGATATAAAGAGGATTAGCTCTCCTTCTGCTGTGTTCTCAATCCTGTAGATATCGAGAGACACAGTTGTGGCATGCAGCTTATCTTACAGTACTGGGTGATGTTTTTCCATTAAAACATTCCTATGACTGCAAGAGAGATCTTATGGCAAAAAAAAAAAAAAGTTATGGCAGTTATCTGCACTTTAGGCAGAACATCGATAGCAAAAACATAAAGAAATCATGGCCTCTCGCCACCTGTCCTTGTTCTCTTTTCACACTGGCATCAACAGCTAAAAGTGACATAATAAACATCAAAAGATTATTGCCGAAGCATGTAGTTACAGCACGAAGTACTGAGAAAAAGACTTGAAGAGAATTGCTGCTTATGAAGAAGTAAATGTTGATTTTCTCCTGCGGCAACACAAGAAGCCACTCTTGGTTGTGTTGAGTTTTCCACTATAGCTAAAAGCTCCTTCTCACCTCCCCTTCAGTGACGCTTCACACTCCACAGCGGTGGCAGCAGCAGTCAGGGCAAATCTGAAGGTTACGCAATGCTGCTTCGATCCACACTGCAGCTGGGAACAAAAGGGCCACAGCTCCCCTCAGTGGTGGCTTGCGGGAGTTGCAAACCCATCGTGACGGGTCTCACAGACAGTCACAATTTCACATTTGAAGACAAGCGTAACAAGTAGAAGCGTTTCAGAAGTGAACACTGAAGAGTTACACACAAGTGTTTGCTCCTTCCGCTCTCAAATTTACACCCCACTCCACCGCCTTCGCCATTTGTACAGCCTTTCTTTTTTTCTTCCTCTGTTCTTCTCTCACATCTCTTTTGATAAATGACCTTTAATCCCTCTCAATGCCATTTTCTCCCATCTGCCACACCTGTATAAAGGTTTGAAGAATGACCAACTTTCTGTGACGCATGAACAGCGGAAACGTTCTCAAATGAGCGGATAACAAACTGACATTGCTTTGCTGTTCCTGTGTGAGTCAGACACAGGAAGAAATCACTGACCGCACGGTGTGTCACTGACTGTATGAGTCACACTTTGTTTAGTCTTATTGTCTGAGGGTAAGGCCAGAAGAAATCAAGGTGCTCATCATGCCATCTTTTAACCAACAAGAAACCTATTGTCAAATCCCCTAGCCTCTTTGAAACCTCGGCTGTCCTACGATATATCTCATGACTTTCCTTTTCTGGGGAAATCACAGTGCATCAGCCCACCACATTTGTCAACCCCTGAAGTGTGCTATTGATTTTGCTATCCTCCCCACACATCGAACTGTTCCCTGTCTCCTCAGATCTTCAGCAGCGAGCCCAGAGAGGAGGAAACGGAGGTGTGTCTCGTGGACATCGTCTATGACGAGATCCCAGAGCGCCACTACAAGGAGTCAGAGGTGAGGGGAGTCACTGACCTATTGATACACTGTTTGGATGTGTGTAGAGGAGCATAGACTGAATGAGCATGTGCACGCGCGGCACAGATGGAGGAAGGCGCAAAGGACAGTGGAAAAGGAGATGAACAGAGGAACAAAGAGAGGAGGAGAGTCAACAAATGATAAATGGAAAGAAAGGATGGCGTGTGAGCAGATAAACAAAGTGGTGTGTTATCTTTCTCCGGCAGCGCCAGCTCATTTTTGACCACCAGCTGGCCGTCTGCCTCCTTAGAGTGATGTAAACGCATGTTTATGTGTGGGGGGAGGTGATGGGCATTAGCTGTGGAAATTTGACATTTGCGTGTGTACGCACCCATCTATCAGGGTGTGAGGGCGATAAAAAGCTGAGCTATTAATAGTCAAGAGGGTTCATGATGTCAGTGCAGTGGTGTTTCATTATTGACACCCCCACTTAGCACACACACATATATACACACACACACATACACCTCCTATCAGGCTTTATGGTCTTCTGCTTTTATCCACTTGGAGCTAAGAATAGCACGGAGCTGTCATCCGGAGCTAAAAGTGGATGTCACACGGTTGATGTGGTTGTCATTGGGTTTTGAAGACAGATGGTTTTGGATGCACCACAATCACACCTGACAATGCACCACAGAGACCAGCGTCATACATAAATGAACCAGTGGGGTCAAACACCTCAACGCATCAATGCTTTTACATCATGTGTTGGGACATTACCACAGGTTTTGGTCAGAAAAATGTCTATTTATTTATTGTGGGTGTCAGTAGTTCTGCATTTTGGGGGGTATACTTACTCATTTTATTATGGACTTGTTTTTTTTAATCAGCATTAAAACTAAAGTGTGAAAATAGCGTGTTGTGGTTGTTATGTGAAGTTAAGTGTCTCCTGGAGTTTTGTTGTCACGGTAAGGTTGTCAGGCAACCAGGGAAGACTCCAGGAAGTTACTGCACCCAGCACATTATCCCCTGCAAAATTACAAAATATTCATTGTTTCCCTCTGTTTCCAGTCTTTGTGGTGCTAAAGTTCCACATCTTAGTTTCCACATCAACAGTTCATGATCTCGACACCGTGGTTCCTTTATCCATCCGTCCATCTTCCTCCGCTTATCCAGGACAGGGTCGCAGTGGCAGCGGTCTAAGCAGGGATGCCCAGACTTCCCTCAACCCGACTTCCCGAGGCGTTCCCAGGCCAGCCGAGAGACATAGTGGGTAGGAGGACATAGGGTATTGAGCTGGTCCAGTGTTCCTCGACCAGGACGAAAACCACATTGTTCCTCCTGAATCCGAGAGGTTCGACTATCGGCCGCCAATTCTCCTCTCCAGTACCCTGGCATAGACCGTAGACCCAGACCCTGAGTTTTGCCTCCAGGACAGCCCAGGCTGCGGCTTTGCTTGGCCCGGGCCGGTACCCGTCAACTGCGTCGGGAGTCCCACAGGCCAACATGGTCCGATTTGATGACATCCCTTACTTCCGGTGTCCACAACCAGGTTCGTTGGTTGCTGCCATGACAGGCACCACCAGAGACCTTCGAACCGCCGTGTCGACAATGGAGGCAGAGAACATGGTCCACTCAGACTCAATGTCCCCAGCCTCCCTCGGAATCTGGGAGAAGCTCTCCCGACGAGGTGGGAGTTGAAGACCTCCCCTTGACAGAGGGCTCGGCCAGACGTTCCCTACCAGACCCTCACAATACGTTTGGGTCTGCCATGTCTGTCCAACTTCCTCCTCTGCCAGCAGATCCAAGACATACGACCGGAGATCAGATGAAACGACAACAAAGTCGATCATCGACCTTCCGGCCTAGGGTGTCCTGGTGCCACGTGCACTGGTGGACACCCTTATGCTCAAACATGGTGTTCGTTATGGACAAGCTGTGACTAGCACAGAGGTCCAATAACAGAATAACCGCTCGGGTTCAGATCGAGGAGGTGCCGTTCCTCCTCAATCACGCCCCTCCAGGTGTCACTACTGTTGCCCACGTGAGTGCGTTGAAGTCCCCCAGTAGAACAATGGAGTCCCCTCAGTCGGAGAACTATCAAGTACCCCTCCCAGGGACTCCAAGAAGGCCGGGTACTCTGTACTGCTGTTCGGCCCGTAGGACACAAACAACAGCAAGAGACCTATCCCCAACCCGAAGGCGCAGGGAAGCGACCCTCTCGTTCACCGGGGTGAACTCCAACACATGGCGGCTGAGCTGGGGAGCTATAAGCAAGCCCACACCAGCTCGCCGCCTGCTCACCCTGGAGCAACTCCAGAGTAGTGGAGGGTCCAGCCCCTCTCAAGGAGCTGGGTTCCAGAGCCCAAGCTATGCGTGGAGGTGAGCCCGACTATCTCTAGCCGGTACCTCTCAACCTCCTGCACAAGCTCAGGCTCCTTCCCCCCCAGTGCTGAGGTGACATTCCATGTCCCTATTGCCAGAGTTTTGGTCCAGGGATTGGGTGTCGCGAGGCCCCCGGCCACGACTGCCACCCAAACCACATCACACTGGCCCCTTAATGGACCTGGACCTTCCTGCATGGGTGGTGAGCCTAGTGGAATGCGGGCCCATGTCGCTATTTCGGGCTGAGCTAGGCCGGGTCCTGTGCAAAGGCAAGGACCGGGCCACCAGGCGCTGCCTGCGAGCCCCAACCCCAGGCCTGGCTCCAGGGTGGGGCCCCGGTAACGCCAAATCCGGGGGACGTAACGGTCCTTGATGTTCTTCTGTTCATGATGGGCTTGTGAACCGCTCTTAGTCTGGCCCATCACCTAGGACCTGTTTGCCATGGGAGATCCTACCAGGGCGTGGATGGCCCCCAACAACATAGCTCCTAGGATCATTCAGGGCACACAAACCCCTCCACCACGGTACGGTGGCGGTTCAAGGAGGGACTGGCTCTCAGTAGCATTTCTAGAATTTTCCCTCTTTATGACAGGTAACTTTTATGCGTATACAAATGGAACAGGCCTCCTCCACCTCCACTGCAAGTGCTTTCCCAGCAGGGATGTGGAGAGTTGTGCAACACCCCCCGCACACACTCACAGACACATGACCCCAAGACAGATGAGCACCGCAGCATAATTAGTCCGTAAGGAGCAGTGATTAATGCACGTAAAGTTTGTGATTAGGGAATCTCGCTGTGCAGCCTGGCCTGAGGCTCATGATGGATGCAGGTGCTCTTGTCCTATAGGCAGGGAGGAGGAAATGTGTATGTGAGTGTGTGTGTGGTTTTCCCTTTTGGCATTTTTTTTCTCCTTAGGAAGAATTGTTTTTGTGAACTGGTGTTTCACATCACTTTAGGACCTGCGTTATTTTCAGTCGAAGAAGACCAGCCGAGGGCTCCTGCAGGAAGGGTGGATCAACAACCAAGACCCCATCATGTGCTCCTACAAATTGGTCACAGTCAAGTTTGAAGTCTGGGGCCTGCAAACGCGTGTGGAGCAGTTTGTACACAAGGTCAGGATAAAAAAAAAAGTAAATTTTCTATATGGGGACAAGTTGTAGATGCTTTCTCAAAAATACCTTTTCCTTAGTCAAACTTTTTGACCTGTGTAGATCGGAATCAGTGCCAGAGGCGTTTCATTTTCTGCTTTCCGGAAACACGCAACACGCAACCTGTCAGCCATGAACCAAATCAGATGCTCCATTATTGCCTTCTACAGGATCTGCCCTGTTCACATCCCACAAATTGCCTCGCACCACCTCCCTTTACCCTGGCTGTGCTGTTTAAATTTCATATCTCTTATTCCCCAAATCCATTTCACCTAGCCCTCTCCAGCATCTGTCCCTGTCCTCTCCTTGCCCGAGGCGCACACGCACACACACACACATTCACGGACAGGCTACACACAAGCAGGACTATTACTCACACTGTAACAGAAGAGTGACTCATTTTAATCACATTCCTCCAGGGATGAACGGAAACATTTAGAAATGTTTAGAAAATCTTCACGGCTTTCAGTTAACTCTGATTCACATCCTCTCTCCTTGAACGTCCTCCCTGGTTCTGACATTCTCTCTCTTTCTTTCCTCTGTGATCTTGTATCATTTTCGTCCCTTTTTTCATTCCTTCTCTTCTGTTCAGGTGATTCGAGATGTCTTGCTTTTAGGACACAGGCAGGCCTTTGCCTGGGTGGATGAGTGGATTGGTAAGTTTACTAAGAGATGACAGTGGCAGCGGTCATGAAACACAGGATTAGTTTTGTGTGTAGAAACAACATGTAATGTACTTTTACAGGCACCATATCATAAATGTTTTAATTAGTATCTTTATACAGGACACAGCAACAACAGATGCACAGTTGTAACTGTCCACTCAATCACACGCATAAAATTATGTTCAGCCATGTGGTGGGCTTTAGTTTTGCACAGCAGGAACATCCTTGGATCTTCACATTAACAGCTGTTTGATGATGCTTTCTGTGCGAAGACAACAGAGATGTCAGAGTAATCAGTGTAAAATCAGCACATACTGGAAAGCCAAGCACCAAGAGAGTTACCATAAATATTTCCAAAAAACATTCGTACTTGTCAATACACAACACCAGCGACGTTCCTAAATGTTTCTTTGAGGAGGCACATCACTGTTTGTTCAGAAGTGACTCATAAATCCCCTTCGATAAATGTCAAAAGCATCTTCAAGACCAAAAGTAGCAGGTCCAAGTACCTTTGATTTAACACTTATACATTAATGCTTCTCTGTTCCTTCCTTATCCATTACCCTTAGCTAACTATTCTCTCTGTTTACTAGTGATTCTAAACTGACCATCTCAGCTGTTTGCTTACATTTTCCATCTTTAGCTACATTAATGATTTCAACCATTTATCCTTATCTGCTTGTTTGCTAACTAGTTTTCAACCACATTGCAACACAGTGTTGTGTTACAAGTGACTCGGATTGATTGGCAGCTTACGGATTATTGTAAAAAAATAGATCAGCACCACATTTCCTCCACACAAATATAACGAATACAAGAACAGCTAAGAACAGTCACATAGACATTGATGAATGCCCACTCTAACTCTCAACTATGTGGTAAACTTTTCTGTCGCCAACAATATTCCCTTTTTTAGAGCTGATATAACAAGAATTGGACTGCTTCATAAAGTCCATTTGATCTAATGCCTCCATCCCAACAGACATGACCATGGAGGAAGTCAGAGAGTACGAGCGTGCCACACAAGAAGCCACCAACCTGAAGATTGGGACCTTCCCCCCCGCCATCTCCATCTCAGAGACCCCCCTGCCGTCCAGCACCCGCAGCGGCCCAAACAGCGCCCCGTCCACTCCCCTGTCTACAGAGGCCCCCGAGTTCCTGTCAGTGCCAAAGGAGCGTCCCAGGAAGAAGTCGGCTCCGGAGACCTTGACCCTCCCGGATCCAGGCCGCAGGGATTCGATCTTCAAACTGCCCAGCTTTTTCTCCTGGAACTCCAGTCCGCAGCCAGAATGAGAGCTGAGAGCCACGCCAACGGTGAACACCCTTGAACCTGTGGAACAGCGGAGGATGCCTGCCCAGCACATCCCACAATGCCCCCTCAGCCAGCTGAAGTGAAGGAGACTTTTCACTGTCCTGGGGATCCCAACCCCTTCAGCAGACCCGCCGGTGTTACAGCAAAGCCAACAGCTCTCAGGCTGCCCTTTACAGGTGCAGACGGGCAGCCCGATCTCCACAGCAAAAAGTCCCGCGAGGTATAAAGGTGTAGTGCGTCCCATTGAGAGTCTAACAAAAGCAGCTGGAGCAGCTCCTCATTCTTCCCTCCAGCACCAGACAGCGTTGAGTCCAATTAGTCCGACCGAGTGTAGCGTACATTCCTGAAAATGTTTTATCCCACAGAGCATCACCTTACTTTTCGCCCAGCTCGGGGTGTGTTGACAAGATATGTTTAGATTTAGTTACTGCACATCAACTTTACATGTACAGAATTAGTTTACACTTCATGCTTTTAACCCTTAAGAGTCTCGGGCTTTGTTAACTGGAGCTTGTGGTTGACGTATCTGCAGTATTTATGTGGTGCGGGACTTTTTGACAGATTCTTGTTGGCCACTGTATCAGTTGTAATATTATGGTTTTCACGGTCAGGTGTCAGGTGTATTCTTGTATATACTGTATGAACATTATTTAACTGGTGAAATGTCAGTACTTCAAAAATAATATCATATCCAGTGACGCTGCTGCTAAGAAAATTGCTCTTGCGTAGTTTAAAGGGCCGGACTCTCGATCTTCTGTAAGTGTTTAATACCGTGAGTTCTGTCAGCCTCAGTGTCTGTAAATGGCTTCTGTGATTGCATGACTTTGACTCCAGAGGCTGCTTTTAAATTTTATTTGTGAAAATAAATGTTTTCTATGTTCTCTGGGCCTCTTACTTGATGTTGTGTTTTTACAGACAGGTGCTGTGGTTTGCATGTTGTTTTGCTGCTTTATTCACTTTAACTGTTTTTTTCATAACTGTTTTAACTGTTTCAGTCATTGCTGTTGATGGGTTTTGTATTGAGTAAATTAAATTAAATCCTGTTGTATTTGTCTCTCTCAATAATGTACTGTATGCCAGAACACTTGCACAGGATTTTAAAAACAGTGTTATTCACACATGGCAGACATGAACTGAGGGCTGCTGTGAGTGATTCACAAACATTCACGTCCTCACACAGAACTCTTAATAAAAATTTTTATTGTAAAAATAATGACCTGAAAGTTACAATGATGGATAAACATGTAGATGGCCACTTTTAAGAGGTTAACTAAGAAGTACAAACTCAATAAACTAAACTCTATTAACTGTGCATTTGGGTGACAGTCAACAAGGTGCTGTTTTGCCCACCAGTACAGAATATAATAAATATGACACTTATTTAAGCGTTCATGTTTTTGCAAATACACATACAACCACACAATCAAAGCACATTTTGCCCTAAATTGTGACTTGTTAATAAAAGTCAGAGCTTATCATGTGCAAAGTTCAGTTTGAACATAAAATGTTATAATCCAGAAGCCTTAGAGACTCTGACTAAAATATTAAAACACAATGGCATAAAAATAAAACAAGCTTATGTTTTCCCATCCATATCTGTGTAAACACAATAGAAACCACCACCGAACATCGACCCGGATGATTAATTTCTGAAGTGCAAGCGACGAACAGGAGTCTTTTTCCGGTGTGCGTGATTGTGCTGTCATCACTTTTTTTCCTCCTTCATTATCTTTCCTGTCGGTCTTTGTTAAGGCTGTTTGTTCTCTGTTTTTCCTTGAGGTCACGAATGGCATTGAGGAAATATTCATACCAAAAAAAGGTGAAGCCTGTCGACAGAGCAGCCTTCACCAGGCTAGGTGAGAGGCCTTTGAAGAAACTTTGCACGCCCTCCTCTTTGGCTATCTGAATCATGCAGTCCACCAGACCTTTATAGGTCCGCACCTGCACGAGAGAGACAGGAAACAGGAGATAATGCTTTCACACTAGACCCAAAGTATGTGTGTCAAAAGTGTGAGACATGCTGTGGAAAAGCTCACCTGTCCGAACTGAACTCTGGCTACCTCAAAGCCCCCCACCTGCAGTCTCTTCTTGAAGAGGTCAAACGGATATGTCATTGTTTTGCTGATCATTCCAGCTCCACTGCCGCAGACCAGGCTCCTCAGGTTTTCTTTAAGGGAGGGAAACAAAATTTGAAACTGTGAATACTTCACATGTGGCGGTTATGTGGGTTAATAGACGGAGGTGGGTTTGATCTACTCTGACCTCCCATTTTTCCAGTTGTAGGTGGCGGAGCTAACAGCTTTTTAAAGATGTTGTAGGAGAAGAACTGCAGTCCAGCGTACGGAAAGACCGCCATTAATGTTGGAGACAGGCCGCGGTAAAAGGTCAAGACTCCCTCTGAGCGGCACATTGTAGACACTGCATGTCGCAGGTTGATGTACACCTGAAGACACATGAAAAATAGTAGAGGGTTTTATCAGGTTTCACAAATTAAATATATACAATTAATCAGTACTTCTTAGCAGGTATGTAGGTGTCTAACAACAGCCACAATCAAAATGTATAACTACCATCACTTCCCACATATGCATGGGAAAATAATTCAGGCTTCTGTTAATGAGCGTTTCAATGTCTTCTAAGGCTTTTTCAAAGGGCACCTAATTTGACAAAAGTCTGATGGACGTAGAACATTCTTGACTACTATGAAAAACAGCTACAGAACATCAGCAGCAGTGAGGCATACCTTGGGTTCACCCTGAGCTGCGAAGCGTGTCCGCAATGTGTCCAGAGGCTGACAGACCACTGTAGCAGAGCAGGCAGCCAGACCACCACACACAAAGTGAACTCCTGCAGTCCGGCTGTCATATGGCGTCGTCTTGTGGACCACCTCAGTCAGAAACTCAAAACTGGCAAACTGCGGAGCACACAATATTGTGAATACAGTTCATTGTGTTTTCAAGATGAGAAGTTCTTACAGTTTACAGGCTCTACCTGGACTGCCCCGAAGGCGATGGAGAGAAGCTGTGCAGGGATGTGACCCTTCCAGAAAGCAGAGAGCCCCTCCTCCGAGTGAATGCAGCGGGACGCCTGCAACAATCCACAGTACTTCCCCTCTGGCCTCTGGGAAGACACACGCTCAATCTGCAGCTGTGGGGAAAATAAATACTGATAAACATGCAGGAAGCAAGCGGCATTAACAGCATATGTTATTAACACAATCACAATCATTTTCATTATCAGAATATAAATATTCTTCAGATTCAGTCCAGTCATAGCTGTGTTTTGCTTTGATTCAAATATCTTCAAAGCACCATAAATCCACACATCATTACCTGAAATCTAATTTTAAGCACATCAAGGGGGCTGATGAGAGCTCGGGTGACCATCCCAGCAGCTGACCCGGCCAGGGCTGCCTCCTCCGGGGAGAGGGCTGCACCCTGCGCCCCAGGGTCAAAGCCCACCATGTCACTGCGTCAGATTATTTTAAACACTGCAGACAGAAATTGAATATTGAATGCATAATTTGTGTTTTGTATTGTCAGCTTAATTAATAGTAAGATTTTATTCAAGCTTTAAAAAAATATGGGTTGAAAATAACATGCATCATGTATCATACCTTGATACATGCATATCAAGGTTGTCCCTGAAACGTATGTGACAGCTCACTAACCAAACAGCTTTAGAGTCACAGCTTTAAGTTGGTTTTCTTCCTCCTTTTCACTTGAAATGGCTTGACAAAAGTACTCCGGCGTACAGGTGTAAAAAATATTTTAAAACTAGTTGGATAAATACATATTAATATTAATATATCAATATATATTCTTAGTATTGTTACTGTTTATTTCTCCAGTATTATTCAGCCCCACCCCAACACACATGCAAACACAAACACACGCTTGTTATTAGTGTATACATTGGATTATTGTCACTAATGCACTGACTTATAAAGTTTTGTTTGTGAGTTAAGGTGGAGTTAATATGAAAGGCATCATATTATCAGCTGATCATATGCTCTGTATTTAAAATCTTAATTTGCAATAGCTGTCAGATGAACACAGCAGAGGAAAGGTTGAAATACTGAGCAGCAGTGAAGAATAGGTACTTCACTGCTCTACTAACTTGGGGATGAGGGGATGTTGTTGATTTATTACTTTAGATTGAAAATATGAAAGCAGCATACTGAAAAAGGCTTGTATTCCTAAGTCTTAGTAGTAATAGTAATAAATAGCTAAGAGTGTGCAGATGTTTGAGGCATACTTAACTTATACTTAGATATTTAAATGTCAAAATATCATCATAGTATCATCATAGTATCAACACCAAGGCAAAATATAATAAATTAATATAAAATAATATTAATAACATGACCACGATGTGATGAAATCACACATGTAGAGGACATACAGTGGGACCTTGGGACTAGGTTACATACTATGCTAAGCTAACAACAACAAATTGCCTGCTTGCTTTGTAACGAGGCAGCACATTGGTAGACAGACACTCACCTGATAATAAGTCCTTCATAAATGCAGACACAGCCACAGCAGCAAACCCCGACACCCTCAGTTTGGCTCTACCAGGAGAGGAGCAGCTCTCTGTCGCACGCCATGAACTGTCATTACAACTTCCGGGTCAAGTAGAGAGTACTCCACCTATCAAAGCAGAAACATTGCGACAAGATGAATCATCGCGTCATTTCAACACGCCGAAAACAACGCTATCACATTGAAGAATGTCTGATTCAAACTATCCTAATTATCCAAGAGAGCGTTATTTAAATAACACAAGAAAAAAAATCATAATAATTGGTTTTATAAAATGTTAAACAGCCTTTCTAGTATAACTGTTTAACACAGCCGTACACTTGTATTATAGTTGTCCTCGTTCTATTGTTTTTAAGGAAATATTTTTCTCGCCCTGATATTTCTGTAAATATGATGTTTTTGATGTTTTTTTTTATTTTGTCCGTAGTATGAAAAACGCTAAAAGAACACGGTAGAAGCTGGTTCCGTAAAGCTTCAAAGTGAGGGACGTTATTGTCAGCTACCTGAAAATGAGAGGCAGATATTGATCTTGTCTCAGTTCTTCATCTTGGAGAGGCTGTGCCGTGTAGCGTCTGCTCGCATCCAGCGGAGTGATATGAGCAGTTTAAATGAGAAGAATTGGCTCCAGTTTTAGGTAAATATCCCCACATTATTTTCGAAATGTAAGTTAATTAATTACTCTACCTTTCCTCTAAGTAGATATCCAGTTAACGTCAGCCTGCGTCTCTCTATCTGTCTTTCTTTCTTTCTTGTAACGTAAACTTGACGCCAACTGCTCTTAACGGTTATGTTTGTGCTAAACAAGCTAATTAAATATTAATGTTATATCTCTGTGTGTGTTGACAATAAGACCACGATTAAAACCACATTTTCAGTCACCAGTTAGCTAACATTAGAGGTAACATGTACCTTACGTTACCCGTGTGTGGCTGATATGTGTTTGCATGAAAACCCCGCTAGTACACAGTAATAACAGTAACACGGTGTGTTGTGTGTTGTGTGTTGATGTGGGGTTTGACCCGGGTTTGCCCCATGTAATCCCTCCTATCCCCCCCAGTGAATGAGCTGCCGGTTTGATGACAGCACAGGATTTTTGAGGTTATTGTTGTCACACAAATTGCTCTGGGGTCTGTGAAGTGTGTTTTTGTGCCTAGGCTTGAATCTGTGTGTGTGTGTAAAATGCATTAAAAAGGTCTGATCTTCACAGTGTGACAGCTCCCAGGTGTATTTCGGCTGCTACCACCAAGAATGGACAACTCTGCTGAGGACTACAGGATCCAGTCCTTTGACCTGGACACACAGGTGTTGCTGAAAACGGCCCTGAAAGGTGAGTTCGTGCTGATTTACAGGAGTTTACAGGAGTCACGCCGGTGTCGCTCACATGTCACACTCGTGGTTTCTTTCAGATCCAAGCTCGGTGAACCTGGAGAAGGTGTCCAACATCATCATGGATCAGTCTCTGAAGGACCAGGTGTTCAGCAAAGAGGCCGGACGCATCTGCTACACCATCGTGCAGGTCCGCGCTTTTTTACAGTTCAGAGGGGCCGGCCGTCATCCATGTCAGCTTGCTTGATTGTGATGCTGAGCACCACTGAGGGATTTAGAAAAGCAGAGCAGGATTGAGTCTCTTTAACCAAATTCTTAATCCTCTTACCTTATTAATGGCTAACTGGTAGTTTACACCTGAGCAACAGGAGGCTCTTAAACCAGCTCACCTCTGCCGTTATGTTTTCTGATGTGTTTTTGTCCAATCTCCTCCTTTTTTTCTTCTTTTTTCTTTTTTTTTTAATCTGACCTCTTGCGATCACCCCGTGCAGGCTGAAGCCAAGCAGAGCAATGGGAACGTGTTCAGGAGGAACCTGTTGAACCGGCTCCAGCAGGAGTTCAAGGACCGCGAGGAGACCAGGAGCCGCTCGCTGCAGGAGTGGGTGTGCTACGTTACGTTCATCTGTAACATCTTTGACTACCTCAAAGTAAGAGACTTCTCGTGCTGCCTTTTAATCATGAGCAGAGAGCCGCATCCTCATCACGGCTTGAGTGTGCTTTCTTTCAGCAGTCGCCTTCTCGTGATGTCTGTGATGTGTAAGCACAGTGACATACATTTCCGGAAACCTCTCACCATAACTAACACTGAACGCGTGCCCCTCTTATTGTGTGTTCAGTGTGTCAGTGGTGAGAAGACGATCCTGGAAGTTGTGGCTTCAGCTCACTTTGGCACTCACTGTAACTCAGGTTTCGTCCTTAATAATGGATATTGTTGTTTTTGCACAGGTCGACTCTTTCATGGAGACGGAAAGACGTGCTCCTTTCTCCACTTGGGCTGAACAAAGTTGCCCTGATGAAAGTTTTAGTCCTGCGCTCTCTGTGTGTGTCCTGACGTTTAGGTGAACAACATGCCGATGGTGGCCCTGGTCCATCCAGTGTTTGACTGTCTGATGAGGCTCGCCCAACCAGATGCTCTCATGAATGAGGAGGAGGTGAGAAAGAATATATTGTTAATATGTTATTTTACATGTTATTTTAGCTTTTTCCCGTAAGCTTGTTTTAAATACAGTATATCATACATGGGAACATAATTCAGACTTTATTAATTTGAACATTTTATTAATATGTCTGTTATGTTTTTGGGTTGTGTCTCCATCAGAGTGCTTTGCTCCTCTCTGTATTTAAAATCTGTTGATCAGTCAGGTGACAAATAAATCACCATCTTGAGTGATAGTAGTGATACCAAGTGTACAAAACAAGATTATTACCGTTATTTACTTTAGTAACAAAAGTAATGTGTGTGTGTGTGTGTGTGTGTGTGTGTGTGTAATGACTCATATTTTTGCTTGGTTCCACATAGTTTATTTTCATGTTGTAAAAGAATGTGTGTCTTGATATTATAAGGAATATTCTTAATATGATATATATGATCTTTTGTTTTAGTCAGTATTTTTAATGCTAATGCCAGAAAGCCTCATTTTCAGACAAAGCATATTTAGAGACAATGCTCTGCAGGGTTTGTTTCAGAAGCTGTCTTTTCCATAAGTTGCTGACATCTCCTCCACCTTTCTCTGCAGGTGGACTGTCTGGTGCTGCAGCTTCATCGCATCGGAGAGCAGCTGGAGAAGGTGAATAGCCAGCGGATGGACGAGCTCTTCTTCCTGCTGCGGGACGGCTTCCTGCTCCAGGAGGGCCTCACCTCCATGGCCCGTCTGCTGCTGCTGGAGATCCTGGAGTTCAGGGCCGGAGGCTGGCTGCTCAGCAGCACCGCCCACAAGTACTACTACAGTGAAATCAGCGACTAGGAGTGTGATGTGAGGACAAATGGGTGCTGAGCAGCAACCTTCAAGGCACCTTGGATACCTCTCCTTAAGTCACCACTGATTTTAAAACCAGCAGTTTAAATGATGGACAGCGACATCCTCCAGGAAATCAGTAGAGGGTTTTGTGAAGAGTGCATTTCTTAGGCTGTAAAAAAAAAAGACGTTGCTGGATCGTTCCCTGCATTTGACGATATTACTGAGACATGGTGCCGTGGATGTGGAATGTGCAATAGTTCACAAGGAGTTTAGTTGACGAGGTTTTAGCCACATTCAGGTACACTTTGTTTAAAGTTTGATTACAGCTAGAGAAGCTGATATTTTTATGTTTTTTTTATCTTGCAGGCATTCCTGTTTTTTTTTTTTTTTTTTACCAAACCCAAAGAGCTTTGAACAGTCATTCCAGTAAGATGCAAGCTGATTTGGCCTTTGCTTTACTTTTTATTGTTGTGTGACCAATATTTTTAATTTAAATGAAAATCAAATATTAATTATTTAGTTGAATATTTTAACATAGAATTCAAATTTTACAAAATGTTTGAAATGCAGTTCAGAGGATTTTTTCTGCCTAAGCTGTCCAGTAGGATTCCCATGTTAAAGTTACATCTCGTTATGTGAGGTTCGTCAGATGAAGCGTCGTGTGTTAATTCAGGGATTTTCTTTTTCTTTTGTTACAGTTCAATTCATTTCTGGTTTTGCAAAGTTTCGTTTGTTAAATGAGTTGTGCCAACGTAAGAAGAACAGCATTATCAGATAGAGAGGACATGGCGAGGCCTAAAGTCTTAATTTGTGGTTGAAGTGCTAAAGGACGGCAGTGAAGGATGTGCTCAGATCAATTACTAAAATAAAAGTAGCGATACCACAATGCAGAAATACTGTTACAAGTCAAAGTCCTGCATTAGAACATTTAAGTAAAAGTACAAAGTATTAGCACCCAAATATATTCAGATTACCAAAACTAAAAGTACTCATTATGCACAGCAGCATCATATTATTGGATGATACTTAGTGATGCATTAATGTGATCATCACTTAAATGCTACATCTGTTAAAGGTAAAAAAAACATCATACCTAATTAGTTGATCACTTTTTTTGTTATTAATCTGAACGTCATTAATTCATTAATTGCAAAAGAGTAAAAAGTACAATATGACGTAGCAGGTCAGCTTTGAGTATAAATATAATAGAAATGTATCTTCCCGTTTTGAATTCAGGTTCCAGCAGCTCTTGAAACAAACCCTCTGTAGCTGAGCTCAGTTTTACATCGTCGCCTTTGTTGACACTCAGTGACGACTTTACAGTCTTCAACCAGAGCTGCCTTGGAATCAGACAGACACGAGCACAGGATGAACACGTGGCTCAGATATGAAGTATGTTAAGTGAAGCTCAATCTAAAATTGGTATTCACAGCAGTCGAGACAAATCAACCTCTGATCTATTCAGAGGAAGGATCGTCAATGTTAGGAACAAAAGCTCAGACATGGTCAAAACTTAGGACATTTTGTGTTTTTAATAGGATATCTCGCAAAATTGTTTTTTTCTAGTTGTGTTTGAAGACTTAAGCTTTGTCACCACATTTAAACCAAGAAGATCAGCTTGGAAAAAATTGGTTTAATGATGTATTAAACTGATCCTGAAGACTTAAAATAGGATTAACTAAAGTTTGAGTGCTGTAATCGTCCCTGAGACAGGGCACAGTACTGACTGCAATATATGTTTATATATTTTATTACACTGTTGTAACATTTTTACATTACTCAATTCCATTTTTTATGGTTGGGTTGTACATTTAATGCAGATTTATTTGTTCTAATAAATCTTGAAAGTTTTTCCTTAATTCAGTTTCATGTGTTTATTGTTTATTTAGAGTGTGACTCTTTACTGTACACAATACAAAGAGTAATCCATGTTACCCTTCATATTCCCCTTAAGCACTTTGTACAGCGTCATCCATCCAACAAAGGAGTTTCACGGTGCTCACTATTTACAAAAGCGCTCGAGTGTCACTGCATCAACCGTTGACCCTGTGTGGCCAACACAGCGTCTGTAGAAACATCTGAACCACGTTTCAGTCCTGACAGGTTTCTCTTTCTACCACCAGCGGAAGTGAGCGTAGGCTCTGTTGGACTCGGCCATCTTGTGCAGCTCATGCTTCTTCTTGACGACGTTGCCCTCCTTCACGAACGCTGCAAGCAGTTCCTGAGAAAGTTTCTCATACATGTGCGTGCGTCTGTGTTTGTTTTCCCTGCACTCCGTGATCAACCACTTCATGGCGAGGAAGCGCCGTCGGTTGTCCGAAAGAGGGATGGGTACCTGCGTGAGGTTCAAACAAAATATTATTAGTCTTCATATGTGTGCTTTGGTGAGAAAAAAATCTAGTAACAAAAAAAAAGTGTTTTAATCTGCCTCACCACTGACCTGGTAGTACTTTCCACCTTTCTGTATGCTGGCCAGCCCAACGACAGGCTTACAGTTCTCCAGAGCCTGGTGGAAAATGGCGTAAGGGTTGCACTCGATCGTGTCCTTCATGCCCTCTGGAGTTTTGTGGTATTTCTCCACCTGTTTCCTCTTTATGTGCTCCAGGGTCTAGAAGCAGAAAGAAAATATACACGTCATTCATATATTACAAAACCAGCAGCAAATCCGTGAGCTTCAATTTAACCTGTTCTTACCTGTGTCAAGATCTCACGGGCCAAAACCTTGTCTCCATGTTTCATCATCATGTTGATGAATTTACTATAAAAAACAAAGACGAAAATGATTTCCTGACATGAACTCAGAGATAAACAGCTTTGACCAAACGTGTCACGCCCTCCCGCAGAGAGCTGAGATGTTTGTATGTACTACCTGAGGACAGGGTCGTTGAAAACAGAGCTGCTGACTCCACTCGTTGCTGCCTTGATGGGTCTAATCGCTTTGAGCTCCTGCTGCTCTTTCTCCTCAGCACTCAGCTCCGACTCTGGTCGGCCATAGGCGTCCTTCCTGACCTCCGGCTCCAGATAGTACGGGTTGTACCTGCTCCATCTCACCAGGAACACTCTGCAAAAAAAAAAAAAAAAAAACCACGAGAGATTCTCACGAATTATTCTCAGTGTGCAAAGCGAGGTCAGGAGATCAATTTCAAGTTAAAGTGCCAAAGATTCAAGGTTGTGAATTACCAAATTTGGAAATTTGCTAGTATTCTTGTTGTTTTTAATTATAGTAAATTCAATTTCTTTTTGGTTTGGACAGAATGGACTATTTCAAGACTGCAACTTGGACTGATGGAGATTGGCTGTTTTCAGAATTGGGTTTGTTTCCAAATAGATTTTCATATGCAAAGACTTGTTGTTATGTTGATGCATGATGATAAACAAAGTAAGTAGAAAAATACAGGAAAGGGTGAAAGAAAATACTGCAAGGCATAAATTAAACAGAAAACAGAAAATATCAACAACCAAGCATTTCAATAAATAAATAAAATAAGGCAATATGTAACAATATGACTCGTTTTAATTAAAGACCTGTACACGAGATTAATTAATCGAATATTCGTCAGTTGCGGCCCTAATTGATTTATTTACTTTTTGGATATTTAAATGTATAATTAATCGGAATCAGACGTTTCTGATGTAATGATAATGAAAGGATTAGTCGATTAACTGATAGTTGATTGCCAGAGTGCCTTTGATGCTCCCTCAGGCTTTGGAGACTGGAACATGTGATGGGAATAAGTCATTTCGAAACATTAAGGAATAAATTATTGATTAAATCAGATCGGACAAATGACATCCGAGGAAACAATAATGAAAATATTAGTTAATAAGAACAAAACAAATCGCGTTGGTTCATCTTTAACATCATTTTGCTGGTGGGCGATTCAAACACATCAATTGCATTTCTTTATCTTTCGTTACAATTTTGTGCAATTGTGTTTTTATTCTTTAACTAGAGGAAAACAGCAGAGAAATATCAAACAGGGAGCTAAGACGGCCTGTTCGCTGTTTGTTTAAATAATAATTACCTCGGTGTCCAAGGTTTTAATAATCCCGAGATGGAGGCAGACATCTTGAAAATGTGAGCGTGTCAGCCAGGACCCCAGAATAGTACCTCCTTGAAGTGCCTGAAGACAAAAACATGGATTCAAAATCGGCTGATTTTAATTTTAATTTTTAGTTAAAACGTTTTTTTTTGTAGAACAATAAATATGGTGTTTTTTGTTTGATTGTTTGTTTGTTTTTTAACAATGTTGAGCAATAATTGTGGACTCTCGCGCACTCGCCGCTGACATCACGCGATGTCTATAGTGCTATGGCGTACCAGGAAGGGGAGTCGCTTGAATCCTGGCTGAGTGAGTGATTAATCCCATTTTTTATTTAAATTATTCATTAAATAACCCGGGTCATGAGCTCGGTGGGGTCGCTCCGGGCGGCGCGGCGGGGCGGTAAACCCTGCGGAGCGGAGCGGCAGGCAGCCGCAGAGTGTGAGCTGCTGGGGGCTCTGCATGTGTGCATCACTAACAGGGAGGGTGGGGGGCTTCAGTAAACACTGTGCGTCACCGTTTGACATGTGTGCTGTGATTTTGTAAATGCTGTCCCTCCGCGCAGCTTCATGCGTGCAGCTGCTGCACAGAATAGACGAATGAATGAGTGATGACTGGACTCAATGATGGCAGAGAAAAGGGGAAGGGTGCTGACAAAGTGATGCATTGTTGTGCTGGTCACAAGGCTCCAAGGGTCACAGCAGACAGTGTCAATGTGTTTCTCTGACAGATAAAGCCACCCATCCGACAAACAGACAGGAGGACTGGGAGTACATCATAGGCTTCTGTGATCAGGTCAACAAGGAGCTGGAAGGGTAAATGTTCATGGTTTTTTAAATAATGTCCCTGCAGAAAAAGACACAGAAGTTTCTCATCATCTCATCTCTTGCAGTCCTCAGATAGCTGTGCCTCTGCTCGTCCACAAAATCCACTCGCCACAAGAATGGGAAGCTCTCCAGGCTCTCACAGTAAGAAACACACCCCATATCAGCAACGACACTTTGTCCCAACTGCTGAGGCAAACGCTTAACTCATCACGTGTGCAGGTGTTGGAGGCGTGCATGAAGAACTGCGGGAGGAGGTTCCACAATGAAGTCGGGAAATACAGGTTTTTGAATGAGCTGATCAAAGTCGTGTCCCCAAAGGTGAGCAGTTTACATGTCAAGCGTGTACGTCCCCTGCCGCCCAAGCCTCCTCTCAACCCGCCTCTCGTCTCCCTCAGTACATGGGCAACACTGCGCCGGAGAAGGTGAAGACGAGGATCGTGGAGATGCTGTACAGCTGGACGGTGGCTTTCCCGAACGAGGCCAAGATCGGCGAAGCCTACCAGACACTAAGGAGACAGGGTGCGTGATCGTGCTTAGTTGCATGTGAAAGGTTGTCCTGCCTCAAAGGGGAGATTACTAATCTGGTCCTCACGCTCTTCACCAGGCCTCGTGACACAGGACCCGGAGCTGCCGCTGGACAGGACTCTGATTCCCTCTCCTCCGACGCGACCTAAACACCCGGTGTTTGACAACGAGGACATGGGCAAGGTGAGAGACTGCAGGACAGGAAAGGCTGCTCTGTGGTGTTTTAAAGTGAAGTGTCAGAAAAAGAAATAACTTTGATCCCCAAGAAGGTCATCATCATCAAAAGTGTAGCAGAATCCTTCTGTCTTTTTGTTAGTAAGTAATCCATTGATGGTGCTACTACAAAAAAATAGATGATGTTTAAGTGTGTGTGTTTGTATGTGTGTGTGTTTAGCTGCTTGCTGAGCTTCTCCGGAGTAAAAATCCAGAGGACCTCCAGGAAGCCAACAGATTAATCAAAAACATGGTGAAAGAGGTAAGATGTCAGAACTGCACAAAGCATTTAACACAGTCGTCGTATTAAAATCTGTTTTAAAGTTGTTTTAAAGTTTCCGCCAAGGTGGCATCACAGTAATGTTTTTCACATTTCGATGCTGTTTTGCCAGGATGAGGCCCGCGTACAGAAGGTGACGAAGTGCATACACACTCTGGAGGAGGTGAACATCAATGTCAAGCTGCTGACGGAGATGCTGTCCCACTACAACAAAGACAGCTCCTCTGACTCAGACAGGGAGATCATTAAGGTGTGTGTTACGTGCACGCACTCACACACACTTGAACACAATTGTTCCCTCTCACAGCAAACAAGGAAAACAAAACAGATGTAGGGATATTTAGAGAAGGCAGGTCCACTGTGTTTTTAACCCTTTTTGCACATCAATATCAGGACATATTTTATCTTTAAATGCAATCACAATAGTAAATTGTTGTGATAATGTGTAATCTTATCGTTTGATGAGCTGATAGGTACATTTATTTTTATTGATGTCCTTTTCTCGACAACTAAAAACCCCCTCTTGTTGAAGCCATCTTGATTTTGTTCTCTAATCATCAAACATCATCAAGCAATCAGCTACATCTCAACTGGTCTGCCACAGTGAACTCTAACATGTCTGGAAATGTTAATATATGTTGTTTAGTAGTTTTCTAGTGTTTATACACAATTGTTTTGATTGTTTTTATTTGATCAAGTCAATAAACTGACCCCACTGTCTACATTTAAACTCCTTTTGTGTTTCCTCTCAGGAACTGTATGAGCGGTGTGACAAGCTGAGGCGTGCTGCATTCAAAATGGCCACTGAGACGGAGGACAATGACGCCAACCTAGGTTTGCCACGTTTGGTTATTGCTTTTGTTACGTTATTGCTCATTGTCTGAGGAAGCCCAGTCTTCACATTTTGATCCTTTCATTGTGCGTCACCTGTAATCTTCGACTCCTCAGGTGACATCCTGCAGGCCAGCGATGACCTCTCCCGGGTCATCAACTCCTATAAGAAGATTGTTGAGGGGCAGCCAATCAACGGTGACAGTGAAGAGCCTCGTTCCATGACTGGCAACAGCGAGAGCGGTGAGCCACCTATCATAATCCTGCACCCGTTTTTGCATCTTACACAAAAAAACATGATGGCTTTATGCTCCACGTATCCTGCCAGGAATTAATTCAACTCTTTGCTTTTCAAACAGAGACCACAGATACGCTGATCGACCTCGCCGGCCTTGACACCCCGAGCCCTCAGCCCGTCGCCCCTCCTTCCCAGTTCTCCAATCCCGTCTCCATCAACCCCACCGCCTCCCCCATCCCCGTCCTGCCTCCTCCTCCTAGACGCCTGGCCGGCTCCCACGGCAGTCAGAACAGCAGCCCAAGTCACCCCCCGCTCGACAAGGCCTCCGCCACTCTCTTTCTCCTTGACGATGAGCTGCTGTCTCTAGGTAGTGGCACACCCCCGTCGAAACTTGTTGAGTTAAGGGAACAAATGCACTCGGCTCCTGGTGCTGCCTGAAGTGAACAAAATCCGCCTAGCAGCACCTTGTTAAAGCTCACTAAAAAAACATGTGACTTTCTGTTTGTTTGATCTGAAGCTGTAACTTCAGTGAGTCACCTCTGGTTGCCTGGCAACAGTTTCCAGCCAAGAGGTAGTCTGGCATGTAAGCCCTTGTTATTTTTCCTGCTACATGAGACCTGGTGTGTTAATTACAGAGGTTTTAAAGTGCTGATAGGCAGATTTTGTTAATGTCAGACAGAACTAGGCTAGCTGTTTCCCCCTGTTTCCTTTATGTAGGCTAAGCTAAGCTAAGCATGGTATGGGGGTTCTCACAATGTCTGAACTATTGCTTGATGTGTTTTGTGAGAGTACTGCTCCCAGATTTTCTCTGTACTCATACCTTCTTTCAGGACTGAACGATCCCCCCGCCCCTCTTAGCAGCCAATCAAAACCCAAGTTAAACGAACTGTCCAATCAGTGGACTTCCCTGCAGGTACATCTGAAATACAGTTTATGAGCAAATTGAACCACAGCTCGTTCGTGAGTGTGTAATGTTAGAGGCTAAATTATCCCGTTTGCATGACTCCTCCGCAGGCTCCAGCTTCAAGTGTGGACATGTTTGGCAGCGTAGTTTGTTCTGGTCCAGTGGTGCCCGCGGCTGAACCAGCTGTTCCGGCACACAGTCTCCAGAACCTGCAGGAACTGGCCATGATGGGCTTTTCAGATCACAAGAGGTACACAGTCCTCTGCAGTGTTTTTCTCTCCACTCAAGTATTTTGTGTACAAAGCGTACTTCAGTTTGTTTTTAATTGATGTTGGTGCTCTTATTTGACTAGTCTGCATCACTCTTAAGTTCCCACAGTGATCCATCAAGTGTTATTTTTAGTGTGCCTAGCCAGATGATGGCCAGAGGAAGCAGCTTTGGGATGCCTGCAGCGGCACCTCCCCTCGTCCCCGGCCACGGCTCTCCCTCCTCGCCCTCTCTTCTGCACGGTGCAATGCCCGGCTCCCCCGCTCTGTCCCACGCCAAGTCCCAGAGTCTGGGCTCGGCCCCGGGCAGCCCGCTGTTCCACTCTCTGTCCCCCTGCCACCCTCCCTTCCAGGGCAGCCCGGCCAGAGCCTCAGAGATCTCCCTGAGCGGTGTGCACGTCCCCCTGGAGGCCATCAGACCGAGTAAGGACAAGAGACAGGAACTAATGACAAATGATTAAAAAAAAATACATGGATCCATACAGATGGATGTAGGCGCTCTTTAAAATATCTCCCACCCCCCCCATTCCTGATTGTCTGTGCCCCATCTATCCTCAGGTAAAGTGCTGCCTGTGACAGCATACGATAAGAACGGCGTTCGCATGCTCCTCAACTTTGCGTCCGACTGCCCCCCCAGCAGGCCTGACGTGTTGGTAATGGTGGTGTCCATGCTCAACACAGCACCCCTTCCTGTTCACAACGTGGTGCTGCAAGCAGCCGTGCCGAAGGTAGAGATTCTCAGATGTTCGACTCACCTGCCAAAGGGTTTTATGGGCTTTTTCCTCGATTTTCCTTAACTAACATGTATTTTTTTGTTTCCTTTATTTTCCTCTCATTTATCAAAGTTAAAATCTATATGAGACTGTATGTGTGATAAAGGATCAAGTCGACACAATCCATGCTATACACAAGAGTTTTCACACCATTTTCCATACAGCTCATGTCCCCGTGTTTACATAATTGCTCAAATATTCTACATTTTAAGTAACACGCTTTAATGACAGAAACCTCAACTTGTAACATGTAAAAGTAAGAGAACGTGGTGCCCTGTTGGCGCTCCGTTAACTAGTCCTTTGAATCATTGTGACCGTGAAGAGATCCTTCTTCTTATTGGGATTTTGGTGTAAGTGACAGGGGACAAAATCCACACTCCACTCCAAAGTTCCTTCTCATGCTCAGACACAGCTGATGTGATGCAGCAGTCTAAGATAATCAAACGTGACAGTAGCAAACACAAAGTCAGACTTTAGGGCATGTGAATTCATTTTTTAATAAAAGCATTAAAACGCATCTTCATTTCATCCTCCACCAGTCAATGAAAGTGAAGCTGCAGCCTCCATCGGGAACAGAGCTGGCACCATTTAACCCCATCCTACCTCCTGCCTCCATTACCCAGATCATGTTGCTGGCCAATCCGACAAAGGTAGGTGATGTCGTTGAGGACATAAATACACAGAGAGGCACAGGACATTGTGCTGCAATGAAAACTCTCGCGTGTGTGTCCTCACAGGAGAAGGTGCGTCTGCGCTACAAGCTGGCTTTCACGCTGGGAGACCGCCTGTGCAACGAGGTCGGAGAGGTCGACCAGTTCCCCCCACAGGAGACGTGGGGTCATCTATAGCAGCACGGGGACTGCTACCACTCAGCAGGGAAAGACGGGCTCGTACTCCATGAAGGGGATGTGTGTGTGTGTGTGTGTGTGTGTGTGTGTGTTGTGTACTTGCACCCATCCCAGAGAGAAAGGAAGGCAAGGCGGGGGAACTCAGATGCTCTCCGCCTTTCAGCTTCACATTCCTTAGAGTTGTTTTTGGCAGTGCAAAGTGCAAACAGCAGACACTAAACTTTTATTTATGCCGTGCTTGTATACATATACATAGCTAACAAACTAAAGATATACACTGGCAAGTGGGACAGCCATGGTGTTTACAGGTTGATGGCATTCAGATAAATCTTTTAATGGACTTTCCCGCAAGAAGAATATAACAGATTTGAATGTACTTTAAAAATATCGGTGCATTAGAGCTCAGCCTCAGACTGACAGGATGCACTGCAGCATAACAACATAACATCTTTTGAAACTAATGAACCTCGATGTTAACAGAGCCGAAGAGACAACAGTTTTTATTTATTCCTCTGGCGGAGCACTTTGTTAGCCCACAGAAAATGTACTTGAATACATCCAGAAATTTGGAAATGGTATTTAGTAAGATGTTTTAGGAACAGTACTGTCGCATAAACATTGCTGCAGAAAGATAGCGGACTGTCGATGTTATTTATTTCAGCCATTAAGATTTTTGACATGTTTAAGGAAACTCCTATGTTTATAAATTATTATAGCCCTGTTCTTTGGATTAGTGGACCAAAAATGTTGAATTTTGTGTTTTAAAAGGCACTTTAGGTAGTCATTTTTAATTACGACTATTCTGTTATTACTTGAGTCTACTGAGTTTAACTCAGTATTTTGTTATTACTTTTTTTTCTTTTAAAGGTAAATGAAAGGTGATTTGTCGAGATTGTCATGATTTTATCAGTGGCTATTTCTGTTCTGTATTTAAAGGTGTCTACTCTTCTGTCGGTGTCAGTATTGGAGTAGTTTTTGTCACGTTTTATTGTTTTCTGTTATAGTATCTCAGTGCATCACTGGACCTAGAAAATGTGAACCGAAGAGAAATCTGAATTTAAATTTCGTTGGTTCCAAAGGGAAGTCTGTCAGCAGGCAGATAAGTGTGCAGCAGTGGGACAGACCACCAGGATCCTCCTTGGGCTCCCTTCTCCGACAGTCCTCAACTCGTCGTCATGTGGGATGTACATAGTATGTGATGTACATAGTATGTAATGTACCTATTGTTTGTTGTATGACAAGTTATGAGAGTGTTAGGTCTGTACATACTGTATGATGTGCCACATGTTCGCTGCATGAAAAAAATAAATATTTCTTTAAATGGATGTCTGCTATTCTGAGGGTTTTTTTTTTTTTTTAACAAAGTCAGATTTTAAAACAATGTACGTCATGAAGTGTTTTATTATCAAAGAGCACATTTGGATTACTTGAATTTTATATACAGTACAAAAATGCAAAAGAAGAGCTTTCTTTTTAAAATGTCATCATTCACACTTCCACAGTTCCCTCTTTGATTATTGCCATAGCCAGATTCCTGGCCAGAGCGAGTCTCAGGAGCTCTACTTTGGTCAGCTCTATGTCTTCGTCCTGAAACGACAAATGCACTCAAATAAGAAGGGTAGTGGATCGTATGTCTACCAGATGTCTGTAGCAGATCCTTCACATACACTTGTAGAGGAAATACATTTTGCAACAACAGTGTTTGAGCTTGTGTATTACAAGCAAAGCAATGCCTCAGGGCTCAACTGTGTCTCCCAGGGTTGCACTAAAAACTAAAAGCTAGTTTCCATTAACAGCAATGGGATTAAGGCCATGTGAGGAGACGCGTACCTGCACGGGCCGGTCTGTGCCAGGAGCGGCAGTGTTCAGTGAGGAGGTGAGCTCCTCTAAACAGAACATCAGCTCATGGGTTTGTTCTGCCGAGAAGATCACCTAAAAGTTTCACATACAAAGAGTCAAAACAGCCCCAGGAACACTGCGGTATCTAACATGAGAATGCAGACAAAGTTTAAATCTGCACCATGACAAAACTCGACACTGTAGTCTATTTCTGTTGAGTGCATGTCCATGTACTTAAGTAGACTTCATCAAAATTCATTTTGATATGAATGCAAAAGAAAAGCATTACATGCCCTAAGATTTAGTTTTGAGACTAGTAATTGAAAATGCATGATCATCATTGGACATATCCAGTCACAGATATGCATGGTAAAGTGAGCGGTGCACAAAGCTCTTACAAGACAATTCCCAGATAGTAATATGCACAAATAAATGGATAAAAAGGGAAAATCAGCTGCTGTAGAGGACAGATTTTTATCAGACTAAAATCACATGATGTTTAATTTGGAGTGACCGACTAAATTCAATCAATTTTACAACTAAAAGCTGATCGTTGGGCTATAGTTTAGGATAAATCTGCAACAAATAATTTGTTAACAGATCCACAGTACACTCAACACTCTGAGCTGACTGACTGACCTCTTTCTGCTCCAGCAGCGGCAGGGCGTCGGTCAGCAGCGTCATCCAGAAGCTTCGGGGGGCGATTTTGGCCGTCATGAGTGAGAGGAGCAGCTTGGCCGCCTCGCTGAAGCGCTTCTCTCCGTACAGCTTGTGGAACTCTCGGTACTTCCCTAGACATCAAAATAGAGCTGCGTTTTTAGACTGTAACACTGCAACCTATCAAACAGAGACTTTGTGTATGAAACCGTCGTCACACACTTTGATGAGCTGTCCTTAATATAGAGATGTGTTTTACGAACTGACAGAGTTTAATAGAGTTTACAATAAGTCGCAATCTATAAAAAAGCCATTACTTTAAATGTAATGCACGTGTATCTAAACTTTAGAGTGGCTGTATAAATAGTTCATCTCTTTTCGCTGATATTTTTCCAGTAAAACATGCTGTCACATGCCGCTGCATTAAGCAGTAGACCCATGTATTTTTAGCCTCATGTGACAGCCGAGGAGAGACGATAAGGAAAGCAGTCCAGGAGACACTCTTCCCTGAGTGAACGTCCCCTCACTTGATGCGTGAACTTGTGAGAGGCACCACAGTCACATGTTGAGCAGCGTGATCACTGTATGTGTCTCAGTGTGCATGCTCCTTGTTCATACCAAGGAAAGTAAGCCTGTCGCTGAGCAGCATTGCCGGACCCAAGTTGTCTATCAGGTCCAAATCTGAGAAGGTCCCTCTGGCGCAGTAATCCTGCAAAAATCTGACACACAAAGACAGACTTTTAAAACTCCTTGGAAAGAAACCACCTCGCCACAAAGTGCTTTAACAGGAAGACCAGCCAGCTATTATTTATCTGAGAGCTACTTTGCAGATTACAATGTTTGATTTGTTTATAATCAACCATGTGTGGTTCTTCAAGCTACTCTTTTCTGTTGTGTAAAAGACACCTTCAGGTTTCAGAGCACTGATCAAATATTTCTCATGTTAACGGTGTTTGTTTGCTAGATGTACTCTTTGTAGTTTGGTCTTTACAAAACTTCCAGGGGCACTTGGTCATATCTGACACAGATAAAGCAACAAGAACGAGGACAAGGACAAGTTTTTTGTTGTCTTTAGGTGTGATCAAGTCAAGTAAATATCATCTTACAAAATCCATCTTAACTCCAAGTTGAAGAAGAACAAGAGTGAGTATTTGTTTGACATTGCAGAATCAAGCATTTTAAAATATGCCCGTGGAAACGTTGCTCTTCAGAGGCAAAAAGTAAAAAGGCCTTTTTCTTCTTTCTTTGAAGATTATTGTACTAAATGTTCGAGCACATCCACTGACAGTGTTGAGAAACACCTTGGGGAATAAGTTAAGGCAACTAACCTCTCTGAAATGAGGGTGGCGAAGGCAGCGTCTTTGGCCCTGATGCTCCAGGAGAGAGCAGAACCCAGCCTGTTGTTCCTCAGGGCCCGCATAGCCATGATCTTACAGATACTCCGCACTGGAGGAGGACAAGAAATGAAAGGTTTAAGTCCCTACTACAGCAGGTGGATATTAGAGAATAAGGGAAGGACAGAGAATAAAATGTTTTACCTTGCTCTGACATTTGCCGTTGCTCACAGATCCTGAGCACCTTGAGCGCTTTGCGCTCCGTGTCTAAAGGAACACGTTCAATCTGTAGCTCCAGGTAGACACGGCCAAACTCCGGGCAGTGGTCAAAGTAGTCCACGGCCAACTGCCAAAGACTTCACACAAACACATAAAAACATCCAATTATAACATCACAATGCTGCTGTCAGCTCACCTTCTACAGCACTGAATTAATTTAGAGAGTAAATAAGATCATAAGACATAATTTAAGAGGAAAAACTAATCATTATGTGCAGTTCCCACAGCTACATTTCCATTCTTGGGGTAAACCACAGTCGTTAAATACTCAAATCAACAGAATTCCCAAACATTAGCATTAATGAGATTTAAATAACTATACCTGTGATGAGTGAAGAGACCAGACGCATATTCTAACAAGAGAAACTCTCTCAAGTTGGAGCCAAAGCTGGACGGACACACACACACACAAGAATGACATGGGAAATGTGAGATGAATAAAGTGTGCAATCTTGTTATCTCCAGATTAAGAGTGTATGCGAGTTCAAACACAGCGAAACAGAGTCCTTACTGTAGGTTGTGAGACTGGAGCAGTTTGCAGTGATCCAACAGATCTGTCAAATGGGCCACAAACCACCAGTTGTTGAGAGCAATGCTGAAGAGACACACGTGGTGAAGGAACAGTGAGTTGAAAGATTTAAAGTTTCCAGGCTGCAGGCATAAACACGCATGTGGCTTGAATGTAGTGTATATATGCACATATCGATGGACGGGTTACCTGCAGTCTTTGATGACCTGATGGATGTCAAACTCAAAGGCAGCCAGTAAGATGCTGTCAAGAGGCTCTGGGACACTCCTCAAGTCCAGAAACATGGTCATGCATGACTGCAGCACACAAACACGCACACACAGTTAATAACAGGAATGTAGCAGGAGTGGGTATAAATGCTGAGAGGTGCTGAGTGTACCTGTGCATAGTAGTGCAACTCAGTGGGTTTGACTGTGGGGTGGTTGAAGAGCAGTCTAGTGACCAGGAAGTGGTACCAGGTGCTCAGAAGTTCTTTGTGAACGAGCAAAGTTTCTTCATCCCCGACTAAGATCTAAAATTAAGTGTAAAAAAAAAAAAAGAAGAAAAAAACAGGTGGTAAAATGTGTTGGATTAATACTTACAGGTGCACCGATTAACAGATAAGTTCTAGAACAAATGAGTACAGTCTAATGTCTTTAACAGGACTTCCTCATTGCTGATAATACATACTACAGATCTTGCTTTACATATTCTGTACGTTTCAGAAGTAGATGGACGACAGTTAATGTTGTTAGTTGCACAGAGTCAACCAACCTTGCAGATGACCTCCAGGTTTTGGTTGCTGGCGAACGAGTTGTCCTGCAGGCAGCGGTCCACCTCCTCATGCCAGTGTCTCCACTTCACATCGAACTCTGTCAGCGTCTGGGTGCCACCAGGCTGAACGATTGTCATAGAAAGTTCAGAGGTGAAAGCCCCCAATTGGTTGGTTTATGAGCAGATATGTGGTCAATAGAGTGCCTATGACTGCTCACTAACACATATATTACGGGTGTTGTTATCTCCTACATTTTAAGGGGAATTTAAGGAATAAACTATTTAAAAACAGGCTTCCAACTGAATGCTGGCAGGCTTATTGATAATAATACACATCGTATTCAAATAAAGAAGAAATATGATGGATGTCAAACTAGAAGGGAGCTTAATCTAACAAATTCTGATTTTTTTACAATATGCTTTTCTAAGCCTTGGTACCACTAATGCAGATCAGCTGAGGACATCAAATTAAAGACTCAATATAGTAGAATGTAATACAACAGCATTACAATCAGTACCAGTTCTGTGAAACTTACAGTATTCAACTTGTTATAGTACATACAATAAGAAAAGGAGAATCTGAAATAACATGTAAATATACACTGCACATTAAGATGAACCACTGATGATCTTACGTTGTAGAAGGGCATCTTGCTGAGCAGAGTGTCCATCAGCTTGTACATGTTCCTGGCAGCAGGACGGAGGGTGGCCTGCTTCACCAGCATCTGTCTGGCTTCTTCCAACCTGCCCTGCAGCACATAACTCACCACCTGCAGACACAAAACATGTGACTGACATGTCATTTCACGCTGTACTCGGAACATCTCTGCTCAAAATCAGAGCTAGGTGTGTGTGTGTAGCTTTTACAGTTTCAAAGACAATACTGTGTGTGCTGCACCTACCACATCCCAGTAGTCGTGGTGCTCAGCAGGGCTCTCACTCTGCAGCACTTCCCTGGCCTTCTCATCCACGTCGGCCTTGTGTAACCTCACCCAGTCCAGGAGGTGGAGCAGCAGGGAGCCCGCTGTGGAGACAGACAAACACACACTGCTGACTTCTTTGTCTGGGTGCCTTCATAGCCTAAAAGTTCAATTCTTTAACGCGTAACTAAAAAAAAAAAACAAAGTCTAACTCTGACCAGGAGCAGCGTCGATGAACAGTACTTCACACAGATTCCAGATCAGTTCTATAGCCAACAGGATGGACACCTGTAACAGGAAAACAAAGGCTGAGGTTAGGACCATGTCATGGAGAGAAATAATAAAAAAGTAAATTTAAGTCAAACATTAATCTGTTTCTTTGCATTTGAACTTCAGCATCAGTTGTCTCTTTCTTGACTGTAGATGAATGTGTTTGAGTGTCCAAATAAAAAGTTCTTGTTATCATAAATTTGCCATATTTATCCGTTACTAGATAATAACAAGACCATTCAACTAAAACATAATAAATGTTAATTATTACCAAGCTCTAGTACAAGAACAAAATCTCAGGGCTCCAACTTTTTCCACACTGTGCATCCATTCTGAAACTTTTGGGATCACTAGCCCAAAATTCAGAAGCACTACTTAAATCGACTTGGAACGCAACACATTCATATTTGTCCATTTTAATGTATTACTGATAAAAGCTTTGGTAAGAAATAGACAGTTACAGAAATAACAATGTGCAGTTTTTATTTAAAAGGAAAACGTGACTTAGTAAGGTAGTGCTTTAAGGTCATTTTTTTACATTTTCCAGCTACGGTTGGAAGTCGTATTCTATATTATACTTTTACTCAATCTACCCAGTGGAATTATTTAAAATGTGACAAGGTGTAAGATTTAATAAATACAAACTGTGCCTCTTCTTTCCAATAAAAACACAATAAACATTAACAAAAACATAACGGCATAACAATATGAGACTAAACGGTCACAGTCCGGAGCCCTGCATCTTGTCCGTGCATTAGTCGACGTTTCACATGAGGATGTACTGTTTCTACCTGCAGTAAGTTATGTGTGGCCTTGCACACACACACACACACACACACACACACACACACACACACACACACACAGCAGTAGGACATACCTGATTTCCATATTGCGTGGACAGTTCTGTATTTTTTGTAGAAACTGCAAAAAGAAAAAAGTCAAATCTGATTAATCCTGAGTAATCACACTGAAGACTAAAATATCTAAATTATATTGAACATTTCTGACCTGCAACTTGCTGAAGCTCCTCCATGCAGGCTCGTATCACAGATCTATAGTTTTTACTGATGCTGACAAATCTGAGAAGCGAGACAGAGAGAAATTATAATAATTTATGCATAATTTATGTGGGTGCTTCATCTACCTGTTATAACAAAGGATAACGTCACTGAAAAGTATGCCCAAGAGGACACGATTTTTCAATCAGGAAGCCTTACTGAGGTTTTTTGTTCTTGCTGGGGAGGTCCTCTCTGATTGTCTGCAGGCCAACAAAGATGTGATGTGACTCATTGAAGAGTTTGCGTAAGATTGGGGAATAAATGTCCTCGTCTTTCCTGACCTCGTGGATGACAGGGCATCCTGATCCTTTAGCACCTGAAAAGGAGGAGATAAGATAGTGACATTAAGCAAGAGATAGAGAAAACATGGGAGGAGAGGCTTGTTAATACCTACACTTACCTGACGCTTTGTAAAGTGTCTCATACACAAGGATATCACCGGGCCCCCATGCAAATCCCAAATGCTTTCCATCGCGGGCTGCAGGGATATTCTGTATTTAATTAAAGGAGAGAGATATTATCCAACAAAACATTTGCAAGTTAAATATCAACAGAAATGTTTTTTCATTCATCGAACATTTCCTGCTGTTCAGCCAAATTTTCAACTTTTTCATCAACTTAAACTGTACGAGCTCACAATTCAAATAAATAACTAATAAGTAATTAAATTAGAAAGTTATCAAGTATGTTAGGTAACTCTGCATTGATCTTTTAATTGATTAGTTGCCAGCTATTAAATTAACTGCCAACTACTTTAATAAGAGATTAATGTCCAAATTCACTGATTTTAGGTTCTCAAATGTCAATAACTTATAATTTCTTCAGTCCTCTGTGACAGTAAACTGACTATTTAGGAGCTCTGGATAAATCAAAACATTTGAGGGGATGACCTTTGGCTTTTGGAAATAGTGATAAACATTTTCTGACATTTTAAGGACCAAACAACTAACCAATTAATCAAGAAAATAATCAAGATGAGTCGATAATAAAAACAAGTAGTAGCTTTCGCCCTAATTGTATCTGTTGCGATATGTCAGAAGTGTGCGTTTCTGTTTTTAACCTTTAATGTGTCTGAAGGTTCATAAAATTATTAACAGAGTTTTATTTCTGTAAATGGGTTAGCTATCCTGTTAGCAATGCCATTCAGAGAGAGGAAACTTCGCCGCAGCGGTCACTTACTGTGACTGCCGGCTCGACGTCCACCTCCTCCATCAGGAAACACAGTTACCGACGCGATAAGATGTTAAAAAAGACAAATTAATTCAGATATAAATGAAGTACAGGTGTCGTGCTGCTTCCGCGCCTCCGACATTCATTCGAAGGGCCCAGGCGGCGCGTGTGTGATGACGTCACGTTGGGGCTGCCTTTTCCTCGCGCCTGGTTTTCCCATCTGCTTGGCTGTGGTTTTGTCCCAAATAGATTTAAAAAACACACACACACACTTAATAAATACATCAAGACAAGTCTAAAGCTTACGAGAATCGGGTTCATATAGAAAACGGAAACAATGAAAATATGTTTTGTGTTTTTCTTATTCATGGACAAACAAGACATGCAAATGTTCTCACTGGAAATTGTTAAGAATCGAGGCTTTTTGATGACTCGTGCTCGTTTTGTTTTTTATGTTTTGTATCTAAATGTAGTGTAGTTTTGGTTCATCTTCACCATCAGGAGGAAAACCAAGATGGCCGCTGGGATTTGAAGGGTTAAAAGAGAAGACAAACAAAAAGTGTGACTGCTGTATTCGCAGTTATGTGTTATATACTGTGTGACGGTGATTGCAGACCCGTGCAGCAGTGATGGGGGGTCAGCAGGGTGATGAATGTGTGTTTTGGGAGGTAACAGCACCTTTATAAATTAATAACAAAAGGAAAAACATCGCCATGCGCGTGCATGTGCTGCTGAGAGCCTCGTTAACGCGCACAGGGACTCTCCCGCTCGTGCCCAGACCGCGCTTTCGTCCCTCGTGACCCCCCGTGGCCAATGAAAGCTCGGCGCTGTGGACGCGCGCCGGCTCGTGGGCGCGCACGTTCGGTTCGAATAATTTAAACGGGGGCGCGGACGTGCGCGCTCTCGTATTCTTTGTGTGGCAGCGTAGAGAAGCGCCAAAAGAGTGACCATGGCTGATGAAAAACCAAAGGTGAGTGTTTCTGCACCTACAAAATACCCGCTCGTGTCAGCGCACCTGTGGCGTGGAGGCTCGTGGGGAAAGCAAACAAACATTTCCACGTGTTCCGTTTCAGCTTGTCAAAGTTGAGAGATAAATTCAACTACTATGTGTGCCTACTTTGATAGACCGGAAGGTTTGTGAACGCGCATCCACCGGCGCGCACATCGTTTTCTGCTTGATCCCACACAGCCAACCAGCTGGTGTCATCCTCAGTACATGGATCAATCTGTGTGTGTGTGTGTGTGTGTGTGCGCGCGTGTGTGTGTGCATGTGCATGGCTTCTGCTGTTAATAGCTTGTGTGTGTTCATTTGTGTAAGTGGGAGAAAGTTTTTGCAGTCAGTAGCGGCTTACAGTATTAATCTGTACATGCCTCTAAAACTAAAGTAATTTCTTTTTATCTCGGTTCATCTCTGCTTGTGTCAGACTGTGACCAGCATGTACTGACGTGAAGCTGCAGACACTGAAAAATGTAAACAAAGATGCCCTTGGAGAGATTTTTAAGTTTCATTAAATATATATTTTAGGATTGATTTGAGCGTTCAAATGTTGATGATGTTAGTGACATCATTTCATCACACTGATGCAAAAATCTTGTCTCATTGCAAATTGTCAGCGGCCAGAGTTATGCTTGGGTAAAACCTACAGCAAGATCTCTGTTCTTGCACAGTATATATAATTATACAGCCCTACTTTTGTCTTCATGTTGGAGGTTCATCCACTCTCAACCACCAACTACTTTAATTTTCATGATTCATATCAATTACATAGAAAGTCTGTCATCAATAATGGTATGTGACCATCATCAGCCACAAGAGCCCCAGCTGATAGTTTAAGAAAATAAAGTGTTTATAATAAGAGAGAAGTGTGTCAGTCTTTACATCCCTGAAGCTGTAACCAGGAAATGAATGGTGTTTGTGGGGAACAAAATCAGCATATTTTTCAAAATGAGAACCATTTGCTGATTATTCCAGCTTTTTTTCTCTGGATGTCTGTGTCAACTGTTTTTTTTTTTATCTCTCATTGACTTTATCGCTCAGGAGGCAGTCAAGACAGAAAACAATGAACACATAAACCTGAAGGTGGCGGGTCAGGATGGATCTGTAGTGCAGTTCAAGATCAAAAGGCACACGCCGCTCATCAAACTCATGAAGGCCTACTGCGAGAGACAGGTGGGAGCGCCGCAACATCCACACACAGCCACCATCACTGATTGATTGTAAACACTTTGGATGATGTTACAGGTTTACTACTGTGCTGTGAACTAATGCATCGTAACTCAAGTTGAATAGGCCTTTTTCACAGCAGACATTTTGACTTGTGAAACACAGGTATATCAAATAACACAGTTATTTCACTGCATTGCAGCTGAGTTGCAATTCTCAACACATACAGACATTTTCTCTAATGTATAGAGGCCATTTGTGTGTGTGAATGAAAGAGGGATCATTTTGACATTCACTCTCACTTGTGTGCTTGTTGTGATATTTAGCTTAGTTTCAGCCCCTACGAAAAATGTTAACAATGAAAAAGTAAGCATATTACAGGAGGAAACTATCTTCCAGTCTCCTTTACTTTTATTATTAAGCTACTAACCTTAAAAATTGAGCTTATCAACCACCACTGAATCTCAAATTGAACAAGCAATGTTGAATTGCAGGTAGATAACAGTCTGTAGTTTCTTTGATTTTTCACTGTTTAGATTTGAACTGCTGTCTCTAGAGTTTTAATCTTTTTGGAGTAAAAAGGTGTCGCACCTCTGCCACTGCTCACACTCATGTTATGTAATAATAATGTAATAAATTTTGTAATAAATATTTCCTCGAGTCTCTTTCCAAATGTATAGACAGTGTATGTTGCCAAGAAATGCTGCATTTACATCATACAGAAATAACTATTTGAAATTACTTGACTGCAAGAAGGAACAGCTTTAAAGTATGCACATGTGTGAGGACAAAGAAGGCCCACACTCACACTAATCAGGCATGCACAGTTACTGGTAATTTTGAGCTGTGGTTATACAGCGTTTTAAATAACACAGTGCTTACCTCAAGCAAACAAGTCATTGTGTTACCATATAATTCAAAAAGTGTAACTTTAATTGCAGATACTTATTTATTCCCAGTTCAGTATGTTGAAGAAATCAAGGTCATATCCAACAAACACATCACAACACATCTAAAGATACTGGAGTATGCTAAAAGCACAAACTTGTAAAATAAATGCCAGATGATGCTCATTAAAGAGTCATTCATCATGACCACATTTGCAGTAATTTTTTTCTGGCTACAATCCAGCCCTGCGCTACAGCTCTTCTCATTCTGCAGTTTGGGCCGTACAGTGTCGATGCAAATCTTCCCTCAAAAGCTGAGCACAGTTTAGAGCTTCATCCCGCCCTCCCTCGGCTTTTAATCACAAAAGATATCTTTTCCATCAGCAGTTATGAGCGAATTCATTTCTGTAGTTGTCCTTTGCCAGGCTATTTGCTTTAATGGGACGCCAGAATGCTGACTTTTTACCCTACCAAGTTAGTTCTGATGATTGTACTGTAATTCTCCCTTCAACTGCAATTGCATGGCTACAAAAACAATCCTGAGGTTTGAGTATTCTGAACTATCTATACCTAAAGGTTAAGAGGAGACTATCTAATGACATGCAACCTCTGACATTTGGTCTTATCCTAAATGAGCGTTCAACTCTCTGGAGAAATAGAAACCCACTGCCAGTATTGTCTGCTTCTTGGGCTTTTAGCAGGGCATGTTTGTCAGGCAGCTCGTTTATAAAACTACAGTGAGAACCAGATGTTTTTCATCATTCCCTTATTTATGTATTCACCACAGGAGACTATATGATTCAACATGACTTTTTACCCTCAAACTTCAGCAGTCATACATTAAACAAGGCAATGCTTACTGTAGAATATTGTAACTAGAATACTATATTCTTTTCTTGGGACTCAGAATATAAATTTCTATTAAAATCTCTGCTGGTGTGGTGTGTGACAGCTCCAGGCCGTCCTGACTAATGCTTCCCACCCCCTTCATGCCCTGGAGGTGATCAACAACAGCACCTTCAGTAACAGACTGATTGCACCAAAGTGCAGGACTGAGCGTCTCAGAAAGACCTTCTTTCCAGCTGCTGTCAAACTGTTCAATGCACATTGTTGCTGATGTCCACATGTATATATTTTTGATAGATGTATGTATGTATGTATGTAATGTTTTCTTTCTGTTATACCTGTGTGAGCTGCTGCAACAGCATA
The DNA here is from genome assembly GCA_023238725.1 of Scortum barcoo. NCBI lineage: Eukaryota > Metazoa > Chordata > Actinopteri > Centrarchiformes > Terapontidae > Scortum > Scortum barcoo. The sequence goes on from CM041547.1 coordinate 13,776,632, forward strand.
ATTTCCTGTAAAGGATCATTAAAAAGTATCTATCTATCTATCTATCTATCTATCTATCTATCTATCTATCTATCTATCTATCTATCTATCTATCTATCTATCTATCTATCTATCTATCTATCTATCTATCTATCAAGTCAGTGCAACATAGGGTTTTGTGGCTTGTCTAATTTTATTACATTTTTATAAATCAAATCATTTTTTTCTTAGTAATGTCCAAATAATAGTTATTTATTGTTCTGTTATGTGCTTACTACAGTCATTGAAAAATGTTGCATTCAGATATGAAATAGCAATCACAAAAGTTGACACCATGTGAGGCTTGTTTGTTTTCTCAAATATGTGAGTTCTTTGTATTCCCTCTGTTTAATGGCTGTTAAATGTTCAAATAGTTAAATGTGTTACAGTGCCCATGTTAGTACCATTGGTTTAACCATTTTTGGAAAGGATTGGGGGTAATGGGTTTTACGTTTGTCTCTCCAGGGACTGTCAATGAGGCAAATCAGGTTCAGATTCGATGGGCAGCCAATAAGTGAGACAGACACGCCATCACAGGTAAGTGTGTTGTCTTTACACATTGAGTTTAACTTACCCAAAACAAACCGTCGTGTGCTCAGAAAGTACACGTGTCTCTTCCACTTATTTCACGTGTGCTTATGCTTTTGTACCATCCAAATTAAAGAAGGTATGCATATTTCATGCACTTCCTTTACAGCCTGTTTATGAGTAAGCTCATTGTAGTGCTCTTGATTTTTAGTGTTTCCCTCTTTATGTCGACAATTTTAAATGCATGATGGAAATGAAGTCCTTACAGTGCACACACAACTCAAAATCTGTCCAGTGTCTGAGCTACTGTTGACAAGTGCGACTGTAAGGCATACACACTCTTACTGATACAGCAAAACAGTTAACTCATGGCCGCGCCCAACAGTTAACAAGTTAAATATACAGGTCACCCCACAGAGAGCAGTGTGTGGTAGGAGTGTCTGTCAGCTGAAACCAGACAAACACCAGGTCTTTGTGCACAGCTGAGGACATGCTGACATGGGGATGCTTCAGGCTGTCAGAACACACCAAATTAAATTTTAGTTGTTGCGTTCACAAGCTTGTGACACTTGAGACAGATGCCAGTAGACACATCTTGCGTGTTACTACATTTTATCATGATGTCTATGCACACTACGGTCATCAAAGCCAAGTTTTGCTTTGGTGTGCAAAGGTGCCATTTTGCCTATGCAAACAACAAATTTGTTTGCATCGAGGATTCTGTCAGCCTTGAGGCACATAACATGTACCAGCAACATCTCAACACTGCATGCGCCCCCCCACCCGTCTCGATATACAGTGTATTTCCTGTCACTTTACATTTTTTACTTAATAAAGCTGATCCAAAGAGAAAATGAATACCCAAGATGCAGATCAACTGGCTGTGAAATGTAACAAAGAGATTACGCAGAACTTAAGACTTATCAGAAGTTATACGATACATGTTTAAATAACCTTTTTTTTTTCTCTCAACAGTTGGAAATGGAAGATGAAGATACAATTGACGTGTTTCAACAGCAGACGGGGGGCCTGTTTTAATCAACCACACGCACTAATCACCATATTCCTCCTTAACACAGCCAACCTTCCTGGCCTGTGTTACACAGCAGCTGCTTCTCTGCAACTTGTCCTATTGTCTCAACATGCAGAAGATGTCATTTCTCTGCTACACATAACTGCTGTATAGTATTTTCATTCTCGCCCTTGTTACTTTTCTGTTTTTGTACATAAACCACATCCAGATGCCCCCTGAATTCAAGTTTTGTTTGTTCATGCTGTATTGTGGTAAATGTTAAGGACTACCCTTCCCACTTTGAAGGGTTTCTTTTAAGGGTTGCAGACTGATAAAACCAGTGGGAGTCGGAGTTAATATAAAACTGACTTTATTGATCAAATGTCATCAGGCTAGGCTTGGTCAGCGTCCAGCAAATCCATTCTTAAAAGCGTACTATTTTGGGACCGGTTTTTACTTAGCGAACGGTATTCCCCATTTGGGAACGAGGCTGGATTGTCATTTGGTTTCTGTTATATTCAGAAAAAAATATTTGATTTTATACATTTTTTTTATATAGTCGTGGATGTGTAGAGAAATGTTTTGATGAACCATCTGACTAGGCCAAGCTTCAAATTTTGGGAAGCCTGAAAAGATGTTTTGGTTAAATAAACATCTGTGCTGTCTATTAAGATGCCTGTTAAAATAAAGCTATTGTCTTTTTCAAACTTCCACTAATTTTGTCCGGCTATCCAGTGTGGTTGTTTGACCGTCTGCTAGGTAAAAACACAACCAATATAAAATCCACTTATGACCACTAAAGTGATTATGTCACTTAATATTTGTTAAGACTGAAGGGTAGTCCCATGATCTCCACCAGCTTGAGGTCAACGTTCACCTACTTCTTCCTTTACCTTTAACATTGCAGTTTAAAACATTTTGCAGATAGCCATAATCAATGTTGATAGATTAGATAACAGGGGTAAAAGAAAAGAGCCCCCCAGGAGATGTGGAATCCTGCCACCAACAAGAGAGGCGAGCTCTCGAGGTTCCGTCCAATGAGAGAGGCTTTCTGTGGCGTTCCGTCCAATGAGAGCGGCGTTCTGAGGCATTCCGTCCAATCAGAGCGGGCCGAACGCTCCATGGGCTGGCACCGCAGAACCAACGGATCTGGTGTTCGGTCTGTTTTTCAGTGTCGGGCGGAGTCTACATCCTGTCGCATCTCTGCAGGGAAGGAGGAGGACTTTTTATATATATATATATATATATACATAAATATATATATATATATTAGTTTCTCATTGACTGTTTGCTACCGCCCGGACATCAAAGATACTCTACAAAGATGACAACGACAACCACCTTTAAGGGAATGGAGCCTGGCACTAAAAACAGTTCCAGGTAAAAGAAGCCGAAACCTTTTTTTTCCACGAAGGAACAAAAGAAGCAAAGCCTCGCTGCTAGCATACGCCTCCTTTTTCTTTATTTTCCTCGTTGGCTTTAACGCCAATAGTTAGCTGGTGGATGTCTCTGGATTTAGCTAAAGTGTCACATAGTCTCGCTAATTAAGTTAATCTCATTGGGTGACTGATGCACCATTTAGCCTTTAGCCGCACTAAGTTAGTTAGCCGAGGTTAGCTTTGAAAGAGTAATTAATGGTGAGTTTGAGAAAGAAAAGAGGAGTGGTCAGGGAGTTTTTTTGTGTATTTTTTTAAGGGAGGCATAGTTGTCTCTTCTTAAAAACTACTGGCTGTGGTGAACTATAGAATAACTTTTTTTGATATCCTTAAAAGTCAAAGTTCATCTCTTATGATGATTTCTAAATGTGCTGCCCTCACTTTAGATAGCTTTTAGATAGCTTTTATTTTTAAGCAAGTCTGAATATGTGATTGACTGCAGGAAGAAACCCAGACGAGACTTGGGTCTGCATATGTCATTATCTCTGATGTGGCTCGTTGATGGTCGGGACGAATTGAAGTTTATACAGAAAGTCTTCTTTTTGGTAGCTTCATTAAACTCGTGTGACTCACAGTATCTGCTAAACCTGATATTAAAGTGGGGGAACACCTTTTAAAAAGGGCCACTCATCCTACAAGCATGCAGTCATCTCTTTCCAGTAAGTGTTGCGTCTCGTCTGGATGTACTCCTGCCCCCCCCCCCTTCCTCCTCCTTTTTGCAGCCAAAGAAGTGCAAAGAAAATGACTTTAAATCGTGGCTGCCTCGGTGATGTTGTACGATTTTTCGGGTGCATAACTCAGGTTTTGAGGAAAACGTGCACCATCAGCCTTTTTTTTTCGAGCGAGCACTTTGAATCTCGGCCAGTAAGCGTTTTGAAGTCGCATGCTGTTTTCGGATGATGCGGGGGCTTGGGTGGGGGCTTTGAGCTAGCTAAGCCCGTAAATCTTCCCTCAGCTCTCTGATTTTGCTCCTTAAAGCCTCCTTTTTTACAAGCTGCCGGCCATTTCTGCTGCTGGCCGACCGAAGCCATCCGTGCAGCAGTCAGGAAGTTGAGCAGAATCAGGCTACAATCTTACTAGGCCATCAAAAAGCCTCCCACCCTGCCTTATCAGACATGCCATCTTAGGCTCTGGAGCTGAATCTGCCCCGGCTCCACCTGTCTAAAGCTACTCTCCGGCCCCTAAATATTAGTGCCATTTCATTCATATTATTTGCAGTTTCATTCTAGGGTGGGGTCTGCTGCCAGGCAGCTAAAAGCTTTTCCCCCCATCGCAATCCGCGTGGAAAGCATGAGCTCATCCTCTCTGGCCGGGAGGTGAAGCCTGGTTTAGGCATTACTGTCACAGCCAAGCATGGCCGGCACCAGTGTGTGTGTGTGTGTGTGTGTGTGTATGAGAAATGATTGAGAAAATGACATGTGGGTGTTGTCCACGCGGTGCAGGTTCTCCTCCTGCTAGTCGTTTTTTTTTTTTTTTTGTGGTTTCTGCTCTCGAGAGTCGTTTTTTTGGACTCCATCTGCGCGCCTGGCCCTTGGACAGCTGCTCGGCGTGTCAGCTGGTGGCTTCGGGGAGTCTGAGGAGAGGAGAGTTTGCTGGAAAAAAGAGGGAGGGGTCCAGTAGGGCTCTGCAAACACCTCAGTATTGTTGCCCACCCCAACTGTCCTTCAGCACAGCAAGAAAAAGGGTTTCCCCATTCATTATCATGCCCCTTTTGTTCAGCTTGTGGTGGAAGGAATGTCAATGGAAAGTGGGCTTTGTTTATCATGCACTGGTCTGCATGCAGGCTTTCTAGAACTGTCTATTTATTAGGTGACCTATATTTGCTGTGAACCTCAGACTTTTCACCTCTGTTGTCTAACGCTGACCCAAGAAGCAAGTTGAATTTACTCATTGAATAAGAGAATAACAATACTGCCAGGACCTGATACCGACCCCTCGTGTGTCACTGCAAAGGAATCTGTACTGAGGAGAGGCAGCAGCTAGCCAGCTAACTCTGTGATTATATGCGACTGGAGTCAGCTGCCGGGCAGAGATTGTGACTGTCTGTCTGACAGGCTGACAGCCGGGGCTTAGAGGGCAGAGACCTTGCTGGTAGCCTGTGTGTTTTTGTGTGTGATATAAAAGGGTTAGGGTGGAGTAGGGAGAAGGCTGCAAGTAGTTTGAGGCGTCCTCATGTTATATTTGACTATTGATTTATTTATTTTTTACTGTGCAGCTGATCAGTGGCATGTGACACAAAGGCTGTGTGTTGTGGCCTAAAGAGAGGGCGGTGGGAGCACAGTAGCAGTATGTCAATCAAATGACATTGTAATCTGCCGTTTGTTGCTCTCCAGGGTACTACGACCGCCGGGCGGGGCCTCCAGCTTCTCCCTGGGCACAGACGAGGACACGACCCCCCAGCGCAAAAGCAAGATGGCCTCCAGCATCTTTGGAGAACCTGAGGACCCCCATGCTCATCGGAGGAACAATCCACCCAGTAATTCAATTTAACATCACTCTGACCTATATTATTTCATTGTCCGTGTGAGATTATCAGAGCCAAATCAATTAAAACAATGTTGTTTTGATTGAGAAGATAAACATTAATAGTGTTTCCTCACCAGGAAGGGTGTAGAACTGCTTATGTATGGGTAAGCTGAATCTTGAAAAACTAGACAGAGCTACCACAAGTCCTAAGTAAGCAAAAAGCACCATGGAATTAATTCTTCTAACTTGAGCTGGGAAAAAACACAAATGGTAGTGTTATTTAGTGTTTTTCCATTTTGGTTGTCAGAAAGACATCCCACAAGTGTAATAGCCAAGAAAGCCCTGGAGTACTGGGATAAGGGTAATTTGAAGCTAGACTTTGTGAAATGGGGATGAGGATCAGCCCTCAATGGAAAGAAATAGGTCTGTTAAAATGTGTCAATTGGCTAAATGTGTGGCCTTGAGTAGACAAGAGTGAGGTTTAATTCTGAGTACACGAGGAGAGGCAGACAAGCGCAGCAGCAGAGGCTATAAGAACTGTAAATGGTTCCCAAGTTGTCAAGGTCACTGCAAGCATACAGCCACAGAGGCTTGAATGAAAAATGAATGTAGTCTGCTGTTGTGTTTGTAATGTTATCCAAACATTATTCACTTTTTAGTATTCCTTATCTTTATTGCTTGTAATTATCTATGGAAATTTTCACCCAGATAGTCAGTGTTTGGTAATAGCTCAAATGCTAAAATATATGATTCAGTTTCAACTCACAGCCATGAAGCTTCTCACAAGCCAGGGATCACATGTTTTCACACTGGCCACTGTTGAAAACCGTTTACATGGTGCATCACATTTCCTGGGTGTGTGGACAATGAAGAATTCACCCTCAAATCATGACTTAGACCTCCGACCTCCGCAGCCAGCAGCTGCTGACAGTGAAGCCTCTTCCTGTTTGCATTGTTTCACTTGGGTCTAGGTCAAACTCAGCGAAGACTTGGCATAGTTGTCCCACTTTAACAGCTACAGCTGGATGAGGATATTTGTTTCTGTCTGAGTGAGCAAGGTTTATTACTTTAACAGGTTTTTAAGCATTGTTCAATCTGACTGGCCTTGGTGTGAACTCCCAGTGTAGCCGTCCTGTGTAGATCCTTTTTTAAATACACCTTTTTATGTATATGCTCAGTACATGCTTAGACCATCTAGAACAATGTGCACTTTGTTGCAAATTAGAGCTGAGCAATTAATCAGAATAGAATTGCTATAAAATACAAGTGCAATATCCAAATCACTGGAGCAGCAATGCGACACAGCAGTGTTATAATGCTACAAAAGTCCCACAATGGATTCAAAGTGGTGACATTGCATTTAAGAAGAATGCGTCTTAGATCGCTGGGCCACAAGGAAGGCGTGACAACAGATTTCTGTGATTTCAAAGGTTTCCATAGACTACACTGTAATATTGTAGTTTGTGGTCATTGAGAGTTCAGGTGTCTAATTCCTGACTTGGCCTCAGACAATGTCACAACAATGTCCTGTTTACTCTGGAAAACCCCACCACCTGTGGAACAGTTTTCACAGGGATTATTTCTTCTATAAAAAGTATTTCCAAAGAGAACTGTTCACATCGAGATCTGTGTGTTGTCCAAAGTGAGTTCTAGAAAGTCATGTCGCTTTGGATGTTTGAAGTGTCATCTTTTATTGCTATCATCAATGAAATTCCATTCACTCTAATAGTATTTGGGCACCTGTTATGTCAAAATCTGAGATAAATAAACATAAAAGTATCTCCATGGCTACTACCAGGAGTAAGGAAGGAAATATTTTTTAGAAGATTTGGATGAGCTGAAAAAAATCATTAAATGTTAAAAGGCAGTCTAATTCTTGTAGTTGGTAGGATGTTAAAAATCATCTAATGAGAGTTATGACTGTGTTGCATAAGTTCAGCCATAGGAATGAGCTGATGTTATGTTAAGCTTTTTGTTATTATAAAATATATAGTCTCGTCAGGATTTTAAGGGTTATCGGACACCAGAGGTTTGTTTAAGTGCCCTCTGCTGACCACTGGCCACATGAGGAGCTCTCCATAATCAGAGAGGAAGCCCAGCCTATCAGCAGCAGCTTGATTGCCATCCCTCTCTCCAAGCTTGTTGACCAGCGAGGTCAGCTTTATCGCCCATTTATATCATGGACCCAGGAGATCTGTAAAGTTAAGTAGAAGGCTGTGTGTTGTGATGATAACATAATGCATCACTGTCCGGCCTGTGAATCTGGTTTAATCCTCTTCCATTTGCCATTTGTTGTTCACCGTCCAGAGGATTGATCAGACTCAGAAATGTGGAGCCAGTAATGAAGGAGCTCTTGTTGAGTGATGGAGGCTCTCAACAGCGCTGATTCACTTCCACTCCACTAACAACAATGGCCACTCCTCCGTTTCTTCGGCAGCGTTGTTCCCCTCATGACAAAGGCAGCCTGTCCCCTCCCTGGCCCTCTGGGCTAGAGCTGAGCTGTTACCTTATGTGGCTGTGGTTAGCACAGTCTGCTTCCTTCAGTGGGCCAAACACTGGGTTTTAAAGCTCTCTGCTGAAGGAGAGTGCAGGCGCTACAGGGTTATGTGAGTTTTGGCATTCAGGTTGTCTGCCTGGACGTGGTCCACCGCGTTTCTGGGCCCACAGCAGACGCCCAAGCGGATTTGGTGATGTTTCCTGTTGGTTCTCAGTGATTTTGCATCATGTTATTTCAGTCAAATTCCCTCCTAAAGCTCGTGTTTTGTCAAATTGGAGAAGATGAATCTTGTTGTTGCCTCATGGGTTGGGGTCTGGTGTGGCTTCATGGCTAATTGGATTAGTGTCCATATGGTATGACTCTGCCGCTTTGAAGCCTGAGTCATGTTTTGTCATTCGTCTCGAGTTTTTCCTGTCTAGTTTCAATATTATCTTTCGACCAAAAAGTAAAAAAATGTATTAGGTGTAAAGTTAATGTATTACAGTGAATCTTTAATAAGTCTCTTGCCTCTTCTGTTTCTTCCCAGGCGGGACACCTACAGGAACCCTCTGCGGGGAGCCCTCAGCCCCGCTCAGGCGCTGCCAGCAGCCTCTTCTCTTCCCCAAGAACCCTCAGCCGGAACTGACCACCATCCACAACTCGGGGGCAGCCATGGTCTGGAGCCAGAGACAAGAGGTACCTCTCATCGAGTCCGACAGGAGCTGTTGCCAAAACAGAGCCGGTGGCCTAGTTTGGGGCCGAAAAAGCACGCGGTCATAGATTAAGTATAATTCTAAACAGTTCAGTGGAAAATTCATCGGGGGAAGGATGAATTTATCCATCTATTTGAAAGTGACCCAGGATGTTGTTTGATAGATGCTCTCTGCTGATGTTTGTAATCCCTGTGGAGGTTTAAATTTTTTTTCTGGGGATGTGCCAGTCCTCACCGCCTGACATGGGTGGATTTTTTTCTAAATGAGCAGTTTAACTGAGGTGTAAATGAGCAGAGAAACATGATATGTAAAATAAAAGCTTGGCCTACCTATCAGAGATATCTAATATCTCCAGGGTGAGAAAGCTCAATAGTGTTGTCATTAATCGTTAATAAATAGCTGGCAATGGCACAGAAGCTTCTTTTATTACCCTCTGGATGAAGGTTTCTCTGCATTGTTTTCTCTTTTCATGAGCAGTAGAATTCAGATATGGCATTACAGGAAGACATTTTATTCACAGGTGAAAAGTCACTTTGGTTTCAGTGAGGATATCTGATATCGCTGTCTTCTGTTTTCGTTGTAGATGGAGAATGGCCAAGAACAAGCAAATGATGGTAAGTATCCTGAGCTGTTTATGAAGAGGCTTTTAAGTTTCTGTCACACACCCACTGCATCTAAGCAGCAGCGCATGACTTCAGTTATTCTGTGAATGGCTCCTTGGTACGCGATAACACATCAGGTCATTCCCATCTCCCTGCTCTAAAAAAAAATCCGATTCTGATGACCGGTCTTGTCCCATATGCTGCTTGCATACCATACGTTTTTTTCTTTTCTTTCAAGATACAGTACACATGTTCTCCCTCTCTAAGACAACATCACATGATCTCTTTGATGTTTGCTTTTTTTTTTCTCCTGTCATGATAGCATGATGGTCTGTAGTCAAGCAGCTGTTCTTTGATGGCAGCCTTCACTTAGTATGAAAAGCTTTTTATTAACCTCCAGGTGCATGTTTGTGAGAGAGTGGCTGGCTCCTCAGATAATGGAGGGTTTGGCCACACGTCTCTATGGACGTTGAGAAATCAAAGCTCACTTCTTTGCCCTACTTTTGAATATGATTGGACTGTGTTTGCACTCTGGACTGTGTTATACATACATATGAACATATGTGTTCATCAAAAATAGTGGTACACACTGAGGTAAATGCAGCCAAGCGCACACTGAAATGTCGTAACAACACAAAGAAAGGTTCAGTTGTCTGAAGTGATTTTACCGTTTGTTGATGACTATGGCCCAAATTTTAGTTGGCTTTATAATCAGATAATGTGTTTCATCTTTAAGAGGCTAGTAGCTTCAATTTGTTTCTCATAATCAGGTTGTAGTTTCACACAAGCCTATATTTATCTCACGTTAATTTCCACCTATACAGGCTTTCTTGTGGGTCTTGTAAATCCCATTTGTGTTGTGTTTACGCCTCCTTTTCAGAGGTAGAGCATTTTCCCAGCAAAACTGACAGATCGCAGATCACGTGACCTCAGTTAATCAACCCTCTTAACGTGTCTCCTGCTATTATTTGCGCGATCCTCCCCTTAAATGCAACCAGCAGAGAGGCATGCCTTGCAAACGCTGATACGAATGGCACGAAAACTGCAACTCCAGCAGCCTGGTGCTTCTCCTTGATGAATGCAGCATGTGTTTGGAGTAGTTTAATTACGTGAGCTTCTGGGATCCACATCGACCAGGCGGCCATGTGCAGTCCTGATATCTGTGGTCTTATAAATCTATAATTAATGCAGTTTCCCACAGCAGCCCCTCTGCTCTCTCTGATATCATGCAGAGAATATATGAGTGTCCATTCTGCCTAAAAAAGATTTTAGAATCAGTGAAAAAATAAAGCGTTGCTCTTATTTGTGACATTTAAGTTGAAAACTGACCTTGAATGTGCATATTCTGCAGTAACGTGGGCACTAATGGACAACAAGAGCCCAATGCTTCACCACTGTGCCGCTCTAGCCTTCAAAACCAAATGCAGTAACGAACATATGAAGTCAAAACTTAGTTATGAGTCTGACTCATTTGCAGTTACTACAAAACCCAGGTAAAACCAAACCAACCAGACAAACCCAGTTTAGCTAAAACTAAATTTAGTTTATCTTTACCTCTGGCTGTTTCCTGTCATTTAAATTCCTTCCATGCTGACGAATGAACACCTTACTTGATTTAGGTTATTACCCTAAATCCAGTCATGGACAATTTAAAAAACACTGAAATTACTCCTGCTACAAGCTAAATAAGCTATATTAGAAGAGCAGCAGTAACTGCTCTCTAAACTTTTGACTCTAATAGAAATCATTTGGTGAGGTTAAGCTACCTTTTTTCCCCCCAAAGAAAGTGTAGTTTTTAGGTCTTATCACTGGTCTATGTCAGTGTTTTTTGCTGTCAAATAAGCATTATTTCCCATCAATCTCTTACAAAGATTACCAAAATAGCTTGAAAAGTCTTTTTTTTTCTCAGCTTGAGTTTATCTTGTTAATGCTTCCTGCATTTTATCACCATCTGCTACAGTCTTAGCTACTTTTTCTCCTTATGTAAATTTATTTTAGCAGATAACATAGTGTTTTACTGTGAAATTGTCAAATGCATTAACCACATAAACATGTGTTCCTTAACCATCAGCCACTGAGTGTCCTGATGACGGGGAGCAGCAGCAGCAGCAGCAGGAGGAGCAGCAGCAGCAGCAGCAGAAGGAGATGCCACAACCCTCTGAGCCGTCGGGAGGTGCCGGCCGAAGAAACCCACCTGGTGGCAAGTCCAGCCTCGTTCTGGGTTGAGACCACTTGTTTTTGTTTTTGTTTTTTTTTGTTTTGTTTTTTTTCATTCAAACGCTTTTTTTTTATTTTTTAAAGATGCCCCCCCCCCCACCACCACTTTCTTCCTCTTCATCAACCTGTCACCCTTTACCCCTCCTTCACCTACTTCACACGCGCTCACGCTGTCACGTCCACGGACCCCTTGTGTCCTCTCCCTCCACCCTCAAACCTTTTGTTTTGATCCTTTTTTGTATTAAAAGAAGAAAACTGTTGATAAAAGCACTTTATGTATCTCTCTCTGTCCCTCCCCCACCCTTCCATTTCAGCCCATCCTGTAGTGCATCGCGCCTGCTGGGAAAGGCATGACGTTTAGCTTGTCCCTCATTCTTCCTTGTTGTAAATGGTAAAGGAAAAAAAAGATTTGATGCGTGGATTTCTAAATACAATAAAGATTGATATTAATTTGCTGTGACTGATTCTTTTTCTTTTTTTTATGCAGTAATCATATTGTAGAAATATTTGATCACACTAAGGTAAAGTTCAGATGTACATGAAATAATGTAGATATAGGCACATAAAGTATAAAAATGAATGACAGACAGTCTACAGTACTGTGAACTCCTATCACTTCTCATGTTCATATATGGCTCAACACATGGAGCTGAGTATTATTTATGTTCAGTCAGTTGGCGGCTGAAGACTGCGGCCGTTGAGAGCAGAGACAGGCTCTGTGACTGGAAATCTGCCCGGCCAAAGTAATCACGAAAGCTGCCTGCAGTTCTGCCAGAAAAGAAACTGCGCTATCTTTTCATGACATCACACGCTGGATATTTGGCTCTCCTAACGGTGTTTCTGATTTAATATAGGAGTTACTTTTTTTTAAAAAAGAAGAATCAGAGTTAAGATTTTCTAAACAAGATTTTCTAAACACCTTCTGAAACAACGGTTTCAGAAGGTGAAGTGATTAAAGTGGGGTGTAATGTTACTAAGGAAACGTTACCGTTAACAGCACTCCTCAGAGATGGCTTTATTTGGAAACGTTTGAGGTGCATTTAATGTACTGGCTTTTTAGTGTTGATTTGGATGTTAGATGCCTAAATTCAGCCCGAGGACTGAACCATTAATTATATATTTCAAAGACCTCAGTTCAGTCCTTAAACTAACAAACCTATAAACCAAGTGTTAAGTGTTTGTCTACAAATCTCCCTGCTCTGCTCATCACAGGGTCAACTCATATGTCTTCAAACCAGCCACGTGGGTGTGAATCAAAAGCAAGAGCTGAATAAAAGATACCATCACAATAGATCAGACTCGGAATCAGCTTTGTTTGCCAGATATGTGTGGACATAAGAAGAACAGACATACATACAGCTTTAAAAAAAAAGTTCATCAAGATATACTTAAACATTAAAGTACTATGTACAGGTATGAATGTAAATATGAACAACATGAGACAGTACATTTGGACATTTTTCTCTCCTGAGGTACGACTCGCGCTCCCTCAGAGCCAAAGCCTCAGCAAGCCCTTCGAGAGGGCTGCGGCACGGAGGTGTGTTTGAGCCCTCATCTGCCGTGAAAGGCATGCGGAGGTCACTCAAGATCAGGAGAAGAACTTCCTGCCCTGGAGAGATGCCAGGATGCCGGAGTGCAGTCAAGGAAGGCTTGTTTTCAGTAAGTGCTGGGCCCTCAGGGAAAGTCCTGTGCCTTTTTCTTGTACTTCAAGACACACAGTCAGCCTGGATGTCTGCTGTCTCTCCTCAGTCTTTTTTTCTGATGCACTTTTAACCTTTGGAAATCAAACATATGAACGATGAATGCATTTCACAGCTGTGGCAAACCACCGCGACCCTGTAGTTTGCTCTTTTGTCCTGGTTAACGGCTAATCAGTAAAACCACATTAGAAACAGACTCTCTATCCCCCTTGATCATCCTGCTAATCTTTCTGGAAAGACGGGAGATTACCATTTTCCTCCCCCCGCCGGCCATATGCCAACTCATTTAGCTTATGTCTGTGATGAATGTGGATGCATCCTCGCTCATTTGCAACTTCAATGTATTGACAGGGCCATTATACCCATGTGCGCTCCAGATGAGGCCATGTGTGCTCCGGGAGGTCTCTCAGGAGGCAAAGGATATGTTGAGCGGAGGGGAAATGAATTTGGGAGATGGGGGGAGGGGGGAGGGAATGAGGTGAGTCATCTGTGAGAGGCATGCTGAGCAATCAATCAATACTCAATATCCTCATTTAGTCATACTGCACTGACTCAGCAACTACTCAGAGCAGGAGGGAGGAGAATTGTGGGGGGAAATTCACTACTACCATGCTGCCCCCAAACTCTTAAATATGTTGACCTGCTCCCTTATACCTCTCTCCAGAATTCATAAATGAACGAGGAAAAAGTAAAATGTTAAAATAAATGATCTCCCTGTTTTCTATTGTCTTCCTGTGCTGCTCTCTGTGACTGGAGACAGAGCCTCCTGATTATCTTGCCATCTCAAAAAATACATAATAAAACGCCTCCCACCCACCAGAAGCCCTGAACAGGAAGCACTGGCTGGCAAATGGACAGGGCCGTTTCCGTAGCGACAAAGGGAGCGTAAAAAGCCCTCCGAGCAGCTTTTTTGCAGCTTTTAGTAATCATATGGGGTGAAAACACATACACATTTCCTACAGCAGCGGTAGAACTCAAGTGAACCTTGTGTGACAGTCACCATGTCTGCTGTCTGGTTAAAGCTCATAACCATCGTCTGTCTCTCCTGCACAGCCCTGAGTGGTCCCGGTAAGACTGATTACACTTATTCTGAGACAAATGTGTTTCTGTAGTGTGAGGCAGGATGAATTTATAAAGCTTTAACAAATCCTAAGTATGATGAAACTGAATAATCTTGTCTTTCTATGTAGAGAGAAGTGAAGTGGTGTGGAAAGAAATCGGAGGAGCCTTCACCATCCAGTGCAGATCTGAACCAAACCAAGAGTTCCTGACTTTGAGGAGGGGTATCAGAGAGGACATCCAGATTTTTTACAAAGTTGGCACCTCTGAAAAAAATGAGATTGCCGCAGAATTCAGAGACAGACTTCAGTTCAATGGAGTATTCCCCAACATCGATCTTCTCATCAAGAACTTGACCTCTGATGACACAGGACCGTACTGGTGTGAGTACGCAAGGTTTGACTCGAAGTCCGCTGCATTCATAACCAAGAAAGGCAACGGATCTGTGCTCCTGGTGGTCAGAGGTGAGCCTCATCAGTCTCTGTATTAGCTCACAAAACCTTCTTCCAATTCAACTATTGCATCTTTGCACCAGACAAAAGGCTCCACTGAATGCCAGTTTAACAACGAGTCATCCAGAAAGTATACAGAGAGGCAAGACTGCACTGTAACTGTATGATACTGATGTAACTAATTCAAAGGTGAGGTATAAGATAGGTCAGCATTAACAGAATATTTGTATTCAGTTCAGGGAGTAAAGCCAGGAGGTGTACTGTATCATGAAGGATTTCACTCAGAACGGAAAGTTACCTAAACAATAGAAACAAGAAATCCCCAAAATAGCCACGGACAGTGACATTATGTTGGTGAGGAAAATGCAAACATAAAACCATGACAGCTTGAATCTCAAATGAACACTCTTTTCATCAGTAGCTGACGCAGCGCAGCAGTGTGAGCCATCAACTAAGAATCTGGTCCTGATACCTGTAGTGATCACTGCGGCTGTGATGCTTACCATCATCATGAGCTGCCTCATATGGATCATCCTCAAGGTACCATGTGTTTTAGTCTGTGTGTGTTTTGCTTTATACGATTGTTTTTTGCTATGACTCACAAGCGCTGATGAAATTTTAGGGGCTGTTTCCATGTTCCCATTATTCTCAGCTATACTAATCAACAATGAACCTTCTTTAAAAGTCACTTGGATCTTGTCATCTTGATGCAAAATCAATTGGGCCTGCTCAGTATTTTCATACATGCATCGGAGCGTGACTGGGTGTTGATTGCTCAACTGTGCCATGCAGTGCACCTGTGTGAAAACATCCTGCAGCTGTCAGGTTTTTAAAGACACCAGACCACAAAACTGTGAATGTGACACTTTAAAATGTCACTTTATAAACAAGTTGTCATATTGCAAAGATAGATTTTGACCACAAAAAAACAGACTGAAGCTGCAGAAAAGAGATGCTGTAAAACATGCATTGAATACGTAGTGAATAGCCTGTGGATTGGTTTTTAGATGAACTGTGTAACAGCCATCCATCTAATGTGCTGACAAACTCTTGTGCTGTTACCAGAACAAGACTGCGTGACACCAGGTGAAACCAGGACGAATCGCCACCAAAGACGTTTATGAGGACACACTGGCTTAAAGAAGTATTTAAACCTTGTCAGCAAGCAGAAGTGTTTGTGATTTTATTGTTCTGAATATACAGTAGGATATTTTGTTGTGCTACATATTGAAGCAAAAAGATAATCTTGGTCAATTCATATCTTACATGAGAAATCAAGAGATGGACTGATCAGATGCCTGACTTAATTTTAGAGTCCATGTGATTTCATAGTTTTCAGTTTCCTCTGTTTACTGCTAGGACTGCCGAGGAAATGTGTTTCCGAGGACATACTCAGAGTGGGACCACCTGTACTTCACACACTTTTCCAAAGTTGATCTCAGGTTTTGGTTTATAAAGGAATTCATGTGTGGAGATTTTACCAGCATGATCTTTGTCTTTGCTCCTAAAACTTCCTTTATTATTCTTTATGGTGGAATTAAGATGAGCCACATTCTACCAAAGAAGTAGTCCCTTTAAAAAGCTTTGACAGCATGAACAGGACATTATTTTGCTTTTGAATCTTTTTTATATATTTTTTTTAATGCCATATGCACAAATAACAAAATTCAACTAATCAGAATCAGATTTATTGTCCAGTCAGTTTTGACATACAATACATTTGTCTCCATTGTACTAAAGAAGAGGCATGAGCCAAGTAAAATAAGTATGGTTGTTAGAGAGAAAATGTTTGTTTGTTTGTTTATTTTTTTAAACTGAGTCTTTAAATTTGTCTTCATATTACTAAGAATAGTTTTACATCATACCTGGACATGTACTTTATCATCCTATAGACACACACACACACACACACACACACACACACTTCACATGTTTAGTGATGTACCATATTTGCCAACAATTATTAATTCTCTGTGAAGATATGTTTTACTATATTATTACTCATTATTTGTTTTTGTTTATAGACTAAACCTCCACTTTTGGGTGCCCACAGGAGGAGTTATAAGTGATGAAAAATGCATTAATAAACATCAATATTGGCAAACAGCTACATTATTGTGCATTAAAACACATTTATTAAATGTTTATATAGTGCTTAGAAATGTTAAATGGCTTTAAATATAAGTGGTATATTCTATATGCTGTACATATCACATTTATTTTAGTATACAACTACACACAGGTGACATATTAAATGTCTTAGAAAGGTGTTTGTTGTTTTGATGATGGAGGTGGAAAGCACTGTCCAACAGTCAATCAAAAATCTCCCATAGGCGTTCAATTGGTTCAGATCTGGTGACCATGGAGGCCATAGCATACGATTCACATTATTTTCATCCTCATCAAACCACTCAGTGAGCCCTTGTGCTCTTTGGATGGAGGCATTGTCATCCAGGGAGAGACCACTCCCATCGGGATAGAAATGTATCATGACAGGAGAGAGGTGATCACTCAGAACAACTTTGTACTGATTTACAGTGACTGTTCCCTCTGAGGGGACAAGTGGACCCAAACCATGACAGTAGAAATGCCTCCCACAGCATAACAGAGTGATCAGATCCCCTCACTGTAGAGGTCAAGCATTCAGTTTTTTCCTTTAATGTGTCATCCATCTGTATATTTCTTCTCAATAGTTAACACTCAGATGTGTTTGTTTTTCTGCCACTAGAGGGCAATGCAATCACTAAAGCAGTTGCCTTCCACCCACTGCTAAAACTAAACTTCTGACCTACTTTTTGGTGTAGAATATTCATTGACTTATTATCTCTGTAGTGGAAGCTCTGAAAAACATGAATCAGTGCTGACGCCTTTCCTATTGTTTGCTTCAGCAAGATCTAATGAAGAGCAATCCAGTCTTCATCTTCACTGTCAGTATGTGTCATGTGAAAAATAGTTTTTGTGTCAGTGAGAAACCTTTTTTTTTTTTTTGTTTTTTTTTTTTTTTTTGCATTTATCTGTTTTCTGTCAAGGTGATGAGTTATGGCATGCTGTGAGTAATATTTTTTGTCACACTTGGCCATACTGAGCCAAGGAAGTGGTTTCTCCACCTGTATATGAAACGTGGCATTGGTTGGCATTAAAACTATTGCTGACTGTATATGCGTGTGTCTACCCAGAATATAGTCAAATGAAAAACACACACTATATTTTACAGTCATGCCTGTCTTTTTTTTTTTTTAACCATAGAACTGGATCCTATCAAACTAACAGTTTTCGCACTTGTGCAAGTTCTCAAAACTAATTAAGAACTAGACTATTTTGCCTCATGTTTTTAGAGGATAAAAGCAGCCTTCACTTCCTTTACACCGTGTCTTTGCCGTCTGCCTGACTGTGCTCTCACCTTCTCACCCACATCAGACGCCTTCATATAGGTCACGTGCAGCTTTTAGTAATCATATGGGGTGAAAACACATACACATTTCCTACAGCAGCGGTAGAACTCAAGTGAACCTTGTGTGACAGTCACCATGTCTGCTGTCTGGTTAAAGCTCATAACCATCGTCTGTCTCTCCTGCACAGCCCTGAGTGGTCCCGGTAAGACTGATTACACTTATTCTGAGACAAATGTGTTTCTGTAGTGTGAGGCAGGATGAATTTATAAAGCTTTAACAAATCCTAAGTATGATGAAACTGAATAATCTTGTCTTTCTATGTAGAGAGAAGTGAAGTGGTGTGGAAAGAAATCGGAGGAGCCTTCACCATCCAGTGCAGATCTGAACCAAACCAAGAGTTCCTGACTTTGAGGAGGGGTATCAGAGAGGACATCCAGATTTTTTACAAAGTTGGCACCTCTGAAAAAAATGAGATTGCCGCAGAATTCAGAGACAGACTTCAGTTCAATGGAGTATTCCCCAACATCGATCTTCTCATCAAGAACTTGACCTCTGATGACACAGGACCGTACTGGTGTGAGTACGCAAGGTTTGACTCGAAGTCCGCTGCATTCATAACCAAGAAAGGCAACGGATCTGTGCTCCTGGTGGTCAGAGGTGAGCCTCATCAGTCTCTGTATTAGCTCACAAAACCTTCTTCCAATTCAACTATTGCATCTTTGCACCGGACAAAAGGCTCCACTGAATGCCAGTTTAACAACGAGTCATCCAGAAAGTATACAGAGAGGCAAGACTGCACTGTAACTGTATGATACTGATGTAACTAATTCAAAGGTGAGGTATAAGATAGGTCAGCATTAACAGAATATTTGTATTCAGTTCAGGGAGTAAAGCCAGCAGGTGTACTGTATCATGAAGGATTTCACTCAGAACGGAAAATTACCTAAACAATAGAAACAAGAAATCCCCAAAATAGCCACGGACAGTGACATTATGTTGGTGAGGAAAATGCAAACATAAAACCATGACAGCTTGAATCTCAAATGAACACTCTTTTCATCAGTAGCTGACACAGTGCAGCAGTGTGAGCCATCAGCTAAGAATCTGGTCCTGATGCCTGTAGTGATCACTGCAGCTGTGATGCTTACCATCATCATGAGCTGCCTCATATGGATCATCCTCAAGGTACCATGTGTTTTATGTGTTTTAGTCTGTGTGTGTGTGTGCGTGCGTGTGTGTTTTTCTTTAGTCGATTATTATTTTTTTGCTATGACTCACAAGCCTTGATGGAACCTTGTGGGCTGTTTCCATGTTACCATTATTCTCAACAGTGCCTGTCAGAAAAACACTCATAGTAAAATCATTTGTGGAATCTGTTCTTTCAGTTTGAAACCTGAGGTTTGTCTTCTTGTCTACCCTGTGAGAAAAAAAAAATCAGCTAAATGAAATGAATGTTTTTTTTTTTTTTTTTTAAAGGTGTGTCAAATGTATAAACCTTTAGGGAGATGATGGCAGAAGTTTTTGTGCTGCTACTATTTTGTTCACTGCATTTATATCAGTGGGGACAAAAACATGTATTTCTTTGTGTATGCATGTTCATGATATATAAACATAACATAGGATGATATAAATTAATATATATGTATGTGTGTGTGTATGTATATATATATTGGTTGACATTATAAACACATGTACATGGATAGATGTATATGTGTGTATGTGTGTGTATTTGAGTTGAACAAATGATGAATTGCTTGTGAATTGACTATTATGTAAACTGTGCAAGAGTAATAGACTACATCTCACATGTTGACAACTATCTCTGTTGTTACCAGACCAAGACTTGCAACACCACGGCAAAACCAAGACCCGTCGCCACCAATGATGTTTATGAAGACATGCGTGGAACGCTCAGACGCTAAAGCCTGCAAGAAACCAACCTGAAACTCCATATCTGCACCACTGAGGTGCAAGTGATGCACGCAAAGCAATGTAGCAACACAGCATCTTCTCCGACACACTCTGACATCAGGCCTTAAGTGTGACTCAGGGTATGCCAGTGGCAGACACTTAAGACAAACGGGTCCATGAATTGTCTCAATGTATGGCATGGTATGACCTGTGCTGCCAGTGAACAGTGTGGTATGATCTATGAGAATACAACACACGACTCCATTTGAAGGTTGAAGGAGAGAAGCACAAAATTTGTCTCATCTTTCGGTGGCACAAAAATCTAAACTGGATTGTACCCTGACGGGGCTCTGTCATGTCAGCTTGATATGTTATTAATGTAAATAGATCTTCTTCATTTACAGTCATGTCTCATAGTTTTGTACAAAATTAATTTTTGTGGATGCTTTATTGTGTTACCTAAAACAGAATTCATTTGAATGTCATAAAAGATAGATACTGTGTATTGTAATAGTAATAACTGTAATTTGTTGTTTCCATGAATAAAATGTTTGTGGACTTAGTAACCATGCCTGAAATAATTAACTTTTTTGATTCATAATTATTTTCTTGAGGATGTAAATATCTAACTATTTAAAATGGGTGTGCACCAGATGGAATTACCATTTGTTCTCTCTTTATGGTCCAGATGTTAATCAGACACACGGATTGAATACGAGCATAAAAATATTCATTGTGTTATTGTGTCTAAAAGTCAGGTTTATGAGTGGTAGCTATGAACTATAATTCTGGAAGATGTTCATTTAAATAAGTGTCTGTTACGTCAGTATCTATCGGAATGAAAATTTTCAAGATCATAAATTTGCCATCCAGCCCAGCGCTCACTTTTCTCTGATTATCTGTTATTGATCAGCAGGCTTACTGTAGAAGTGATAACCTCAAAAGCAGATAAAACCTTTTGTTTCATTATTATTTTTGCTGCTAGTCTGCGGTTAAATTTTCACACCTTGACCTTGAGCCGCCAAGAAGCTGCTGTGATTTTTTTCAAAACCAATTAACTAAAATGACTGACACACTATTATTTTACTATAACACAAGAGTGAAGAAAACTTTGTTGTTGAACGGCACAAGGAGGAACAACCTTTTGAAAACGAGTGGAGTAATTTATTACTGGTGCCAAGTCGAGCCTTGTGCAATGCAAACACTGCATCTTCAAACACTGTAAATCAGGGAGCAGTTCAAACAATATAAGTCAAGACAAGTTGTATCTTAACGCAGGGCTGAGAGAGACACTGTATGAGTCAACATTAAAATGTCACAAGCAAAAAAAAAAAAAATTCTCATCTTGTAGCCGCGTGCAAGTCAGTAGATTGTTTACTTGCGTGCTGCGCCTGTGTGGTCACAAGCTGTGACTTTTATTTCCCCTTCGGTGAGCAAAAAAGATGAGCCGAGGCATTTAAGTGTGAAATGTGCGTTTAAGCCTGTATGTGGGGTAAGTGTCAGGGTAAAGGTGCAGTATAAAGTTCTTTTATCTATGTGGAGGTGAGGGGGTGGGGGGCTTGTAACAAAGTCCAGCGAGGAATGGAAACTACTTTGAGGCAAGCGGTAGCACACAAGCAGAAACTGAGACCCCCTCTTACGGGAAAAAGCAACCAAAGCACTTTTCCAGCAAGAAGCCATGAGCATCTCCACCACAGTGTCACATTTAATCCAAGGCTGGTTTTCAAAAGTGTCCCATTTTATATTCACCCGCTTGCATCGACTCAGGCAAACATTTTGCACAACTGCAGAAGATTCCTGATTGTGCAACTGCAGTAGTTTCCATACTTGTCAAAACCTGCAAACGGAAACACCAAATGATAAGGTATGCCAGAAGCTGGGGTACAAAAATACTGTATGACATTGTAAGAGATAATAATCTGCCACAGTTTTACACAGCCAATGGGTGCTGTGATAGGTGTTTACAAAAAAACCTAAAGCATTTTATTTTGAAGCCTCTGTGTGTTTTAACATCACTTCTGAGAGGCCTTGGTATCAGGTTTTTTAATCCGTACACACACAGGTGCTGTCGATCAAGGGGAAAATAATAAAACGGTTGTTGAAATGTGGCTGCATGGCTCCCTTCTCAAGTTTTTTTGTCTTTTTGAACTCTTTACAGAATTTGTCAGAAAGCTAGGGTTTTTTTTTTTTACACAGAAGTAAGAACGGAAACTGTAACGCTGTGTCACTTCGGTGCTTTAAGCTGTGTAGGTAGGTGTTTTGATTAAGTTCTGGTCTGATTAGTGTTTTCCATACACGTCGCAAGAATTTGAGGTGTCTCGGTACATGTTTCTCTCTCTTTCTCTCTTTCTCTCTCTTGCAATAAATAGATGTTTTCTGGTTAAAGGCAGCGAGATAAGTGGCCTAGATCAGCTCTCGGTAACAGGATGTGGTTCTAGCCTTACATATAATCATAAAGGTCAGAGGCCAAAGTTAACGTCTTAAGGTAAAATACAACATATCAAATCTTTATACTAATAAATAATTTGTATTCATAGAATATATAACTTAATTATATGCACATAGTTGACATTCAGATAAATAGAAATCTTGTTACGATGCAAACAGCTTTCTTTGCAAATAACTCTGAAATGAAAAAGTATTTTCGTCAGCAACAACAAGTGAAAACTTAATAATTCTGCAGCCTTGAGCCTCATAACACTAAATGCTACTTAATTTCATATACAAAATTATGGAATGCACAATGCCTTTGTGTTTTGATCAACACTTGCAGTTTTGCTCTCATGACAGCGAACTCAGTGGTTTTCTGCTGTGCTGATTGTGCTGATGCGGCACATGCTCTTCCTCCTAAGTCTTGAATGAATCTTAGCCGAAGCGTCTCCACTGTCGCTTGTACTTAACTCCTTGTCCTCTCCTTGAACCATGAACCATGAACGCATTAATTATACTGTACTGTATATTATGTAAATTTGACATTTTAACTGTTTATGTATGCAACAACAGAAAATGTAAACACTGATACAAAAGCACCATTAAAAGTGTGAATTAACAATTTGGTTGGCTGGATAGTTGCAGAGAGGAAAAGCCTGAACAGCTGTCCTTCAGCGTGTTTCAAATTTTTGGTGGGTTTACTCAGTAAACTCAGATAAATTAGTAATCCTGCATTGTGAGATGGGACCCTTTAATCCCACAGCTATGTGGCTGCTCCTTGCAGTCACCACTGTTTGATACATCGGGAACACAGAGCCTCTGAATCAGCACTTTTTTTTATGCTTATCCAATCATTCAGTAGCTTCTTAAACCCTTTGGGTGGAGGCTTAGCATAGAAATGCTTGAACATGAGTGTGATCACTGACAGTGTCCTGTGAAATGATTCTTTGTGGTTGAGCATAAAGCCTCCTATCTTCAGCAAAACAGTGCTTCGTCAGTCTTTCATAATAAAAAAAAAAAAAACGCTCGGTCCATTTCTGGTGTATGCACAACATGTACCTTCATCTGGTTTCTGAGAAACAGATATGACTCATGTTATTGTCGCTTCCCTTGCTAACCTATATTTTAATACTACTTCTTACTTTTAAAAGAAGCAACAAATCCTTTTTATTAGAAATCTAAATTTACTCCTAAATCCTAAGCCACTGACCCCACCCTTGCAGAATTCAAAACAAAAGTTTTGCTGCTACAGGCTTACTTGGTCTGATGTGACCAGTAGCTAACTGTGGCTAATGTTAATGTTGGCAGACTTTAGATAGAAATTTCTTCAAAGTTTCTGTATAATTTGTGTTTG
Organism: Scortum barcoo; assembly: GCA_023238725.1. Classification (NCBI taxonomy): domain Eukaryota; kingdom Metazoa; phylum Chordata; class Actinopteri; order Centrarchiformes; family Terapontidae; genus Scortum; species Scortum barcoo. Next base: position 13,800,398 of record CM041547.1, read on the forward strand.
CTGACATTACTGAATACATTCAAGAATTTCCCTTAAGTGTATCTGTGAGTTGCAGCTGTTCAGCAAACAGTACATACTCTTGCTTTAAGGCATTTAACATGTGTCTAAACACAGCAAAACTACTACGGTATCACTGATTTTAAAGATCTTACAGACTCATTTCATGACAATGCATGCTCATGCCTCTGACTGATATGAGTGCTATCTGATCCGGATCCTTGCTGATATGTTTTTATTACCTGTATATCGTAGCTCCACCCACAGATGTCATTGTCAGGTTCTTTAAAATTACAGTATCAACACGTTCTCACTTCTGACAAACACGCTCTGAAAAACATATTTGTTTCAGAAAGTGATTTCAAAGGGGACTTTTGGTGAAATTTGATAATCCCCGAACTGCCGCGATGTTTTTTCCTGTTTGACAACTCGAAACAAGAAGCACCCACTAAGTGATGCCCTCATTAAACTGGTTGTTTATTTGAAAGTTTTATTGAGTGAAATCATATGTCAGTCATCTGTCAGTTAGGTAAATGTGGCATAGTAATCTTTGTCTATGCCCTCCAATGAGACCCCAAAGAATAATGGGTGTTAGCTTTGAGTGGCAAACCTGAACATTTCTCTCTAAAAACACTTTGTCTTTGTTATTCATTCACACGGCTTTTCCTCCCACAGCTCTGCAGATGACACTCATCTTATCCCATCTTTTCTGAAACCTGGCTGACATCTCTCAGCGGATGTCTGCACACAGCTTGAAGCTCAGTCTTGACATGACCGAGCTGCTCCTCCACTGTTATTGAGAACTCTGTACTGTCCCTGGTCCACACTTCAAGGAACCTGGCTGTGGTGCTGGATGACCAGCAGCAGCCTTCACATCAGGAAGATACACCCATTCCTCCATCTGAGTATGATTCTTGCAGTTTTTGTGTTGTATCCATATGTTTGAATGCACTTATTGTGAGGTCAGATAAAAGCATCATCTAAATAAATGTAATGAAATGTAACATGCATGCAGTAGTACCTCTGTTTGAAGGAACAATTATGGGCATGCACGACAATATGATCTGTGATGTATCTGCTGTTGTTGAGCGGCAGCACAGAGCAAAGATCAGAGTGCTGAGAGAAAGAGGACGGAAAGAGCAGAAGCCACAAGAGGTCTCTGCAGATCAGACCTGCGTCTCTTTGGCAGGATGTAAATTCAGTACTTAGGAACACTGAGCAGGTTGCCACAGTTTGTTTAAAGAGGTTAAAGGCCAAGTGGGTCAGAGCTGAACAGCAGAACAGATGTGGCCTAATTCAACTCGTGGCTACTCCCAACCACAAAGTTTATTTTACCAACACACTCTTACCCCATACCAAACACACAGACACACACAAGCCAGCCCACACTATGCATATGATGTGGTGTGTGTGGGTGTGGGTGCACACACACACACCCACACACACCATGAGTGGGAGATGGTGTCTGATAATCTGTTGGATGACAGGTATCAGTCACTTTAAACATCCGAAGATGGATTTCAGGACCACTGAGCTGATCCAACGAATTTGCCTCAGATACCTCAAACCATCAAACCACGAACCACACAGCTAATAACATCCAAACGTGCCTTTACTCCACCTCTGAGCGCTGACATGTGAGAGCACCCCCCTTCACTGTTAAACCACTCCCGCTCCTGGACTGGGCGTGCGTCAGGAGCGCAGGTGTGATTGAACCCTTTCCCAGCAGACAGCAGCCTCCCCAAGTGGTTCGGGAATTAAGAAGGGGAATAACTCACAGGAGGTCCCGCGAGAAGTGACTTTTCCCTGCGCTCAGGTGCGTGTGACAAGCGGACACAGCAGAGGAGAGGAGACGCGTCTGGGAAAAGTCCACGGAGGCGGACGCGCCACTGACGCACACTGAGAGACCGGAGCGACCCATCAGGTGTTCACTTTGCCAAATATTAATACCACCCAGCGAGTAAGAGTGGAAACACCCTGCAATCATGAGGAAGTCTTCGTACACAGGTGAGTGTGTGGCGCTCAGGTGACGGGCAGAGGGTTAAACGTGTTTTCTCATAAGATATCATCAGGCTGCGGCCGCGTGACAGCTGGAGAGTGAGAAAAGGTTGACATCACATCACTTGTAAGTGTTTAACAGCATTAACGATGAATACGTTTTTTTTTTTCATCTCTGCTCTTGTGAACTGAACTTGAATTTCCCTCTTGCCAAATAAAAAAGAAAAGAGAGAGAAAAAAAAAGGCCCACACATAGATCTGTGGGTGTGGGTCGGCCTGTGGCTTCACATGACATCATGACAGAGAGGTGGCAACACAGAGCTGAGCTCATTCTCTCTGCAAGTCTTCAGGCAAAACGTGAGTGCCTTTCATGCTCTGAGGAGGAAAGTTACAGCTTGTGGCCCGCATGCTGCTCCTGCTTTTATCTGCAGTGGCACTAAAACACGCACACAGGTTGCGTGGGATTCCTTTACAGTCAGTGGAAGAAGAAAAAAAAACCCAGCAAAATATTATAATGCTACGCTGTTTACTCCACTCCGCTTTAATCGACAGTTTTATGATTCACTCCTCCCCACTAATAGCCCGAAGAATGACTTGCTTTATGCATCTGCATCAGATCTACTCTTTATTCTGGGACTGGCTGGATCTGAATGTGGTTATTGCGAAACAGTCTTTTATAAGACACAGAGGTTATCAGAACTGGGGCAGGAGACAGCCAGCGGTTCATCGAATACCTCGCTCAAAGACACCTCGGCTGTGAGATGTTTGCTGCCCGGAGGCTTCAACCGAGGCTGTTTATCTGAGGACGGTCGCACTAAACACTCTCAGAGCTGCCTCGTCACCCACAAATGATCCATCACTGCTTTAAACGTCCTGAGTGACACTTGACATCCCTCCCTATCTCCTCCGTCTCTCCTTCCTTTGTCTCTCTTGTCCTCCAACTCTCCCTTTCTCACCCCCCCCACCCCCTTTTTCTTTCCAGCACTGCTTACTATCACTTCCATCTTTTTCTGAGCCTCCTTGCCCTCCTCCTCCTCCCCTCTGCCTCCCTCTCTTTCTCCCTCTAAGCTTTGGCTCAGTCCAGTGTACACAACCCTATCCCCCGGAATGCCAGCTTTTCCGTCTCCTCTTCCCAGAGCCTTTGTGCGATGGAGTGTCCGATGGTTTTCCATCGCATGTTGGGTCATGCCGCCTCTCCTCCTCCTTCTCCTCCTCCTCTTCTGTGTGTGTGTGTTCTCCTCCTGCCGTGCAACGTGTGTGGAGCTGTCACATTCTTCGTCAGGGCTCCGCTTGGGGAATAGTCTAATAACAAAGTGTGTGTGCAGTCTGATGTGTGTGTGTGTGTTGTGAAAGACCCTCTTCTCTAACGTGTAGGGGTGTTTAGACAAGCATCAGAGGGGGATGTTGGGGGGGGGGGGGGACTTTGAGAGACAAAGGTCGGCCTGAGTATCAGCATGTGTATGTTTTGTACGCAAATACTCTTACACATACACACACCCACACACACAACACACAAGCAAAATGAGTATCTGGCACATCTTAGGTTTGAGTTTTAGACTATACCTATAGAACTGTGTGTATGTCATATGGGGAGGGGTTGTATATATGTACACGTGTGTGTGTGTGTGTGTGTCTGTGTGCCTGCGTTCACTCATGCAACCCCTCTCAGCTGAACCCTGCTCATAGAGCCGATCCCTGCCTTGCACACCACTCCCTCAAGCCGTCTAGATCAATGAGTAACCTGTATGAATAACAGCCCACTCCAACACCAACACACACTTTTACGCACACACACACACACACACACACACACACACACACACACTCACACACACACAAGTCATTATTTTCCCGGTACACTCCTTATGGTATGTGCTTTCATGTCCTTCTCAAAACACACACATACACACCTAACTCCACCACTTCTACCCGTGTGACAAACGCCTCACTCCACGCTACATTACAGCTCTCAGCCTGTTTATACTGCAGAGCCAGGGCGGCTTTGATTGGGAGCCTAAAGCTATTGTTAGATGGTAACTTGAAAGTCAAGCTATAAACTGTGTTGAGACATATTTTGCCCTGTCATCTAGCAGAGCATGCCGAGGATGGTCTAACCTTCAATTTGGCTTCCTAGAAGCCTGTGAATAATGGACTAATAAGGTATTGGAACACGTGGACATGCACGTACAGTACTCCAGTTGGTTTGATGTAAAATCAGAAGCCAGAGAGGAAGCTGTGAGGCTGCAGAGCACATCAGTGGAGTTGGAGGCGTAACGTCAGACTGCCAATGAATGAATGAATGCAAATTGATCGAAACGCAGATTTCAAATGGTTGGATGTGACTGATTATTTCTCCCTCAACATGTTCCTGTATTCAACTCCCAGATATTCACCTTCACAACTGCTTCTGAACTTTTTTTTACTAAATTACCGTTTGCTTAAACCCAATCGTATCTTAGCAACCGCAACTAGGCGCGCTACATCTACCAAGCTTTATATTTATTTATTTTTATTTATTTAGCTTGTATTACCATTTGGAAACAGAAAACAATAAAGCACAAATATTCCCTCTGTCTTGTTTGTTTAAGCATGTAAGCTAAGCAGCTTACTTAATTGAGTTGTGTTAGCGTGAAATAACATTTTTCCTTCATTCTTGTACTTTCCATCATAAATTCAACACTAGGACTAAATGCCTCAAAACTGCAATAGAAGAGCAATGCTGCATCATTTCCAAGTCCTCTACATCAACTGGTGCTGCAGCTCTGCCTGGAACAAGCAGATGTAGCTTCAGTCTTGAAGTCCAGGTTCAAAAACCTCTTTACAGGGTTCTCACTTTAAAACAAGTCATAGGGGAATGAGAGAGTCAGACAGATTTTTTAGCCATAGAGTTAATGTTTTACACTCACTTATCTAGAGAAGGACACTGCTGGCTGGCTAGAAATGTGAAGTCATTTGTCTTTCCCTGTCTGAAATCAAATTGTGGGTGGTAAATCTCCCCCTGTTTTCACCGTAAACTTCATAATAAGACCAAAAAAAATTGACAGGTGTAGCAACAGTAACCAAGGGGGTGTGGCTTAGTGAAAGGTCATTCGTCTAACAGGTATTCCTTTACAGGTAAATAGGCTAATAATCACAAACCTTTCTGGTTTGTTCACAGGTATTAAATGCCTTCAGCTTATCTGTTACTCCCCCACTTTGTGCTACACTATACTTGATGGTGTTTGTAACATTGTGTCATTGATATACTCTGGAATGTGGAGTTCCCCTGATTGCAGGAGGCCGATGGTCTATGTCTTGTCTCTGCCGCGTATGGTCCTCCCCCCTCAGCCGCGTGGAGCCTGCTCTGAAATGTCCACTCCGCTCTGTGTTTATTATCTGCAGCTAAGAATGCAGCTCTGTGATGCTGGCTGCTGCTGCTGCTGCTGCTGCCACTGCCACTGGGGGTGTCAACTGATACAACAGACTGCCTGTACTGTAGGCCTGAGGCCAGGAGGGAGCCTGTAAAAAGATAATAGCAGCCTCACAGTGGTTCTGATGTGTGGTGGAACATGCGCGCTGACATCTAGACGTGGGTCTGATAAAGTGCATGCAAAGATACATTCCCTATTTCAAATAGGTGTAGTAATTGTACTACTTCAAACATCTAAACTGTCAGTTCAAGTTCACTGCCCCGCAAACTTACCGACTTGATTAAAAAGATTTTTTCACAAATCATGAAAGGAAAAAAGTCCATGAGAGGATTTCACCACTGAAGGGCCACATACAAGAGCCTATACAAGAATTAGCAACTCCGCTGTTTGGCAGTAAGAACATCGTCCTGTTGTGACATGAATAAATATTTTATTGCAACTAGAAAAGTGTTAGTGATTCATACATCTGTTCAGAGAGCCCAGCGGAGGGGAGATAGCTCTCCTAATGCGTCTTAGCTGCATGTGAGCCTCGATGCTGGCAGAGTACAAAGTCCAGTAAAGTAGTATTCGAGACAGCCACTCTTTATAATGTTGCAGCTAGTTTGTTGAACATTATCTGTACCAGCTGAACTTACACTCCACTTTCAGTTTCAGTTTGTCATACTTTATTATAGGTGTTTGATCAGTTGCAAAAGAGATACAAGAGAACAAACATACAATTTTGATAACGATGACACACAGTCTTTTTTTTTTTTCATACACACCCATATACAAAGTCATGCTGCTGAGCTTATTGCTTCAATGTTAAGGTGGGATGACGTTTGTTTAATTGTCTCCACTTCCGTTCACCGTGCAAACCCGGGAAATCCCTGCAAACACACAGATGCTAAAGCTCTTAAAACCATTGGTTGACCTTTCCCTTTATTTCTATCACTCTCACATTTCTGAACAGCTCCCTCACTCAGTCGCTCACCTGTGACATACAGTAACTACATATTTCCTGTGGGAGTTTCAGCCCATAAAGCTCTATGGACTAATAAAATGACTCTGTGGGTTTTAACAGCCTCACAAGAAGAAAGGCTGATCCTTATCTGCCACAGCAGTATTGTTTTATAGACTGCTGTGGCATCCTGTCTAACCCTGGCTTAAAAGAACATTTTTACATGATATGCTCTGGACTCGTGCTTTGCATTGTGAGGACTGCAGAAAGGTGAGTGTGTGTGTGTGTGTGTGTGTGTGTGTGCATGTGGAAAAGCGGTGTTGGTTTTCAGTGAGTGTGGTGAGTGAGGGATAGGCTCGCGTTGACAGCGTGGAGGTAGGAAGAGGTGTTGCCAGTTCATACCTTTGGCGCCAGGACAACGGCTATTCATTTGGGAGGAGTGCAGTTCAGGGTCACGGCCGATGCCTCTCCTCGGCTCGTATGTGCGTACAAGTCGGTGTGTGCGTGGGTGTGCTCAAAGGTGGTGCGGCCCTTCCTCATTATGAATGCATCCAGGTAAAGGCCTTATCTAGGCTGTAAAAACAAGCTTGAAAAATGGCTGTCTTGCCTTTCAGTTTGTCTTTCTCTTCTCTGTCTTTTTTCCACTCACTCTCTTTCTCTTTGTGCATCCATCCACTCCCAGCTCATTCACGGGCAGAGTTGTGAAACTCTGTGTTTGCAGCATACCCTTAACATGTGTAATTAGGGCCATAAACACACAATGGGGCAGATGGCGAGCAGAAAAAGAGAGGAGCGAGGGAATCAGGGATTAGTGATGTTAACGTTTCCACATTGTGGTTCTGAAAAATGGTGGCATATGATATTCATTCATACTCAGCTCATCTTTAGCTTTCGTTATATGACATTTTTCAGAAAGAAAAGTTATGAGAGACATTTATGTCAGGTACTTAAAATTTGGCTTTGCAAATAAGATAAGATAAAATAAGATGAGCTCATCCTTCATTGCTCCCCACAGAGTTATAGAAAGATAAAGACCAAGAGGACCACTGACCTCATCAAAGATATTTTCTTCTTCTTTTTCAATTTAAAGGATGAAAAAAGAATGATATATTAACTAAAAATCAACATATAATCTAATTAAAACACCCCACATTTATTATTAGATTCTCTCACGTAATCTCGAGCATGCCGTTGTTGATCTCTCATGACTTTTAATGAATATTCATGACTTTCTATAGACATCAAAATTGCGGTATTGACATGTACACATATTGTAACATAGTAAAATTTCAGTAAACTGCGTTAAGAAATTGAAAACTCAAATTCAGTAGAAAAATGTACATACTTTCACATAATATATTGTCACTTCTACTACCACACAGCTCCTGCTTTGTGTAATCTAACAAAGATCACAAAACGTAACCATTTTTTTAACCCACCAAACAGCGCAGTCAAAATGACTGCAGAGTAAATGTCAAACAGTGAGTGTTAACTGTGTGTAACAGAGCACAGTTGTTTTAAAATCTATTGTTGGGTTATAAAATAGTAGTATAAAACACATAAAACAAATAGTATAAAACATCTCATCATTCACACTGTTACTCCTGTTCAACAGTGTTGCCACACAGTTGATTAAGGTTTTAATCAAAACACCACCTAGCCCTGAAGTTGGAAGTGAGAGAGGACGGGGGTAAAAAGAAGGGAAAGAAAGGAGGAAGCCAAATATCCCGGACCTCCTCTACCGTCTTGCTCACAATGACACACGGTGTCGCCTCCTTTTGCAAACTGCAAACACGCAAATCTCAGGTTGGCCGTGTGCGCGTAGGAGACGGAGCACACATCCCGCTGTGTGTTTTTTGCACACCACTCCACCCTTGTGTGTGTGTCTGTTCGCGGGCCCTCATTCACTTGTGGGTGATTGCTCTCGTGTCTCAAGTACGTTAAAGTGCTGCACCCTCTGCCCTCTGTTTACCTTCTCTAGACTAATCAGTCGATGTGTTTGTCCAGCCATAGCCGCGCACTTGACCGGTCATGTTACGCACACACACGCACATGCACGGCTCCAACCAAGCAGTGCAATTGACATCAATCAGTTGAGGTCTGTAGTAATCACACAGGCAGCCATGCAGTCCACAACATGACTCGCAGCACTGCTCAAAGTGTGTTTTAACCCCTTTAGCATAAACACTGCTCTCATTCTTTCATGTATCATGTGCACATAATGACATCTGTTGTACATGGAAGTGTCATGACGCAAATATGACCTGAGAAGGTTACAAATCGCCCTGAGGTGGAAAAAAAAGACATGGATCAGTGTCAAGAGATTTTTATGAAACCTGTTCAAATAGTGATATGTGCTGTGTGTGTCTGTTTGTGTGTGTGTGTTTGTGGCCCCAGACAAGACTGAACAGGTGAGTACAGCCACACACACACACACAAACACACAACTTTGTATCAGCGCAGAGTTTAACTTTGCGGTTGTCACTCCTGTAGTTTGTATTTAAGCCCTCTGCAATTGGCTAATGCGTATTTGCTTTCTGTCTGTCAGTACTTTGCCCTCACGTTAAAACCACACAGCTCCTGGCAGCATTGAATTATATCACTTCAGTGCTAAATATGATCTTATCAACACAACTTTGTGGTGTTATTACGGCTCCCGTGGCACATTGCTTTGTTGCGATGGTAAACTTTGCTTGGTCTGTTTGCTTGGTCTGTTTGAAGCACTTTGAGTTGTGAGGGTGTGTGTGTGTGTGTGTGTCTGTGTGTATGTGTGTGTGCCTGTTCGCCTTACCTCTCCCAAGCTGTATTCCCACCTAGAAAAGTAAATACGTACAGGCATGCTTTTTGGCTGCAAGGCTTGAAAGACTTGGCTGGCTCTTATTTGTTCTGTCATTTTTCCACGCACTTAAAGCTCTAAAACACACGTAGATGTGCACACACTCACATAATGGACTGATGGCGTTCCCACTTGGCTCATGGCAGATTGATGACTTGCACTTAAAGCAACAAAACGGGGCCGACTCTTTGACTTGTTGCTCTTTGCTTCACAGACGGTGAAAATTGATCTTTACCAGTTGCGTAAGAGCTCAGACACTCTCACCATTTTCCATAGCAAGACGTGGATTTCTGCCATTAGTTTGACAGTTTTTTTCTGTTTCAGAGATGCAACGAGGCTGTGTGAGTTTGTTGCTCTAGACAGGTTATTGCAACATGGACACACGCACACACACACACATACACAGAGAGAAAGAGACACAGATTAAATTTAAATATACTTTTTTTGTTTTTTTTAACTCAATGTGTTCTGTCATTTCTTTGTGAAACAGCCGTGTGTCTCACGTAATCGGTTATGCTTCACACCGCTGTATTACTTGAGAGAATAATATAATTCTAACATATAACCGCGTCTCAGCCGGTGGTGATGATGTCTGGTTGGTTGGAACAAATGAGATTGTTGCAGGTGTCAGAGTAGCAGACGTGTGTCACAGGAAATGTGTCTCCAGATTTAGCCGTCATTTTCATAGTTTACATACACTGAGGACAACAGCTCTCATTTGAGGTAACGTGTATATTTTACTCTTGCTGTGCCTTTGTGGGCCACTACAATGACACACTCATATGAGTTCTTTCCTGTTGGGTTATGTGTTAAAAAGATCTAGTTTGTGTGACATGTTATCCAACCTTCCTGGTATGTAGAAGTGTTTGGAGCTACTTCTAATGGTCAAACCTGAGGGTGGAAGTGAAAATCTGTGGGAGAGACACAGTATTGTTTAAAAAATTGGGTTGAGTGTGCACATTCATAGTGTCATTTTGTTCAAAAGTGACAGAAATTGTGTTAAAAATGTGAAAATATCAGGGGAGAAGTTTAGGTTAAGTTTAGGGGTCTGGCACTGATGTCTGTCTCTGAAACAGTTGTTCCCTCAAAGAGTGAACAACTTCAAACGCACATCTTCAAACACGTCTCCCTCCCTCTCTGAGACAGACACACACACACACACATACATTACAGGAGGTTTACTCACGTCTTCCAGTCATATAGTGGCACATTCACTCCCTTTTCCCTTGGACCAGCTGTCTTTGTGTTGAAACCAGCAACAACACATGCAGAAAAACCACTATGTCTGCTGGCATTATTGGCAGAAAATGAATGTCATGTTGTACACTGATTTGCGGTAGGAAGTATTTCTAAGAATTCAAAAACAGGATGGGATGACTGACTCACCCGGCACCGGATGAACTTACCTCATCTGAACAACACCGTCTGGGGTGAGAGGAAAAGAGGAGGGGGGAAATGGAGAGAAGAAAAGAATGAGTTTGTGGTTGAGCATCTTGTTACGTCACTCCACTGTTTTAGAAAGCTTCAAGTATGGTTGCTGACAAATACGTTTTGCATCAGTAAGGCCGCAGTAGTGAGCCTGTTTGTCTACCCATTTACCACACATAGAACAAAATGACGCTATTTAAAGATTTCTCTTCACAACCCAAGTGATTGTTAGGTTGACGAATTGATTGAATTAACTAATCAAATGGGACAAATTTAATGTTTGCCATGTTCACCATCTTATTTTAGCCTGTTTGTATTCTAAAATTTGCACTAAACACAAAGTACAGCTGAGGCTAAAAATCATTGATTTTGCAGGAATGTATTCGACCAATTAAAACATGAAGCTCATGGTGGTGCTAGAGGAAATGTCAGTGGACTATCCAAATAATTGTGATTTATTATCTGTGGACCATGAATATCTGTACAGTGTTTCACAGAAATCCATTGATGAGATATTTCAGTCTGGAACAAAATGATGGTAAGACAAACCAAAACATTGCCACGCCGCCACCATGGCTAAAAATACAGCCGCATCTGAGGCTCTTAAATTCATGATTAAAAAAAAAAAAGAATAGCAACAAACATAAAAAGCTCATTTCCTGTTGATCGTTTTACTCTTGATATGAAGATTGCTTTGGAATATTAAAGCAAGCAGTTACGCGTAGCATTTAGTCATTAGCTTTCCAGAATAGACATCACTGTTCTTCCAATGAAGCTGAATCATAGACAGCAGACAACAACAATTGTGTCGCTGTTTGGCTCATCCTCCTCCCCCGCCCCACCTCATGCAATGGTTGGTGATTCAGCAGAACTGAAAACTCACACATACACACACACACACCAGAGCTGATCAATGAGAGATTATCTGGTACATTCGACTAGTGTCAGGAGCCAGAGCATCAGCCAAAGAGGAAGTGATATTCCTCTGATTTCTAAACCAGCCAGCGTCACTGAGGACCCGGCTGCTGGCGCTGGGAGCCGTGAGATGAGCGTGAGCGCGGCTGCAGACCGTTTGGTTTTTTAAGCGTGCTGGACACTTACCAGACAAATATCAGGTAACTGAAGTCATCATAGTGACGTGTCTGTCTGTGGTATAGAATCAGCTGTTTCCTGTCACTCCTCTGAGAAGATAAAATCAACGCTAGAAGATAACTTGGCTCACTTTTTTTCCTGCAGAGTTCAGATCATTCTACACTTTTATTGGCCCTTGTTGTTATTATATTAACTCACCTATTTATTAGCGCTTTGTCTCCGCCTTTTTTCCTCTGCCCTCCTCCTTTGACAGATTTGTTATAACCTGACATTTATTTGAAAGTAGCGGCTCTAATTATTAATCGCATGTATTGCTCTGACACGTTTCACATGATGACAACTGCCAAAGCCTCCTTATATTATGGTTCTACATCAGCATACTTTCACTCTACTGCAAACAAATGTGACCCTCTAAAAATACATGCAGTAGATTTTTTTTTATAGCTGCAGACTTGTCACACTGTGCCATGCAGTTATTTATTTGTTTTTTTACTATGCTACTCTCTGCATTTTGTTCCACATGCAAGTTTGGTCTTAGTTATTTCCACATCATCCTCACAGAAATGACAAACAAACCGCAAATGAAATTGAGAAAAAAATGTCTGGCGTTCCCTCAGCAGCCAAATGTCAGTTTCTCGGTGGTCAAACGAAAATAGCGATCTTTCAAACACTGGTTGACTTTTTGTTTTTTGCTCATGACAAATGTAGATTATTTGTCCAAAAACAAAGCTGCCACCCAGGCTGGTCCCCTGTTAATGTAAGTATGAGTAATCCCAGAACATAGAACTGTAGGCAGTGAAGTATTTATTAGAAGTGATGTATGTCATGCTTTCCTAATGCTGAGTCTCCTTTAATGAATGTATAACGGCGCATCTGTTGATTATCTCACAGTTCTTTCTTTTTTTTTTTTTTCACTCATTTGTACTTCTCTCCTCTTAACCATTTACAGCAAGATCAGCTAGCGCTCGGGCGAGGAGAACAGAGAGAGAGGGATCTGGCATCACTAGCCCCAGTAAGTAGACTGCACCTCTGTCATTTTCATATTTCCGTTCATACATTCAGTATGTGCATTTGTGATGCAAACACACACTTGCCTGTGTCTAGGTATCTGTCATCCATCCAAATTTGGTCACAGTCAAAGCCTTTTAATCACTCACTTTTCCTGTTAAATTAGGTGTTATGTCCAGTGGGGCAAAAAAGTATTTAGTCAGCCACCAATTGTGCAAGTTCTCCCACTTAAAAAGATGAGAGAGGCCTGTAATTTTCATCATAGGTACACTTCAACTATGAGAGACAGAATGGGGGGAAAGAATCCAGGAAATCACATTGTAGGATTTTTAATGAATTAATTGGTAAATTCCTCTGTAAAATAAGTATTTGGTCACCTACAAACAAGCAAGATTTCTGGCTCTCACAGACCTGTAACTTCTTCTTTAAGAGGCTCCTCTGTCCTCCACTCAGTTACCTGTATTAATGGCACCTGTTTGAACTTCGTTATCAGTATAAAAGACACCTGTCCACAACCTCAAACAGTCAGACTCCAAACTCCACTATGGCCAAGACCAAAGAGCTGTCAAAGGACACCAGAAACAAAATTGTAGACCTGCACCAGGCTGGGAAGACTGAATCTGCAATAGGTAAGCAGCTTGGTGTGAAGAAATCAACTGTGGGAGCAATTATTAGAAAATGGAAGACATACAAGACCACTGATAATCTCCCTCGATCTGGGGCTCCACGCAAGATCTCACCCCGTGGGGTCAAAATGATCACGAGAACGGTGAGCAAAAATCCCAGAACCACACGGGGGGACCTAGTGAATGACCTGCAGAGAGCTGGGACCAAAGTAACAAAGGCTACCATCAGTAACACACTACGCCGCCAGGGACTCAAATCCTGCAGTGCCAGACGTGTCCCCCTGCTTAAGCCAGTACATGTCCAGGCCCGTCTGAAGTTATGCTAGAGAGCATTTGGATGATCCAGAAGAGGATTGGGAGAATGTCATATGGTCAGATGAAACCAAAATAGAACTTTTTGGTAAAAACTCAACTTGTCGTGTTTGGAGGAGAAAGAATGCTGAGTTGCATCCAAAGAACACCATACCTACTGTGAAGCATGGGGGTGGAAACATCATGCTTTGGGGCTGTTTTTCTGCAAAGGGACCAGGACGACTGATCCGTGTAAAGGAAAGAATGAATGGGGCCATGTATCGTGAGATTTTGAGTGAAAACCTCCTTCCATCAGCAAGGGCATTGAAGATGAAACGTGGCTGGGTCTTTCAGCATGACAAGTGATCCCAAACACACCGCCCTGGGCAACGAAGGAGTGGCTTCGTAAGAAGCATTTCAAGGTCCTGGAGTAGCTTAGTCAGTCTCCAGATCTCAACCCCATAGAAAATCTTTGGAGGGAGTTGAAAGTCCGTGTTGCCCAGTGACAGCCTCAAAATATCACTGCTCTAGAGGAGATCTATACCCTCCGCAGGGTGCTAGAGGGTTTATGGGAGTTTGCCCAACCAGTCCACATGTGCTTTGTGGATCTGGAGAAGGCATTCGACCGTGTCCCTCGTGGTATTCTGTGGGGAGTGCTCCGCATGAGTATGGGGTCCGGGGGCCTTTGCTAAGGGCTGTTCGGTCTCTGTACGACCTGGAGCAGGAGCTTGGTTCGCATTGCCGGCAGTAAGTCAGACCTGTTCCCAGTACATGTTGGACTCCGGCAGGGCTGCCCTTTGTCACCGGTCCTGTTCATAATCTTTATGGACAGGATTTCTAGGCGTAGCCAGGGGCCGGAGGGAGTCAGGTTTGGGAACCACAGGATTTCATCTCTGCTTTTTGCAGATGATGTTGTCCTGTTGGCTTCATCAAGCCAGGACCTTCAGCATGTGCTGGAGCGGTTTGCAGCCGAGTGTGAAGCGGCTGGGATGAGAATCAGCACCTCCAAATCCGAGGCCATGGTACTCGACCGGAAAAGGGTGGTGTGCCCTCTCCGGGTGAGTGGAGAGGTCCTGCCTCAAGTGGAGGAGTTCAAGTATCTCGGGGTCTTGTTCACGAGTGAGGGAAAGATGGAGCGTGAGATTGACAGGCGGATTGGTGCAGCGTCCATGCAGTTATGCGGTCGGTGTACCGGACCGTCGTGGTGAAGAAGGAGCTGAGTCGAAAGGCGAAGCTCTCGATTTACCGGTCAATCTACGCATTCCCACCCTCACCTATGGTCATGAACTTTGGGTAATGACCGAAAGGACAAGATCGCGGATACAAGCGGCCGAAATGAGTTTCCTCCGCAGGGTGGCTGGGCGCTCCCCTTAGAGATAGGGTGAGAAGCTCGGTCATTCGGGAGGAGCTCGGAGTAGAGCCGCTGCTCCTTCGCATCGAGAGGAGTCAGCTGAGGTGGCTTGGGCATCTATTTCGGATGCCCCCTGGACGCCTCCCTAGGGAGGTGTTCCAGGCACGTGTCCCACCGGGAGGAGGCCTCGGGAAGACCCAGGACACGCTGGAGAGACTATGTCTCTCGGACTGGCCTGGGAACGCCTCGGGATCCCCCCGGAAGAGCTGGAGGAAGTGTCTGGGGTGAGGGAGGTCTGGGCATCTCTGCTCAGACTGCTGCCTCCAGCGACCCGGTCCCGGACCAAGCGGATGAAAATGGATGGATAGAGGAGATCTGCATGGAGGAATGGGTCAAAATACCAGCAACAGTGTGTGAAAACCTTGTGAAGACTTACAGAAAACATTTGACCTCTGTCATTGCCAACAAAGGGTATATAATAAAGTATTGAGATGAACTTTTGTTATTGACCAAATACTTATTTTCAACCATAATTTGCAAATAAATTCTTTAAAAATCAGACAATGTGATTTTCTGGATTTTTTTTTCTCATTTTGTCTCTCATAGTTGAGGTATACCTATGATGAAAATTGGAGACCTCTCTCATCTTTTAAGTGGGAGAATTTGCACAATTGGTGGCTGACTAAATACTTTTTTGCCCCACTGTAAGTCACTGTCATTGACCTTTAGCAAAGATATGTGGTAACACTGAGAGTAGAGCAAGTTTCCTGTTCAGGCCAACAGCTGATAACATGTAAACAGCAGATCATAGATGCAGTGATAAAGACGTTTCAGAGACAAAAAGTGCCCTAAAAGGAACAGACAACATGCGGTACGTGACTGTATGTGTGTGTTTTAAGTCTGTGTTTGTATCAAGGTGCGCTTCTTTCTTGTCAGCAGTTCAGCCTGCTGAGGACATTTTAAGCAGAATTCCCCAGAAGCCATTAAAAGACTATTGTATTTTTTGGAAAATTAGTTTGTGTCTCTGTCAGCTAAGTGGAACAGAAGAACAAACAAGATTATACAGTTCAAAGAGCAGCAGTAGCTCTTCTGATACTGCAGTGCACTGCTGCTATGTCTACCCATACTGTTAAAATAATTTTTTTAATAATAAAACAAGAAGTGAAAGCAGGCGTGGGAAAGATAACAGACTTGCATTAGCCAAACATAAAAACATATTTAAAACACTTAATAATAATATTTTTGCAGCACTTTCTAAAAAGACATTTACAAATATTTCCCTTCAGGTTTTTTAATGTGCAATTTCAAACTGTGCATAAAAAATTACCACGTAAAAACTAGCTAGCTAATGCACAGTATTGGCATGCAGGCTGAAGCTGCGGCTCTGGCTCACCACTGAGGCATCTTCGAGCAGTGGGAAGAGTTAAGGGCCTTTTGCAGCATCAGCACATAGAGAGGAGAGAGAGAGAAGAGAGAGAAAGGACTGAAACACCCACAAACAGACACACACACACAAAGATTATAGACAAACTGTGATTTGCAACATGAGATCATTTTCCTTTCTGGTTCATTTTGACTTCTTAAACTAAAACTAGGACTGCCAAATGTGTCTCTGTTTGTGAACACAATCTGACAGCCCATGGTGGTTGCAGGTGTCACAGCTTATACGGATGTGTGAACAGATGAGTATCTGGACAATAGATGTGGTTGTGTTAACGTATTTTTCGGTGGATGTTTAATTAAATTCAAAGAAATGAGGAAGCACAAAACAGGAACACATTTAAATGAGGATGATATTAGCATCATGTTTTTTTTAGGACCCAAGAGGGTCAGATATGAGTGAGCATAAATACTTCCTACTACCCAGTCTAGTGTGTAGAAACAGCTGTTAAATAAATGTGACCCGAACAGCGTTCAGAATCTGCCAAAACACCTGGAGAAAACTGGAAGGGCACATTATTATACTGATAATGCCTGTTATTTTCAGCATCAGAGCATCTCGAGCTCTTGAGCTGCTGTGTTTTACTATCTGTGTACCAGAGTGACAGACAGGCAAGACATATACACATACACACAGACACACACAAAAGCATGCCGACAGACAGAAGCACACACACAGAGACGCAGATGTGCATGAGTGGATACACACTCACACAGGTTGTTGGGAAGTGCTTAAGGCTGAGGATAATCCCTGCTTGTCAGCAGACCTCCCTGACGTTGCTGCAGTTGCCACAGGGCATGTGTGTGTGTGCGTGCGTGCTTGTGCGTTCATTGGCATTTAGAGGGAGATGCCCCGTACAAAACATCTGCCAACAGGGCAGATTTACGAGCCAGCAGGCAGGTGTTTGAGAGGATGCTTTACTGTACCCTCAACTCATGTACCCACACACACATAAACAACCACAATCCAACACTGTCCCTATTGTTGATATTTGTGTAGATCTGGCAGTCAGCAGTTCCTACTGTATTGGACACACACACAAACACACACCTACAGAACTAATGCTGATCACAGTCGGAGATGTTCATGCCAGGATGAAATAACTTGTTTTAATGTCATTTTATCCAACAATGATGAAATAGATAAGAAAAAATAATAATAAAATAATATCAAAATATTATTTATTACTTGAAATAAGTGAACTGTACTTATATTTAGTCCCACCTCATGTCATTTGGCCAAATATTTTGTTCTATTTTTCATTTTATTGTCTTTAATCTACAATAACAGAAGATTTTATGATAAAATGTGCTCACTTTATCATCTCAGATCAAGAGAAGAACTAGTACAGAACATCCCATCCACCTTTATTTAAATGATGAACTGAATATGAGATGTTTTTCATACACAAAAGGGAATGAGCGCAGAACAGCTTTTCTCATCACAGAGCAGCTGGGTTAGAAACTCTCTATTTTCAGTGTTTAGCCATCAGAACTGTGGCCCTAATTAGTCCTTTAAAGTGTTGTCTGCTGTTCTAATCCAGCAAACATTTTGTCACATTCAGCGATCATCTCGTGTGTGTGTTGAAAAGAAAAAATGGTGTTTATATACAGCTCTGGCTCTTTCAATGGGAAACAAACAGAGTGGCTTGTGCTCATGCACAGGACAGCAGCTAGTTTGACCGCAGGATCATTTTTGTTTATTGTCTCCATTGTCTCCATCTGTCGGTCAGCAGTTTCATTATATTCACTGTATCTAGCAAGTCACACATCTGCTGAATTAATCTGGTTTAAAACAGTGATCCCAAAACTGTGATTTCATTTCCCCAAACTGTGATTTCTTTTCCATAAACAGATCAAAAAGATTCTCAAAATTATGCTGACTTGTAAAAAGTCTGAATTCATGCTTTGACCAAAAACATCTTGTTTGGATCATTCGAGCTCGCCAGCGTCATAGACTCCACCTTTAATTACCTCCTGCTGCATGTGTAAAATCTCTACTCTTCACTTATGGCAACTTTCAAGCCATCACAGTTACATGTTTTGGCCATTTGGGGCCGCCAACGTGCAAATCTTCCTTATTTCATCACATAGTGCATCAAAATTAGGCGACTGGCTTTGATAACAGAATGAATGGAGATGTGGCTAGCGACAGATATACAAACAAAAAAACAAGCGTATGCACAAACGTGCGCTAAATGCTAACAGGGACACACAAACACACGCCCTGAACAGGTCGACAGCAACCTACTTTGAGGTCACTGGAGCGATGTGTGTTGCACAAGGCATCAGGCTGACATGTCTGAGTGCGTTTGATCTCTCTATCAGTGTCACTTGCCATGTGACCTGTGACCCCCGCCGCAGTGTGAGGGACGTGCCAAAGGGCCAGCGGTCATCTGAGATTCCTGAACACACACACACACCCTAGGTCTAGAAAATTTGCTCTTGCTGTCCTTTTTTTTCTTCACCAGTAACACAACACACAAACGCATTAACCCCTTGAAAACATTTTTAGGAATTGTGTGTTGATAGAATCTCTCCCCCTGCCCTCGCCTCCACCTTTGCTTCCGTCTTGTGTTGTTTTTGCATGTCAGTATCATTTCAACAGGCTATCATCCCTCCACACCTTTACAATGGCAGAGCTGTATCCGAGTCATCATGAGGAAGTCTAGACATAGCCAAGGGAAAGTCTTCCACGCCAGTTTGACAAGATTTCTGCAGCTATCACACAAATCAAGGCCACGGCACACACACACACACAGATCATTACAAGTTAGCTGACGGTACAGTTTGCAAGTCAAGCTGGGTTATTTTAGTCTGTAAGGAGCCTGTCCATGTCACATGGCAGAGCTAATGGTTTCTATTTTCAAGATACAATGCTGCTTCAGTCTTTTGGTCTCATCAGAGGAAAAAGAGGGTGAGAGGGGGGGGAAGCAGCGAATGCAACATATGATCAGCACATGGGGATGTCGTAATTCTGAATTCATTAACGGGACACACACTGAAGGAATCAAACTGGAGGGGAGAGCTGGGGAGGGAGGGAGAACAGAGAGCCCAAAAGGAAAGAGAGAGTAAGAAGAGGAGGAAGAGGAACAGAGGGAGGGAGGGAGGGAGGGAGGGAAGTCCAAAAAAAGACAGAGAGGGAGAGGGAGAGAGAAAGAGAGTGGAGTCAAAGAGCAGACACTACATGTGGCTGTGGAGGGAGTGATCTGGTTATGGAGGGGGACAAATTCTCAGGTAAGACAAACTGTCAGCACAGACGAATTCACGCTCCCGTCCTGGATGGAAAGTGTCCTTTAAGGCTCTTCAATCAGCGTTGTTTTTTACTGTGATCGAGTGTCTATTCTGCAAGAGCCTGCCTCTATTTTCCCCTCTATGGTATTTTCCACTCTCTCATTCTGTCCTGTTTGCTGACTGCATGTTTTCTTTGGGGTTTGGAGCCGGAGCTGGGAGCTCCGCAGGGTTTGTGCAGCAGCTCAGCGGACCTGTTTTGGCTGATCTGTTCTTTATCTGGACTGTGCCTGTTGTGTTTGCAGGCTTTTCTCTCCCTCTCTCCGTTTGCGGGCCACCATCCCCACCCCGTCTGTCCCCATTGTTTCCACTAAAATGTGTCTCTCCTCACAGGTTGTTGCTCAGGCACTGCCTCTCCTCCATTCCCGTCTCTGTCTGCTTGGCTTTACACATTTTTCATTTTGCCACAGGAAAGTTAGACGTTCATTGCAGGGGGGGGAAAATGTCTGAATATCTGAGTCCGTGTTGAAGTGATGCAGCAACTTATTTCTTAGATATTTCTCTCCTCTCTCTCTCTTTTCCTCCATCTGCATTCTTCCATTCTTCTTTTGGTGTGAAAACAGGAAAGGGCTCTGTTTGAACAGTACTACTCTTGTCCCTTGTGGCTCCGATCCCGCTTCGGCCATCAGTCAGTCCCTCCTTCAGCTAACAGGATAAAGAAAGCAGTCAGGCCACGAGCAAGGAGTAAATAAAAGTACTTTTTCTGCCCCCCTGATGCTGTTTTCCACAATTTGGATGCTGTAAGCAAGAAACATATTGAACTGATAATAGTTTATCTTGTGTGTGTGTGTGTGTGTTGTACATTATGCTGCTAAAGTCATTAGTGAGGCAATGCTGTCTGCTTCTTATTGGTATTTTTATGAGTGTTAGTGTGAGTGTTGTTAAAAAGTGTGTGTGTGTGTGGTTGTGTGTGTCTGTGACCTAGTGTAGCTTGTAGCACCTACATGGTGTGTGAAATCTGGATGCAGGTGAGACCATTGACAAGTCTGTGTGTGTGTGTGTGTGTGTGTATGTATGGTATGTATGATGAGGTATCACCCTCCCTCCTCTCTCTCTCTGTCTTACTGTGGCCCCTTGTCTCCAGGTGCTTCCTCCAGGGAGCTGTAACGGCTTCAGCAGGACATACTTTGTGTATGTTTCTGTTTTGAGTGAATGTTCACTTGAGTATTTATACATTCATACACAGGTTCATACAATAAGTGTGTGTGTGTGTATGTGCTTATATCTTGTGTGCTTTTGGGTCAGTGTGATGCTGTTTGCAGTTTGTCGAGAGTGTGCTGCGCGTCCCATGAATCACTTAAGGTCACTTGGCCTCAACTGGCTCATGTGTGATAAATTTCTTTGTTTAAAATAGAATTAAAAATTGGCCCCATGTTATCTGGACAACCACTGTGACCACTTCTCGTCCGCCTCTGGCAAATGAATTCACTTCACTTCTCGCTCATGTTCCTCCTTTAGTGGTGTTGATGTCAATTTGCAAGGCTCCCTTTGTTTCTTGTCATTTCTTTCCCACGGTGACGATGCTCTTAGTGGAAACTGTCTGTCAGCCACAAAGAGATTGTGAAGAAAGTGTAAAGGGGGTTCCCATTCATGCCAGTCACAGCGATCATCCGATGATGCGCAATGAAAGCCTGGGTGACACAGCCACAGTCAGCTCAGACTGAAATCTCACATTTGTGACTAATAGAGCACAGCTCTATACACAGCTCACTTACCTGACCCTCACACTAACATTTTAAGGTATTCAGTGAAAGATCGTCTTGAATATCTTGAATCTGTCCTGAAAGTTGTCTGTCTGATACGTAATATACACTTTCCCCACCAGATGGAAGTGGCGAGTTGAGAAATCTGGAATACCTAACTAACCTAACCTTTTTTTTTTTTTTTTTTTTTTTTAAACATCACCCTCTCTCAGTTGTGAACGCTCATGCAAGCAAACAAATCTTGTTTTTGGTGTTTTCTGCTTTGTGTTCGTTGTTACAGCCTGCTTGTTTTGAATATCACCCTCCATAAGTTTATATTATTAAAGGAAGTGGCAGCTACGTTATTTCCTGCTGAGGCATGGTTGGTGTTGTTGAGTGAGTTGCCATGGAAATGTGCTGAGCAGAACAATATGCAGGCAGCAGCGGGAACGACGGGGATGGTGATCACAATGCCGGCTTGTTGACGCACTAAACAGTGTTGTTACGCGGTGCAGAGATGGAGCCGAGGGAGGCAGGGGTGGGGGAGAGAGAGAGGGAGAGGGCGAGGGTGAGAGAGGCCTACTGAGAATCATCTCTGATGGAGGACAGCTGCTCTCTCTATTTACCAAGCCATTCCATCCCATGCGTGAGGGAACACACAGACGTACAGGCAGCAGCATGTATATACACACACACACTGCTCACTGCAAAGCAAACCACGGAGCACAAGCAACTGAGGGGGTATGCAAGTGTGTATGTGCATGCAGTGCAGTCGAGCCATGTTTCCAACAGGTGCTGTATTTGATTAAAGTTAGCAGAGCCTGGCTGGGTGCTGCTGTTTAACATTTGGTTGTGGGCAGCTGCTGTCACTACAGCTGTGCGTGTACTTTAGATGGAGCTACTTCTCCATGTGGGCTCTTGGGCCACGCGAGGGGCTTCGTATGCATGTCGGTAATACTGTGGAGCTGTCTGACCTGCTGCCCCGTGCCTTTATGACATTTCCAAATTCGCCAAATGAAGCAGACATTTGCACTCTGCGGGTAACTGTTTCCTTGTTTGCAAACATTTTTAAGCATGCTGGGTGGAAGATTGGCACACCCGCTCCTACCTCTCCCCCTCATCTCTTGTCCACCTCCCTCTCCTCTCCCACTGAGTCAGGTAAGGCTGATTATTATGGGGGTTGCCATGTAAACAGAGCTGCGGTAACCAGCTAGTCGCATCCAAAGTATACACACACGTAGATGCACACACACGATTAATGCAAGTGATGCACTCACTCACCAACACAACACACACCGATTTTACCTCTTCCAGATGGCTTATTTTATATAGCCTGACTCATTGGTGAGTCGGCTGCATGGAGGCCAACAAAGCTTTTGTTGTTTTAGGATGAACTCAGCAGGAAGCTGGGGTTTCCTCTCTAGCTGATACTGGTAATGTTTGAAATAACAATGACTGTCTAAACCTGACATGACCGGAAATGAGACGTTGATCATTATTTACAACATGGAAAAGTCATGTGCCGTGTTTGACTGTTAAATCCCTTATTTTAAATCACCTTTCATCTTTGATTTGATAGATTAGTATTGACACAATCATTTTCTTATTTCTTCCGATATATTTATCCCCTTTCTCATCTGCCTCTTAACTGTTAATGAAAATTGATTTATTTAATCTGCAGAGACAGATGGATCTTATCAAGTGAAGAGGTTAGATATTGGGGATTGAAAACTGGGATTTCAAGCATAACATTATTTTTAATTGCATCTATAGAGATTAGGTTGTTTTTAAAATAAAAATTGAATAAAGAGCTATATACAGTTTGGCTCTATCCCACTGCCCAGTGTCTGTTTGGTTATTGAAACATTTCTTTGGAGCTGCATCTCAGATTCCAGAGTCCACTGTCCACTGCCACAGGCTGGACCGCAGAGAAAGGGGCAGCCTAGCGCAGAAGCATGTTGACCTGTTGTGGTCCTTCATTGTGTGTGTGCATGCATGTTTGTGCATGCGCAGATCGACCACTGACATTCGTAACCTACTGTTGCCCTGGCATTGCCCTAGCAACTGCCACGCCGGCCTGGCATCCGTTTATAGAAATTGTCCTCTCCTCCTCCCGCTCCGCTCCTCTCGTTTTTCAGCTCTCATGAGGGCAGGACCCACTTCAGAGTGCTGGTGGTCTGCGTTTCTTTAAGCAGTAGGCGGCTGTTTCTGTCTTTCTTCATCTCTCTGCTTCAGTGCAATATAACACCAACAGCTGCCTATTGAAATGTATTAAAATACACAAATGTACAGGAAGAGATTCATTATCAGGATTTAGCAGACATTAGTTATCATCACTTTTTTAAAAGAAAAGTCAGAACTCATTATAGAATCAGAAATTTTGACATGGCATCTCTATCTCCTCACGGTTAATTCATTCTTATAATAATAAGAATACATCTACTGTTAGGCTTATTGCATTGGTGCGATATCTCACAGTCCGTCGTCAGTAATGACAAGAAAGAATTTTGTTTTTTAGAGGCTGTCCATACCCCCCCCTGTTTGGTAATAAGGAAGATAACCATGACGCAGCAGTCAGCGCAGTGGTATTCACACCATAAGACGCTCAAGATATCTGCGCTGATACTTAGAATCAACATGACCTTGTGTAACCTTTCAGTCATACAGACATCTAGGCTATTACATACAGTATCCAAGGCATATGTCGATGGCAGGCTAAATCTAAATCTTTCAAATCAGCGCTTTGCATACTGCATCACCATGATGTGAATTTATAGATCTGGGCGAAAAACATTCTACTTTTTACCCCATTGTGACAGTTATTACACCAGATTGGATTAGCGCTGCCTGGGCTTGCTGGGGCTTGCAAGGATATGCAGTGGAGGGAAGTGTGCTTTACTGTGTGTGTGCGTGTTTCAGTGAAAGGGTTGGGTGCTGAGCTGAGTGCATGCATGTGTCGCTTACTGAAGTGTGTGTATGTTTGTATTTTTGCATGCATCTGCTGTGCACAAAACTGTTGCTCGTGGGTGTGTGTACGTGTGTGTGTGCACATGCATCTTACCATCTGAATATGAATGTGTGCCAGGGAGTGGAGGAATCTGACACACATGTGTTGGGCAGGAGAGACTGTGTGGGTTGAGGGTGTGTCTGGAGCAGGATTCTCCTCGTGTCTCCATCTTTATCTGTGTCCAGATCACATTACTGTGAGCTAGTGACACACTGTTGCCTCCAGCAATGCGCTTAATTTATAGGAGCAACACTGACCCCTGCTGGAGGAAATTAGATATTGTGGGCTTCATACCTCAGGGAAACACTGAAGTATACTTTTACTGTATACTATAGATGTATGTATATCTGGATAGGGCAGCTGGATGAGTAGGAAAACCAAGACTTTTGAGCAAGCCATTTAATATCTTCTGTCTTCTTGGATTGATCTGCTCTGCTCCCACCCTACAGAGAGTGACAAACAATCAAGCCAAAAGTTAATAAAAGTTTGTCTTTGTTCAGTATGTGGCATCCCAGCCAGTTTTCATGTAAGCCTCAAATATTAATTGACCATTTGGAGAATTTCTCACACGTATTGCAGGTTACATACTTTCCATGGTCAGACCGCGGAGCGTGTGTGCTTACGTAATCTCAGATCGCAGGCTCCGGTGCAGTAAAGCCCCATATTTGTTTTGAAATCTGTGCGTTTGTGTGCGTCTGTGCACTCACGCACATCTGTGTTTATGATCGGCAAATATGCCTAAATCAACAGAACATCTTGACTCCAATGTAAGCAACAAATCAGCAACAAGCCTGCCAGACATGCAAGACTTCAACTTCAAACCCTTTGCAACAAGTCACTCATCAGACAACAGCTTTTGAGGAATTTCTCTTGTCGCTTTTACAGTCTGAATAATTTGTCACAGCTTCGATCCAAATCGCCTCAGGTGTTGTCGCCTCTCAGGACTGCCCTTATTTTGAAGGCAGCAAATCACTGCAGTTTGGAGACAGTTCTGGGCTTTTTGAGAAGAGAGTCTCTTCCCACACACACACACACACACACACATACATACACACACTGCTACCTCTTAATTATGAGACCAGCAGCAGTGGTTCATCACCATTTCTTGAGGCTGTTAAAGGCTGAATGGGCTCTAGTTGCCTCCGGGCCGCCTGCTCCCGGGTGGTTTTTAAGGCTGTGAATGGTAGTGACTTTAACGGTTACTGTAAGATTTTTATGTTTCTGGGCTTGTGCATCATAATTTTTACGACCAAGACAGCCCAGTAGACAAGTTGTGAATGTGCTCAACTTTTGTGTTGCACTCTTGACACACACAGATGCAGCCTCACACATGCACACACACACACACATTCATATGTCCACATGCTGACCAACGCCCCTTGTCCACCCTTCCCCCCTCCGCCCCCACACACAGAGGCTCATTCACATGGTCATTAAGTCATTAGCCTACTTATTTATTGATGTCTGCCTCCAGAGCGACTGAGCATGTCAGACTTTCTACTAACGGCCCGTGTAAGCCTGTCCTGACCATATTAGTCCATCGTATGATACTGTCTCCACTCTGGATTTATTTATCTATCTACTGTAAGTTTTCACTCCATCCTCTGTGTGATATGCTCGAATGGAGACGTGTCTTTATTGCCCATGTGACTTTAAGGGGGTTGATTTTTGTGCTTGTAGGACGCAGATGTTGGCACATTTGACAGAGTGAGGCCTTGAAAAAAAAAAGGCCCAGTATCAGCTTTCCGTGCGTTTCATCAGTTTCACCAGAGTGTGTTAGCCATGTGATCAAGCCTACAGGAAGCATGTTTGAATGTAGCAGGCATATAATTTGTCCAGCACAGTCAAAAATGAGAGCTTTCGGAGAGAGGAGGCAGCCTGAGAGGACGGCTGCAGAAGGGGAGGGAGGTATGGAGGGAAGGAGATGAGGGGGGGAGGGAAGACAGTGAGCTGAGAGAGAGAGAGAAGGAGTGAGAGAGAGAGAGAGAGAGAGAGAAGGAGGGTGGGGGGTCGTCACCGGCCGCTCATTCCAAGCTCTGGAAGTTGAGAAGGAGGAGAAGAGGAAAATAAGTTGCTGCTTTAAGAAAGAGAGAAGAGATAGGGAGAGGGGTTTGGATCAGTGAGCTGCTCAACTCTTTTCCCTTTTTTTTCCCTCTCCTCCTCTCTCTTGCACGGGCTCCTAATTTGGGATTTGTTTAAAAGCGGGACTGCGCCCCAGGAAGACTTTTCCTTGCTGGGGAAAGGAAACCCTGCTCCCTATCTTGCGCATTATACACACACCCACACACACACACACACTTGCTCCAAAATCAAAATGTCTGATTCCACTGTCAACGCTCACTTGGAAGGGATCATATCAGACTTTGAAGGTTGGTTTTGTTTTGTTTTTCTTCTCTATGTAGCTCTGCTGTTCCACTACTTTTCTTCTTCTTGTCACTCTGTGGAGCGAGGCGCTCTTTAACCCTGCCATGAGGACAATATAGATAGTTTCCACATGTTTGATTGGAACCGAGCAGATCTGCAAAAATGGAGAGCGTGAAGGGCTCGTTGACGTTGACCTGTGCTGTTTTGAAAGGGAAACCATGCGAAAAAGTGTTGCTTTTTGCTGCTCTTGAGACGCATGCGTGTGTTTGTTGTGGATGTCACGTATGTAGGCGAGTCTGAATGGGGCCAGAGAGAGGCACCGTGCATTTGGGAGAAAGTGCGCGAATGATTTGACCTCTCTTTAGAACAACCTGCGCGACGGGGAGGTCACGATGAGTGTGAGCTTTTATTGTATGCGGGGCTCTCCCAAGGCTGCAACTGACCATACAGCTGTAAGGGGAACACCTGGCACAGATCCCCCCCCACCTCCCTTTTTCATCTCTCTGCCCCTGGCCCACAGATTCCCCCTGTCATCCCTCTCCTCCCACTCTTCCTCCTCCTCCTCCACCTCCTCGTTCTACGGCTGCGCTTCCCCCTTTTCCTCTCTCAGCAGCTCGTCCGTCTTCAGCCCTCTCTCCTCGCAACCCCCCAACTCTTGGCCGAGGCCGCCGGTGGATGCGAGGAGGTATGGGGTGTGGGGGTTGACAGGCCGACACCTCTCCCCAACCTGTCTGGCTATCTGACTATCTGTCTCCTGTCTCTCACAAACACATAGCCATTAGGGACGCATCCGCACTTGTCCGGAGCTGCTCCTCTGTCAACACCAGTTTGCTTGTGGTATGTGCGCTGACTCTCTCTGCCTCCCTCTCCCTATCTCTTCCACCACCCTCTCAACTCCCCTCCTTCACACCGTTGGTTTGCACAGTGCAACAGAGCAGAAAGATAAGTGGCATTCAGAAAGAGGAAGAGGCACCGGGAGCGGAGAAAAAAAAGGCGCACTTTAACCATGTCGAAGTCACGCTCTTAGATATCCTCTCGCTCATGGGTAACAGCAGCATAATGGGTCACTGTTGTGACTGTCAGTGGTGTGTGTTGCCCCTGGTTGGGCTGCGCGTGCGGTAATACCTTGGTGTCACCGCCATGCACCACGATGTATGGCCGTGTGTGACTCAGTAAGTACAGCATGGCACCGACGCAGGGGAGGGTTCAAGGAGTCCTCTGAGCCAGCAAGCCGATAAGAATCAGGGCTGGAAGTGAGTTCAAGTACTTGTCTTACCATGACAGAGCAGCTTTATCATTTGCTTTTCTAACACATTCTCTCGCCAAAAACCACTTTTGGACATCCACCTTTAAGAATATTAAAATTTTTACTATCTTGATGCCACACCGGCCTTTTTTTTTACTGTGTCCGTATCACAAACACATAAATGTAAGTAAAGTTCACTTTTTTAGTCCATCAGCAATCATGACAGGTAATCTTAAAGTGAGACTATGTAACTTTTGAAAGAAGAAATAACACAATCTTCCTCTAAACAAATGAAAAGTTGAATTTAGAGGAGATAAAACAGACCCTTTCTCAACGTAGTGCACTCAGTAGTTTTTGCTACCACAGCCTTACTTGGTCTGGTATGACTGGTAGCTTATGGTGGCTAATGTTAGCACACATTTGATTGATATCGCTGTGTCGCAGATAATCCTGAGGCGGTTCACTGACTTAATGACCCTGTTACGCTGCATTTGAGCTTTTCAGGGGTTGTTCTGAAGTCAGCATTCACACATTCACAGGATTTTGTGTTTTTTGGCATATCAGTATGCTTACAAACACCAATGCCATCAGCTGATTACATGTAGTTGTGAAATGTGTTTGCAAATGCATTCACATCATATTCTTGTTAAGTGATCGGAGTTCTTAAAAAGCACCATAGAAAGCATGGACCATTTTATTCATAGAAACTCATTCGTGCCACTGTAGTCCATACAGTAAATCAGTGAGTGAAAACAGGAAGTGTGAGTTTCTTTACCGTAACAGTGTGTGTATTTGCTGTGTCACTATCGCTGGATACAGAGTGCGATTTGCTCCGTCACGCCCCTGACTGCCGATGACGCCAGTGAGCCGAGAGAGACAGAGGACAGGATAATCTTGGCCATGAGGTTGATGACCTCAGCTCTGACTTCAACCTCACAAACTGACACAGATCATCGACCGTACCGCTGGGCTTTCCGCTCGGTCGAGTGAACACACACATTTATGCAGTGTCATTTTGTAACAGCTCCTTCAAAGGGATTCATTCTCTTGCAAAGGGCCTCTTGTGTTTCCTTTTCACATTGAAAATATTACACAAGCCAGATATGAACCACTGGCTGCGACCAGTATCTTTCCCCCTGTATTTCTATTTCTAAGATGCAAGTTAAAGGCATTCAGAGGAAATTCCACAGGAGTAGATTTCTGTGGTGGGTGAAAACGTCGGGGAGGAGGTGATCTGAGCACAGCCGAGCCTCTCTCTGCAGATCGGCATGGCAACCCATCGCAAATAGACACAGTTTTGACCGTCAGTGGTAGGATAAAGTTCAAAATCGAAACACCAGGTAAGGATGTGAGGTGTTAATGGATAAACAAACTAGAAAGTATTCAGTATTGTAGATAGAACACATAGATACCAGTTTAGAGCGGCTATTGGATGATGCGTGAATGTGTTTGCTCATGCGCATTCATTTACAAATAGTGTTTTGTAATTACACTCATTTCTGTAGAGGCCTGTTTGTGACTAGGTTGTTGCCACATTAATTGCTTTGTAATCATATGCAGCAAGGGGCTTATCTTGTCTTGTATGACTAAACTCTAGCATGAGAAATCTTATGAGGGATCTTAGTATAATCTAAGTGTTATTATAGGTTTTGGATTTTTTTCAGGAACTTTGTTGGTGCTGTGTGACCCATAATGCACTGAAACATTGCCATTAAGGAGCATTGCTATAAACTCTGGGGTTAATGTGTTGTTGGTCTAAACAGCTGAAACACCACAAGAAGCCTCGTTGATAGTGCTTGTGTGTGGGAGGGAGGAAGTGTCTTTTGACAGAGGCTGATGATAGACATCCTCTGCATTATCAGCATTATCAGGGGGCTCTCTAACCACCAGCTAGGGCAGGTTTCCTGCTAGTGACGCCAGCAGCATTGGAGCTGCTGGGAATCACCGAGGGTCACTGTGAGGTGGAGCGAACACGGCCACTCTTTGTTAGGCTTTAAAGTTATTCCTCCCTGGGTTTTTCCCCTGTTGGACACGTGGACCAAAACCTGCACTGGTGCCAATCCCAGGCAAGACCCCAGAGTTATCAACAGGCTCCATGCTATGGCTAAAAACAACTAGCCTATGATGAAAGATTTTCTTTGGTAGGTTGAGTGGAAAGTGTTTTTTTTTTATCTGCAGGGAATGGAAAGTGTCTTTGACAACTGCAAAAAGCTTTAAGACTATATTTAAGGGCCAAAGGCTCATTATACAGTGGTCTAAATCATATTTTGACATGCAGAGCCTTTGTAGGCTACTGTGGTAAACTGCAGAACCTTTCTTCAGAAAGAGTAAGAGCCTGAGTGACTTCAGTTGTGAGTGCTCAACATGTCAAACTGGCTCTTTTGTAAGATAGTGTCTTAAATCCCAGTTGTGGGATGGTTGATTTGGCAACCACCTGTGGTTACCATGGTAAGGGCAATAGCCATACAACAGTACAGGAAACATTTGTTGAGCAGCTACTTTCATCTGTTTGCAGTGCATCCCAACAAACTTGTTGGCTACCTTGCTGAACTGCTTTCAGCCGCAGCTCTTCATCTTTTTATGAAAATTAAAAACACACTCATGAAAAAAACCTGAAAATCACCGTTGTCTTTGAGATAACCTCTGTGACACATTTGTTGGATTTCCTGTTACTGCTTCACAATAAAAGCCATCCCGTGTTTTGCCAGTTGAATGAAGCATCGGCAGTAGCAAACTTCATCGAGCTCTGTTGTGGATGGGGGAACTGTAAACAGTGAGGCTAATTGGGATGAAATGAAAATTATGAACAGTAACGCTGTTTTGCATGCATGCCTCTTTTCCTGGGAATCCCTCATGACTTTAAAGGAAATCTGGAACAAATACAGTTGCAGACTTCACTGCTAACAATGTAATTGTTGTACAGTAATTGTACATTAAAAATGAATGACTATTATATCCTATAGTATCAAAAACAGGGTTTGATTTCTTTACAAACTTAAGGATAGAATATTAATTATAGCTAATACCTCTGTTGTATTACGGCTGATCGTGACAGTAATCAGAGTTTGAAGATTGTACTCTGTAGTTACAGCAAACCAATTTAGTTTAGTTACTAGTTTGTCAAAATTCCTGTTTATACTGTAGTTCTCCAAGGTTTCAACAAATGCAGACAAAAGTCCAGCTCATCCCCTGTCATGCTCAGAGAGGCACAGGGAATGTCCATGTGGTGCTCATCCAGTACACTGGAGCACACTGGAGTAGCATCATCATCTCTGGCTGTTTAACCATGTTTCAACGCGTGTTAGTTGAAAAACATCACGCTTGGCCGCAGCGTCTTCCTTATTTGGCAGTTCAGTCTGCCAGAAAGTTTACAGTATATCGCTTGGAAGGGAGTCCAAAATTAATGGGGTTTGAAAATCTTCAAAGCAATTTTGTTTCAATTCCAGGTTAAATGAGATGTAAAGACAGAGGGGTGGAGGGGCAACGGGGAGAACCAAGAGAGAGAGAGTACTGAGGTTGACATTTGGTTGACATTGGTGCTCATTAGTATTGTCTTAGCTTGGTTGAAAGGGCCATGATCACTGCTTTTGCCTCAGAGTGGCGGCGGCACACAGCAGCTTGGAGACATCAAATGGTTTCTTCCTTGATATCACACAAACACACACTTGTAAAGCTACAACCGTGAGAAAAAAAATCACAACCTGCACACACAAACACTTTTGCACATTAAGACACAAATACAGAGAGAGGAGAGGGATATTAACGCGTGAGCTCCTTGTCTGCCTTCATTCATACAAACACACCGCAGATCCCAGGATGCGTGTGGAATGACGTCAACTAAGGCAGAGAGTTTGTCTCCAACCGGGGCAGGCCCGGCTGTGTTTGCCTTACTCTACAGCTGTGTTTAAACATGCACACATACAGAGGGAGAGAGATAGAAACATAAGTGACAGGGTGTCTGTCTCCGCTGTGTCTGTGAGGACTTCGCTGTGTCGGGCTCTTCTGTCACTACGGAGCAACCACACACACACACCCACCACACAGTTAGCACAATCCCAGGCAAACAGGTCATTATATCAGAATCACAGTCAAACACAGTTTTAAGTGGTCTGTGGCACTTCTGCTGCTTACTTTTCACCGCTCAAGCCCTTAAAAGCCGAGCGGCGCACACATCCATGAACGGGTGCAAGTAATGTTCATTAGGAACAGCCACAGTAAATGAGCTGCTGCATTAGTGGTTCATTTAATGTCCTTATTGGCAAGAAATTCTCATTGTGTCGTAAAACATTTCAAGCCTTTCCCAGTGCATCCGATGAATTTGTGCAGATAATTTCATTGTGACCGGTGTAACATTCCCGCTCTTATGTCTTATAGTTAAAGAAGCACACTGATCTTCAAGGCCAGTTTTCTGAAACGAAACCACGTCATTCTACGTGAGCGACACAAAGCTTATTGTCAGAGAAAGATGGAATAATCTCTGATGGCGAAAATTCATGCTAGTGGACAATCAGAGGTTAAAATTCACAATGTTTTTGACATTTTCTCTCATTCCCTGTGGTGTAATAAAGACGTGAAAACAGTTTGAACTGCAGTTTATGGTATAATTTATTCCAGTGGATTTTGTGAGGGGGTGGCAACGCATCCCAGAAACATCTGAGGACATCAGGGCCTAAGTGAATGTGTGTTCACGTGGTGTAGGATCCAGTATAGCTGCAGATATAGGGGGGTACATAAGGAGGTCTTGCTCAAATGCAGCATCAGTGAACCCTCAGCTGCTGATCAAGAGTGGGGATTGCTTGTAATTCGGCATTCATTACTGTCCTGTAATTTTTATACTGACATTGAAGGTGAGAATTGTAAGTGAAGCTAAAAAGGTTGATCTCACACTCCAGTAAACCAGTATTTACCACTGCACTCATCGGTACTCAGACCCTCTGATATCGGACCCCAAAAACCCGCTGAAACATATGAAAACAATGACTTCCAGGAAGAGGGTCTCGCTCCATGCTGCTGCTGGGCCTGTTAGCCGTGAAGCAGGCCAGACGCTTGCCCAGGCACGGGTGTGTTTATCTGGGACAGGGGCCGTGGTGCTCCGGGCCGAGCTGAGGTGAGCCAGGTGTTACCCTCGAATCTGACAGGGAGCTGACCCGTGGCCAGAGAAAAGGCCTTTATCAGACAGAAACTATAACAAAAGGCCGGTGCTGGAATATTCGGCACGTGAAATCAATATGCAGGGAGACGGCGGGTCAGTGGGCGAATGGATTTCATAAAAATGTTTTTCGTGTGATTTTTGCCTTTTGAATGTTTCCATACACTTAATATGAAGGAATATCTGAGTTGCTACGATTATTTTAGTCGTGTTTTAAACTGAATCTTTTTTATTCTTACTTTTCAAGAGCAGTCCACTTTGAAGCATCAGCAAAGCAAACATGACATTTACTGTAACCTAACCACACACACACACACACACACACACAAGAGAAAGATACAAGCTGCAAAATCAGAATAGCTCCCTCTCTAACCAGCAACAATATATTTTTTCATGACTTTTTTTACGGTGCATGACAACACCATCACAGAGCATTATTATGTATTATTTATATTTATTCATATTTACAGAATGACAGAATTTACAGAAATACTTACAGGTTAAAGTTTTCTTTTTCTCCCGCTGAACGAAATGAAGTTCAGGGGTCACGCGAGCAGTCAGAGCGCTCGCGAGGCGTCGACGACAGGTGTGCGAGCTGACCGGGTGACGTCACGCATCACGCAGGATGAACTTTCACGTAACCTCTTTCACGTCCGGAGGGTTCAAGTTGTTTTTATCGCTCGGTGTGTAGTTGTGTGTGTTTGTGTTCACACCTGAAAGGGAATAAAGGGACACTTCCCGTCGAGTGGAGCATAAATGACAGACGCCATGCTGTCCAGATACGTGAAGCGCGTCAAATCCGGTGAGATGTGCTTTTTGTTTTTATTTAAATGGAGGATGTAGAGGTTACAAATGATGCAGACTTCATCTCTCAAAGTACTCAAAGTGTCGGTGCTCACTGTGGTCAAGTGTGTTTGTGTGTGTGTGCGTCTTTTTTTCCCCCTCACAGTAACATTTGTTGCTTCATGCGTTGTTGTGTATTTCTTTTTTCTTTTTACTGTGTTAAATAAAGCGGGTGTTAATATATATTTTTTTACTTCTCTGATTGAATGATTGCACCAGTCCGCTTGTTGAAGCCCAGAAATGGTGTTTTTATTTTTTAGTATCATTGATTTTCTGTCATACCTCTGTACAGTGCCGCCACTGTTTTTCTTTTTAAAAAGAAAAATGAAGGAAAAAAAATGAGGAAGAAAAGCCGAGCTGTTCAGTTTCATAAAAGAAAAAGTCATGAGAATTATCGTTGCTTCAGGCCGTGATGTTATCTAATTTGTTGGTCATGTTTTTTCTTTTCTCTTGTTTTGCATAATAATGAATCAAGTTAAGTATCATACAGGTGCCGGTGCTGTGACTCTGTATGAAGAGGTTCTTCAGGTTTTTTTTTTTTTTAATTTTTTTGTCTAACCTTGGATGTTCTGTGTTTTCCAGCCCTGAAACGGTCGTTCGAGGTGGAGGAGACCGATTCATCGACACACCCTTCGCCCCTGTCTCGTCGGACCACCAACCCCCTCCGTTCGTCCACCTCCTCCACGTCCAGCCAGCGGAGCTACGACCTCAGCTCCCGCAACTCTGACTACTCCTCCTCCTCCAGATCCTCCCCCTCCGAGTCCTCCAATCCACGTTCCCCAAAGGCCGGCATGAGGCGCATCGAGTTATCAGGGGGTCGTAACCCGGACACAGCCTCCTCCCGCCGCACGGAAATCTCCATTGAAGTCTCCTCTAAGCAGATTGACAACTCGCCCAGTGCTGGCATCGCCCGCTTCGGCCTCAAGCGTCCTGAAGTCAGCCTGAGCAGTCGGAGTACTCCCCTGGACGGCTCCTCCAACTCCATCTCCAGCTCCGCAAACAGGCGGGCAGAGCTCAGTGGCATGACGCGGCCTAGCGAGCCCCCTGCTCCTCCCAGGAGGATGGACACCCAGCTGTCCTCAGCCCCAGTCTCAAGGATCCCTGAGCCCCCTCAGAGAAGAGCGGAGCCCCCGTCCCCCAGTCCAGTTGAGGGGGCCTCCAGGAGGCCAGAGATGCCTGTCTTCAGGCAGCCGGACGGCGTGGCGCCAGGCGGTGCAGTGGAGAACAACAGCCACCCGCCTCCTGCACCCAGCGCTGCCCTGCCCTCCCTGGCAGAGCCGCGGGTGGAGAGGGTGCAGTCACCTGTCGCAGAGCCGCCCACAGCCCGACCCACAGACAGTGAGTACCTGCTCCCATCAACACTCTTGTGTTAAAAATAGTTGCCCAGGATGAACTATGTTGGTCAAATTTAAATCCTCAAGGATGCATTTTAGTCTGTTTACAGTCTGTTTGTGTTTTTGCTTTAAGCGCCACTTCAACTGCTCTTTTGGGTTGCAACTAGCTTCAGCATGGCCCTTCTTTCTAAATCCAATGCCTTGCAGCAGTTTGGCAGCAACTACACTCTGATGAAATCATATGATCGCTGCTTTTCCATTTTGCTGCTCAGTTTCTCTCCACAGTTCACGGCCGTTTCATTTCAACGTCATCTTGCAACAAACTCGTACGGCCTGGTTGAGACACATGCACACGCACACACACACACACACATCACAATGAAACACATTCCTCCCTTGCCTCACCTGCACTTCTGCTCTTTTTAAAGCTATTATAAGGTCACATCCACATACTTAACGCTGTCTTTATGTTGGATTGGATTCGTCAAAATGACCGCTGCAATTCACTATGACAGGAATTTCAGTGTTGTTGACTTTTATACCGTATTTATTCAGAATTTCTGCTCTTATGATCCCAGCTGCAAGGTAACAGTACCAACCACAGAAAGCGTGAGCGTGAGTCCTTGCGAGCTTGTCAGTCTAGACTAACTGTGAATGTAGGTCAGTGAGGGTGATGATGAGATTCCCAGGGCTGCTCCCAGGACGGCTGTCAAAAAAGAACTCATATGGGCGAGCAACTGCATTCGCTCAGCTCGCTTAAATTCAGATTACCTGACATAGACACTTGTAGTTCAGTTTCTCTGTGTCTGTTGAATATGCAGCAGATGCCTTTACTTCTTTCTAAAGGGAAGGTTTGATTTTAGTTTAGTTAATTTAGTTAGTTAGTGACACTGGAAGTTAGGTAGCTACTGATGTTTTTGACACTGTTCAGGTTTTACTTTTCTTCTACAGACATGTGCTGAGATCATACCAAGCTCAGACTGAGTGTCAGATGTTTTTCTAGTAACTTGTGTTGGTTTTACTGAGGCGAAACATCAAGAAATGCTTCATAACTGCGGTAAAAGACTCCTTGCTGATGAGTCATTGTTCTGTTGGAATAACCTCTCGGGAGGACCAGGTCAAGAGTGGAAGAACAAGGCTCTCGAATGTCATGAGTTTAATCCAGTCATCCCACAATAAAGCCTTCGATGATTTGTGTTTACTTGACTTTATTTAGCAAATTTAGCAGGGTGAAATCACGGCAGGGTTGGTCGGTCTGTCGATCCATTACTACCATTACTTTAACTATGGCTTTAACAATTTCCAAGAAATTGATTCCTGATCAATTTGGTCTCCCCCTGACCATTGTTAGGTCACCACTTTCTGGACAATCGTAGCTCTGAAGCAACACCTCAATGCATGACGAGGCACTGCGGAAACTAAATAGCTGCATTTAGAGCCACCTTGAGGTCAAACGGTACTTTTAGCTGATTTTCTGGTGAAGTTCTCTGAATACCGAAATTACCAGTGTGTTTATTTCATCTGTAGTGGATTGCTGTCTCTAGGGGCCATTAGGAGGGCTCTAAGCTTTTAGCCTTGCTTTGATTTGTGGTTTACTATAACTGCACGTGCAAGGCCGTGAGAGATGAAGCATAGATTATGTCACAGTTTCAGCTTCATCAAGGCTTTA
The DNA here is from genome assembly GCA_023238725.1 of Scortum barcoo. Taxonomy (NCBI): domain Eukaryota; kingdom Metazoa; phylum Chordata; class Actinopteri; order Centrarchiformes; family Terapontidae; genus Scortum; species Scortum barcoo. Next base: position 13,837,400 of record CM041547.1, read on the forward strand.
ATAGAGTCTGACCTGGGAACTGATCTTACCATGGTGGTAAAAAATCTGTGTTTGTGTGTATTTGTGCTGGTGTGTATGCAGTGGCTTCGAAATCTCTGATTCTCTTGAACAGCTATTTTTGCTGTTTTCTTTCCTAACTCTTACCCTACAAGAGCAACTCATCTTTATACTGGAGTGTGTGTGAGTGAGTGTGTGTGTTATCTGGAGACAGCTGTGCTCGTGGGTTCCTCTGATTGGTTGAGCAGTATCCAGGCGTGGGCGGCTGGGAGGTGATACATTCCAAATCTGGAGGTCATAAAACATTCTGCATAAAAATAGAAAGCCTCCAATTTCCACTTTTTATGCCGCGTGTTGCCTTTCTGTGTCTCTCTGTCCGCTGCGCTTCCTTTGCACACAGCTAGGAATTTAAATTTTATTTCTGCCTCTCGCCGAAGAAGTTTCTTTCCTGTGTTTTCTTGGTTACCGCAGCATTGGTGAATCAGTCAGCAAGTATGCATGCTAAATATCTGACATGTGGCCACGTGTCAGGAGAAGGGAAATAAGCAGGGAGAAAGTGTCAACTTCTGCCACATTTGGCTCAGATTACCACCTTCCTGCTCAGCCTTGCATGTGGCGGGAGGCAGTCCCTGCTACAGAGGAGTTTGGGAGGAAGGAGCAGGGAGCAGATGGGGGAGGGCAGGGGGAAAGAGAAGGAGGGTCAGTGGGTGGAAGGGGAGAGGGAGAAAAACAGAGACATAAAGCGTGCGAGAAAGGGAGCGTGATTTCCTGTAAAGTTCATCTGCAGGGAGAAAACAAAATGAGAAATGCCCACTTTAACCTCCAGTCATTTTGGAGTAAAACTAAACCGACAGACCGCACTGCTTTGACGACATGCCCAAAACTACAATTTACTTTCCATTTCCTCAACAAGTACACACAGTGCGGAGTCGGGCAGATTCTTCCTCTTCTTTTTTCTTTTTTTTTTTCTTTTTCAGCATTTAATTTTTTTACATAAATGTTTTGTATTTTTCTAGGAGAGTGAACTGGGAATGTTTTAAGTTTAATTCTTTGTTGTTTACTTCAGTTGCTGCCTGTGTCATCACTGTATCCGGTGGGAGTTTTTCTGTGTGGCCCATTTGGCCCATTGGATTTTTTGCTTGAGGGCTCATGTGATTTGTTTTATTTTTCAGAACCGGGACTTGTTTTTTTTTTTTTTTTTTAAACTACCTGCCTCTGGGCTATGTGCCTTCTTTTGTCTGTACTCATGAGCGTACAGGTAGTCACTGTATATGTTTTTCCTCACCAAGATGACAAGTTTAAGACCTAGGGGGAGAGTGACTGATGGTCACGCTGATAAGATGCTTGTTTTTTCGGTGGCTGTAAAATACAAGAAGCTGTAATGACATGCTCCGTTTCGGTTGATTTCTTGGCTATAATGATGAGCAGCTGCATCCAGTCTTGTGGCGCTTTCAACAGGATGTGGTCTCATGGACAGACACACACTTTCATTCATTCTGTTCTCTGCTCAGTTTCCTGTCCCATGCCTCGACCTTGATTTATTTTGTCTTGGCCACTGTGACACATATTACCGTGTCAATTTAATATGTGGGAACAGGCACTTTTTGAATGCGTAAACTTGGCTACAAACAGCCGGTTTGAGGAGCATGGAGGCCGTGCAGCAATGCTTTAACTGTCAGAAGTTGTGCAGAGTCTTTCCATCCAAAAACCTTTAAAACTGAACTTCTTGGTCATCTTTTCACCACTGCCTGTTGCCGACATGCCTTGCTTTAGATGTCAGACTGAACATGGTAATAAACAGCTGTCAGCTCTTTTCAGTGCATTGGTGTCATCACTTACGTACAACGAATGACTTAATAACATGTTTGGCTATGGACATGGAATTATATTACAGTGCCATCCCAGTGAATAATTTACACCGTCTAAAACCAAATCAAAGTCTCATTTATAATAAGGTGGCTGCATTAGAGAAGTGTTGCCTCCATTGCACCTGCCAAAATGAGGTGTGAGAGCAAGGCGATGCGCAGCAAGACCAGAATATCAGTATAATCCATGCCAGACATCCACCCCCTATTATTACATCAGTTTATTTAATTATGTGTTTGTGTGTGAAGGAATGTAAAAATATATATGTATATATGGATATATATGTCATGTAGTTGGAATGTTAATCAGCAAAAATTGTAATGAGTTTAATTATAGATTTAGTTTAATTAAGCACAAATAGTCGCATGACACCAAATGGCATTTTGAATATGACGGCTGTATGTCATTGTATCGGATCTCATTTCATATTCAACATCTTCAAAGGGGTAGTGAATAGGATTCTCCTGAAAAACAGTGTACAGACTCATACCAAAATAATCCCTCTGAATCACTCGCTTATGACCAACCAGAAGTGTGTGGCGGTGTCTTTATCTGCAGAGACATACCTGCCCTCTGCCTGGATTTTCTTATTCTGCTGTGTTTGGGACATTTTTTGGCATCAACCTCTGGGCAGCGTTGTGAAACCCTGAGCCGGTTACAAACAGCACGCAGAGTTTGAGCTGCCGGACTCCACAAAACGTAGCAACCAATTGCCAGATTGTAAGCACAGGGACCATCAGAGGAACTGTCAGTCAGGGAGGAGGGGCCAACTTGAACGTTTTGTTTACAAAAAGCGACCGACAAACCCTACTTGTTATCCCTTTTACGTTTTTGGACTGTTGGTCAGACACCACAAGTCTGAAGAGGTCACATTCAGGAAAACTTGTAATGGCCATAATTTTGTTTTGTTTATTTGTGTTTTCATATTTCATACATTAGCAATTTAATTGATGAATAAAAAACACAATTAACAGATTAATCAATAATTATAATAATAATTTGAAGCCCTTCCCCTCTTTTTTTTGTTTGTTTTCCTTGTTTTTTTGTTTATTGTTTTTTAACTTTTATGTACACAAATGAACCCAGTTAGTTTCGCTGAATTAAGGCTGGAACTGGAGGAAGTATAACCAAATTAACATGTGTTTTGAGTCATTGCATGTAAGTAAATTCATCAACACATTGAACATGTATTCATGCCATCACACCAGGAAATGTATAAATAGATGACTGAACATGTCAGCTTTTTTTTTTCAAACAGCAGTGCCTGTTTGTTATTACCAATTGGCTCTGGACTCCATCACTGTGGAGGGGAACCTTTTGATAAGTACTTTCTTAAAGCTGAGTCTGCAACAGTTTTTAATGATGACTCATTATCTTGTGATCTGTTGGGTCTTGTGCTGGCCTGCTGAGTGCTATCCTAGTTTCAGCGCATTAAAACAGAATCCATTTCTTTCACACAAACATAAAGGCCTTTTGATAGGCCTGCCTGCGACTTGGCCAGAAGCAAGGACTTGTGCGTGTCACAAGGGGTTGAAATCGTCTGATGAATCATTAATCTTTATGTGCGGGGGTGTGTTTTGCATCAGGCATACGTGCAGTTAAAAAACACTTGCCTGTGCTTTTCATTTTACACATCTAATTTGTGCTGATCCAGTTTCAGTTTGAACTAACTGAATAAAAACACTTACATGAGTCTAACTGACTAATTATAGTTTAATAAAGACACACATTTTTCAACACGACAGAAATTAAATGAAGTACAGTGCTGGTTTTTTTTTTTTTTATTTATTTATTTTTTTTTAAAAGGTAATACATAATCAATAAAGCCTTCTCACCTATCTGTTTAATTTTTCAGAGCAATTTATATTCCCTTCGTCATTAAGTCACTACTGTTAGATGAGACATAATTGCTTAAATGAAGTTTTGAGCTCTTTAACCATGCTGGACCAGTGCATCATAATGCTTTTTCTTACTTCCACTACTTTTGCCATAAAGAATAATATATGTTATCTGTTATTAACAATCTGCTGTTTAGTAACGACCATGGGACTCAATATTCAGATGTGTTTTTGGTGAAACAAAATCCCTCAGATGTGTTTTTTGTTCAAATAAAAGAACAAAAAAAGTAAACATACGCAGAGAAATAGGAAAAAAATGCAACAACGCCACCACTCATTATCATTGCCTAAGTGTCTGTTCCTTTGGTCCATCTCTTCGTCGTCATCATTGAGATCCAGCACTATGTCTCTTGTATTTTGACTGTATCCAGACACATTGCTCCTACTCATTTTGTTCGTCATCTCCCCAGCATCATGACCCCAATGAGTCTGTTTCCTGGTTGGTTGTTGTGTTGGTTAGAATCACAATAAACAAGAACAGTCCAAGGCAAGCAAGGAGACCCCATGTGTTTCTGATGTGGTAATCATCAGCGTTACTTCCAAAGCGGTTTCTGAGATCCGACAGTGTTTGTTGGTTTTCTCAACCAACAATCTCAGTTTTTTTGTTTGTTTTTTTTTGTTCAATATTGTGTGGCTCTAATTTTTAATATGAAATTGTGTTGGAGGGATAGTAAAACAAAGGCAGGAACATACATGTGCCAAGGTATCATGATAAATAAAAATATTGCAGTGAGAAAACGAGAGCTCACCTGCATTAGTCTTCTGCCATCAGATATATGTGCGATTGTTTGTGCGAGAGCAGGCGTGGCTCAAAACAAGCATTGCTAGTGGTTACAGGATGCTTAATTATGACCGTATGGATGATACTCCCTTTTGTATTCAACAAATGTAGTGTTTCCTTTCAGTATTTGTTGGAGTTCACAAGCCATGTGCCTGTAGAAATGCAAAAAGCTTAATTCAGATTACAGTGATCCCTCCTCTTATTTTTATGTATTTTAAGCCCTTATAAACCCTCCCACACTCTTATAAACATGTCCCACACAGTTATACAGTATAAACCCTTTATATTCTCTTAGATATTCGGTAAGATTAGTTGAAATTATGTATGTAAACACTGTTTATATACTACGCGCACAAATATACGTATCGTATATCATTGAGGAGTTTTATTTAATACGTAATACAGTTTTAAACACATTGTAATAAATACATATTTTAACAAAAATCATTTTATATTTACTGTAACACCTGATGCTGACGAGACGAGATGCTGGAATCTAGTGCTGCGCTCCTTCGCTGAGCCAATCAGCACCCAGGAAGCGTGAGTGAGTGACATGAAGCGTCAGTATCCTCCGCAGAAATCCATGCAAACCAGCGAAACATCCATGCAATATATGTTTTCATATAAAATCCATGATATAGTGAAGCCGCGAAAATCAAAGCGCGATATAGCGAGGGATTACTGTACAGTAGAAATGTTTAATTGCTGCATTTTTATGTTTCACTGTTTCTTTATTCAAGTTTTGTACTGTCTATGTAGATTACAATTTTTCCTTTATTAGACTTAGACTTAGACTTAACTTTATTGATCCCTTTGGGACCTTTTCTAGCAGCACATAAGAAGAGCACACAGATAGAAAGAGCAGCACACAGATAAAAAATAAACAGTAATGGCTTTATTAGACAGCGCACAGGAGAGTGTCACAGAAATTATATGTTGAAGGACATGGGTGAGGATTCAAAAGATCCTCAACTGGACTTGAACTTGGGATGTGGTGCTTTTAGACCACTGGGTCACCAGAGTGCCCAGTTTAGTTGTGTCTTTTAATTAATGGTCACTTAATCAATATTTTTCCATTCATAGAGGGTGATAATTTCATACTTTTTAAAATAGCTTTAGTACAATTTCTGGTACAACATAATTTAAACTTTTTGAGACCTCCTTTTCAAGACATTTAAGATCATTGCTACATTAACAAATGCCGGTTCAACAACCAACAAAATATAAGCTGTTAAAAAAAACCTATTTGGACAATACTGACTTGTTCTTTAAAGCTGATGCCACCAGATATTATTATTGTGCTGAACTCTTACCATTTCTCATTCTACCAACAATCCCACAGATAAAGGTGTCTTCATGATTTCAGATTGAATTTGTGATCTAATTTTACTTTGAATTTAGAATTAAAAAAAAGAACACTGACATGGATCTGACTGATCAACTACACTTTAATAAACACACAATCACCAACACTACAGAAAGAACACAAAGACATAAATGAAGTACACTCCTGCTTTTAAAGCTAATACATCATCAGTGAATTCTGTTTTTATCAGACCGTCAAGTCTTTCACTTATCCGTTTCATTTATCCATCAGAGCAGTTTATATTCTCTTCATATCCATCAGACACAGGATGAATCAGCAGTAAGTTTTGACTGTTAGATTAGACATTGTTGCCAGTATGAAGCCTGAAGTTTTATAACCACACCAAAGCAGTGCATGATAATAAACAATAAAGCAAATTTTCCTAGTTCTACTACTTTTTATAATAAAGAAGAATTTCTGCTGTTATTAACAATCTGCACCTTTGTAAAGAGACCTGAAGATCAGAAGCTTTAGATGTATTTTTGGTGAAACCCCTTAGACCTCTTACAGTATATAAAGAAAAAACTGTTATTTAGAAAAGATGAACTGCAGGAATAAAAAAGGCCAAAATTGTCAGAATGTAAAAAAGAGGTTGTAAGTGCAAATTAAAAAAAATGAACAAGTATGTTACATTCAATTGATATTTAAATCTTTTTGTTTTTTAGTGGAATTTGCTTCCATGCCAGTACAACTGGTTTGATTACAAATGATTCAGTGCCAGTGATTGCTTTTTCACTTCAGGTTTTGATTTTATTGCCAAGTCTATACACCCACTGTCCTGGCTCTGTACATACCTGCCTGATTCTCTGTTTGTACTGGCTTCGTGGTTCGCACGAAAAAAAGCACTACCATCACACTTCAGTTTACACAGCATCTGAAAACATTTCTTCTCCGTATTTCTTATTATCTTGTCGCAAAATAAATGGATAAAAAAACAATTATTGAAACTGAAATAATGATAAAAAAACAGGTGATTGCCAAAATGTCACGTCTGCAAGGAATTAGTCTGTTCTCCGGTTGGTTGCTGTTCTCCAGTGTATTGTCGTCTTCCGGTCTGTTGTTATTCCATGGTCTGTTGCTGTTTCCTGGTCTGTTGTTGTTCTGCGGTCTGTTGCTGTTTCCTGGTCTGTTATTGTTCTGCGATCTGTTACTGTTTCCTGGTCTGTTGTTCTGCGGTCTGTTGCTGTTTCCTGGTCTGTTGTAGTTTGGGTTGAACAAGTACTTTTCCTGAAGCACAATAAACAAAAATAGTCCAAGGGAGGCAAGGTCACTCCATGTGGTAACGATGTGCCTTAAAAGGAAATCATCAGCGTTGATTTCAAAGCGGTTCCTGAGATCCGACAGTGTCCGTTGGTTTTCTCCCACAGAAAACTCTCTGATCTGTCTTAAGAGGTTTGTGGTGACCTGGTAGGTATGATCTGGATCATACTGTGTCCCCTGTTGCTCAGAAGTGTCATAATGCTGTGTGATATACACTCGGTCGATCCTCTGCAGAGCTTGCTGTCCTGTGTTCTGCTCCCTCACTCTGATTATGATCCTGTCCCTGTTTCTTCCCACATATTCCAAACTTTGGGGACGGAGAACATGAGATGGAAGTGACATGGGCGTTTCTTGGTAGAGATTGCCAATAGTGTAGTACCGATATCCCCAAGGGAGTTGGTCCAACATGCCCTCAAAGTTTCCGTAATGATGTGAGCCATAATCTCCACCGTTTGGGTCAAATGTCAGCCATATGACATTGTTATTGTCGACATCAACTGTGTTGGCAAACCAGTGGAGCAGCACAAGACTGTGCTTGGGCACAGATTGGCCAAAGTCAATTTTCTTCAGATCATTGATGGAATCGAGCTTTTTGTGAACAGCTGACACAGAGGTCAGTGCAAGAAACAGAGCTACACAGCAGCTTGTGACTCTTCCTGTTATCTTCATCATCCTGTATGGATATTTAGAAAATTATTTGCGTTATTCATCCATAGTGTAATTCTTTGTCCATTCATGTATTTGTAACTAGAGATGTATTTAATGATTCCTGTTATTTGCTATAGCTATTTGATTGAGACAACTATTAGCCACAGACAGCAGGTTCAGACGCTGGTGAGGCATATATGACCAGGAAGCAAGATTATATTAAAAGTAATCATCCTCATTATGCAACAGTATCATTTTGTTAAGTGAAAACCAGCTTCAAGTACAAGATAATAAGTTGGTTGACAACTCAGCAGAACATTAAAAATCACAGATGATGTCCATATTAACTTGAGGTGGCTATTGAACACACACCAACCCAGTGCAGGAGGAGATCACAAGTTATACACTATTTCCAGTACCAGCTTATAACAATATGAAATGGGCACTAAAGCAAGAAATGAAATCAAAGGCAACAAAGAACAAAGACCACCAAGGCCATGGCTCACTAGCAGCCATACAGCAGATCCCTGGTTGGTTTCCTGCAGCTAACTTTGCACAGCAATACTCAGTAAGCTCTCGTAAAGGTAGGCCATCACCATTAAGCAAATCATTAAGCAAAACCCAATTTATATTAGTGGCGAGGTCAGCACACTTTGAGCTGTTGGTTCATGCAAGGTCCAGGCAGACCCACTGTCCCACAACATCTGTGTCACCTTTCTACACTATGTGTTTTCATTTTGATGAATATCTCATTCTAACACTTAAAGGATAGGTTAACAATTAAGTCTGTCTCAAAACAACATTCAAGTGACCACTGAAACGTTTTGCCATTTGTTATAATTTCTCCTGCTCATACTGGCCAGTATTAGTCAGAGATCCTCCTTATCCTCGTGAAATGGTGTTATGATAAATCAAAAACTAGCGATCAGAAAGTTAGAGCTCACCTGTGTTGGTCTGCTGCCGTCAGGTATCTGATCTTTAATGTGAGTCATCTGTCAGTTTTATGAGCAGGTTTATGATGGAAATGATCCTGTACAGGTTTAAGTTTGACAGTGATTGTGTCCTTTGGACTGCAGACTGAGAAACTGGGAGATTTGTAGTAGTGTATTATTAGCCAGCATTCATTTATCACAAATTAATTTCAAATTAGAGTACATACATTTTTTTTAGGCTGCACTTTCCTTTTCAAATTATTCACTTGAAGTGTTCTTGTTATTTCTGTATAAGGTCACTGTTCAATATTTACCATCATTTTAGACTGACCATGACTGTCGTCTTAAATGGTAATGGTAGTTTATTGTTCTACTGTTAAATGTCCTACCCCATTACACATCTGTGTCACAATTCTTATTCACCAAATTCAAGGGATCATTGGCTGAAAGTGGAATGAAATATTAGCATTATTGTATTACTGTCAGTTTTCTTTCTTTTGTTGTTTTTATGCTGAAATCTGACACAAATGAAAGTGCAAAAGCGCTTAAGAGTTTTTTTTAAACCTCCTTTTGAAGTACATTTAAGATCATTGCTACCTAACAAAGTACCAGTTTCAATGTAGGACCAATACTCACTTCTACAAAGTGGACGCAACCAAATATCAATAATTTAGTATGTCAAACAAGGTGTTGATAACAAGGAATAGTTAACATCAAATAACACTGACATGGGTCTGACTGATCAATTATAGTTTAATAAACACACATGATTTTCAGCACTACAGAAAGAATACAAAAACCATATATACTTTTTAAAGCTAATACATATCAGTGAAGGCGGATCTTGATTTGACATGCTGGAGCATTAGATTGTTAAATTAAGTCAGGAGCAGGTGCATTATAATATACAATTAAAGCCATTTTCTCAATTTCAATGTTTCTGTAATCAAGATGAATTTCTGCTATTATTAACAATCTGCTATTTTGTAAAAAGATACATAAAGCTTAAAAGATCCAAAAAGCACCACCATGACACCTCTATTTAGACAGGATCTGAGAGCGCTTCTGTTCCCTATTTCATTTTTGTACTTGCAAGAAAAACAAAAAGAATAATGAGGAACAAAATAATGAGTATAAACATTTTGCAGAACTCCAAAGCATCATGACCCCAATGATTTTGTCTGTTTTGTGGTCTGTAGTGCTGGTTAGACGAAGGCATTTGACCAGTCACAATAAACAAGAACAGTCCAAGGCAAGCAAGGTGACCCCATGTGTTTCTGATGTGGGATTCATCAGCGTTACTTCCAAAGCGGTTTCTGAGATACGACAGTGTCCGTTGGTTTTCTCCAACAGAAAACTCTCTGATCTGTCTTAAGAGGTTTGTAGTGATCTCATAGGTATGATCTGGATCATAAATCGTTCTCTGATTTTCATAATGCTGTGTGATATACACTCGGTCAATCCTCCCCTCCCTGACTCTAAATATGATCCTGTCCATGTTATCTCCATGATACTCCAGTCCTTGGGGGTGGAGAACATAAGATGGAAGTTCCATGGACTTGTCTTGGTAAAGATTGCCAACAGTGTAGTACCTGTATCCCTGAGGCAATGGATCCAACATCCTCTCAAAATTTCCGTAATGATGTGAGCCATAATCTTCTCTGTTTGGGTCAAAGGTTAACCATATATTGTTATTGTCGATGTCAACTGCATTGGCAAACCAGTGGAGCAGCAGAAGACTGTGCAAGGGCACAGACTGGCCGAAGTCGATTCTCCTCAGATCATCGATTGAGTTGAGTCTTTGCACAGCTGACACAGAGGTCAGGGCAAGACACAGAGCTACACAACAGCTTGTGACTCTTCCTGTTGTCATCATTCTGTAGAGATATTTTTAAAAAATTACTGCTCAGATTATTCATCCATACTGTACATCAATATGCATCCAGTAATATCAGTTTTTATGTGAATAAATGGGTCAGTAATTCATTTAAACAGGTTTTGTTTTTGTTTTTTTTTTTTGTTATCATCCCTCCAGCTCATACCTGCCAGTGACAGTCAGGGCAGTTTTTGGAAGGGATCTTAAACGCTTCAAATGTAAGAGATGATGGAACAAAATGCACAGTCCTTGCTTTGTGCAAAAATGTATTCGAAATATTAGCTGAAGTCATTGATTTAAACAAATCAAGTGAGTATCTTCCAGAGTTGGTCTTTTCAGTACAAAGTTCCATCCTGTTTCATGGGACTTCCTTGTTGAATTTTGCCTTAGAGATAGTAACACAAAGAAAAGAGAACACTCTTCATCCTCACGTGTAATAGTGTCATGATGAATAAAAAAAACTTACAGATTAAAAAAATGAGAGAACTCACCTCTGTTAGTCTGCTGCCGTCAGATAATGGATCTCAGTGTTTGTGTGAGAGTAGTAACTCCTTTTAGGTTACTGTTTTCCTGAAAACGAAACTAACAAGCATTGGGGGAAGGTACAGGAAGTTTAATACTGCAGCTGTTTGAATGAAACTTCCTTCCGTATTTGAGAAAAAGAGGACAACATCAACAGAAAATAAAAACACTGGCATCTTTCCAACTGATGATTTAGAGTTTAATAAACACCTTGTTTTTTAACACTACAGAAAGAATACAAAGACATAAGGTGCACTCCTGTTTTCTAAAGTTAATACATTATCAACAAAGGCTGTTTGTTATCAGAATATCAATCCTTTCTCTTAGGTTTTATTTATCCATCAGAGCAATGTATATTCTCTTATTCTACTAGACAATGAATCAGTAGTAAGTCACTTCTGTTAGACTAGAAATTATTCCCTAAATTAAACCTGGAGCTTTATAAGTACACCAAAGTTGTAAATTCTGATAAACATTAAAAGCAATTTTTCATAGCTTTTTTTGTAAACTATAACCCCTAAGACATCCATTTTGGTTTAAAAAAACAAAAAGGAACTTTCAACTTTCATCCTCTTTTTTAATCTTTTGTCTGTGTGTTTGTTTGATTTACGGTTTTTATTTTCCAGAGAGGAAAAGTCAATCTGAATTTTGTTCCAGTTACAGACAGAATGTCTGAAACGGTACAGTAAAGTCTGCAGGTTTTCAGCCCAAACCAGCACCACGCCACCATAATTCACTGATCCCCACATTTCCGTCTTGGTCAGAAAGATGTGCTGATCACTGATCGATTTTACTCTAGGCGTGTAGCCTGAATGACGTTGAAAGTGTGTAGGACTGAAACCCTGAAGACTCTCAGCTCTTCATTTCACACTGTTTGAGACTCAGTGTTTAAAGTGTTTGGTCTTTCATCACAGCCACATTATTCCGAGCCTGTATCTCAATCTTAACCCAACTTTACAAAAAAGCTAATATAGTACACCGTAAAGTTAAACATATGAAGGCAAATCCAACTAATGAACAGAACATCCCCCATTGTCATTCGGGGATACTGAGGTGTTGTAACAATATAGACAGGACAATCTCCTTAGTTTACAGATTATATGGAAACTCTTCTTGGCCCTCCCCTCAAACTCCTACCATCCACACCAAAACAATGACAAAGAATTGAAAATGAAATTTACTGTCATTGAAAAGTAACCATCACTGTATAAAAAGTCTTCCCCTCAGTTCTCGTCACTTAGTTCCAATATAAATGACCAAAATAATAATTGCTAGAACTAAAATGACGAAAAAACTGATCACCAACCAGCAACAGCAATTGTTTTTGTTTTGTGCTCTGTTGTTGTGTTGTGCTCTGTTGTTGTCTTGTGCTCTGTTGTGTTGTGGTCTGTTGTTGTCTTGCGCTCTGTTGTGTTGTGGTCTGTTGTTGTCTTGTGCTCTGTTGTTGTGTTGGTTATAGGACGACTTCTCCTGGATCACAATAAACAAGAACAGTCCAAGGCAAGCAAGGTGACCCCATGTGTTTCTGATGTAGAAATCATCAGCGTTACTTCCAAAGCGGTTTCTGAGATCCGACAGCGTTTGTTGATTTTGTCCCACAGAAAACTCTCTGATCTGTCTTAAGAGGTGTGTGGTGACCTGGTAGGTATGATCTGGATCATACCGTGTCCCCTGTTGCTCAGAAGTGTCATAATGCTGTGTGATATACACTTGGTCGATCCTCTGCCGAGCTCTCCCTCCTGTGTTCTGCGCCGTTACTCTGATTATGATCCTGTCCCTGTTTCTTCCCACATATTCCAAACTTTGGGGATGGAGAACATGAAATGGAAGTGGCATGGATGTTTCTTGGTTGAGATTGCCAACAGTGTAGTACCGATATCCCTGAGGCAATGGATCCAACATCCTCTCAAAGTTTCCGTAATGATGTGAGCCATAATCTCCACTGTTTGGGTCAAAGGTCAGCCATATATTGTTATTGTCGACATCAACTGTGTTGGCAAACCAGTGGAGCAGCAGAAGACTGTGCTTGGGCACAGTTTGGCCGAAGTCGATGTTCTTCAAAGCATTGATCGATTTGAGTCTTTGCACAGCTGAAACAGAGGTCAGGGCAAGAAACAGAACTACACAGCAGCTTGTGACTCTTCCTGTTATCTTCATCATCCTGTGTGGATATTTAAAAAGTTTGATAAGTATGTCATTCTAACATTTAAAAGATCGGCTGACAATGTTTCAAGTCTTTCCTAAAACAATAGTCAGACACCTGCCAGCAAAAGCTAGGCCAGTATTTAAAAAAGATCCTAAAATCTCCAAAAAAATGTATGCCAGTGTTTATTCAAAGTTCAAATGCAATTTCAGCAGCCTGCATTAATCTATTTGTCATGTGCTTGTCTTCTATAGTTAGTCTTTCAAAAATAGTAGAGCTTACCTGTGTTTGTCTGCTGCCAACAGGTATCTGATCTCTGTTTGTGTGAGAGCAGGCTTAAATCTTTTTGAGGTGATGGTTTCTCCATAAATGAAACTTGCAAAACAAGTTTTGCAGGAAGTTTACAGGAATTTTGGGGCTTACCAGTCATGTGTCTGAAGCAATGCAAAAAGAGAAGTTATTCTGTGTGTCATGCTGCAATTTTTTAGTCCCTTTTTGATGAGCTATCCAAACAATCCTGTGTAGGTTTAAGTTAGACAATGTGTCCTTTGGACTGCAAACTGAGCAACTGGGAGACATGTAGTAGTGTCTGGCTTATTATTAATCAGTATTCACTTATCATAGATCAATTTCACTACTGGAGTCTGCATTCTTTGTTTAGCAAATTCTGTAGCTGTGTTGAAGTTGCTTTTCTGTCTCTCAAGAAACTAAACTTGATGTATTAATCTTCTGATGGTGTGGTCACTTTTGGTCTGTCTGATCATGCATTGGATACAACTGATTCCAGTTTTCCATTTACTGCCCCCTTCGAAACCTTTAGTCGTACCATGATTCGATACTGTTAAAGCCCCTCCATGCTTAGAATAATAATTTGACTTCTGACACTTCCACTAAGTTCTGATGTTGTGTTTCCCATAATCACAGTGCTACTTAGTAAGCAATGATCTGCTATAAAATTGAGGCACAGCCATATTTATAACAGGTAAACACTGGCTGCAAGTTGGGTTACTAAAATGAGCGTCGGGTCAGTAGATCAAACCCACCAGCGTGTCATCTGAACTCATGCTTCGGTGGACGGGATACAACTCAAGGAAATCTAAACTTTTCTACATGGGAGTTGAGTTGTTTAATGTCCCTCATTTGCTCAAATTTGATTGCTGACCTACAAATAATGCAGAATCTTAAATATTTCTTCATTTTACATGGGATAACTTACTGTGTTTTTAAATATTTCCAAATCCTCAAACTTCCTGATTATTCCTATAATTAAAATATTACATTTTTTGATATTGTCTCAGTCTTTTCAACCCCACTATCGATTGCTATTTTAGGACCTCCTTTTAAAAACATTTAAGATTATTACTTCATCAGAATATGCCAGTTCAACAGTTGGCAAATGTTGGACCAATACTGACTTGTTCCTAATAGCTGATACTGCCAGATCAGCAGTGTGTTAAACGTTATCTGTGCCTCTCATGTGACTGTCTGTAGAGTGAAGAATAGGACGTGGGCCTGGCTGGTCGAGAATTTATCTAGTTTATTAAACACTCACAATTGTCAGAGAAAGAACACAACACCACAAAGGAAGTGCATCCCTGTTTTATAAAATAAATACATTATCAGTGAAGGCTGTTTTTAATCACACCATTGAGTCTTTCCCTTTGGTTTCACTTATGTTTATTTTTCCCAACAAAGCGATTTATGTTCTCATCATCTCTATCAGAGACAGATTAGATTATGATATAAACAGATTTGTTTTTGATACACTTCCTCTTACACCTCCTTTTTGGTCAAATAAAATGTAAAATTGTCGTCCTGTTACCTTTTGTGATGTTTTGGCCTTTTTTTTCAGGCAGGTAAAGTCAGTCTGAATGGTGCCCTAAGTTATTTACAGCTGATGTCTCAAATGGTGCCATGGAGGTCAATATCCTTACAAACATTACACACCCTTAATTCACTGATCACCTCCTCCTTTTTTGGTGAAGAAGTTATGCTGGTCATTGAGTTTATACCCAGGTCTTACTGTCTGAAGAAAGCCCTTTATAGCGCACTTTTTTTAAAATGGGTGTTTTAAAGTACTTGGCCTTTTATCACAAGCATGTTATACTGAGCCTGCATATTAATGTTTAATTAACAACATTTACAAGAGAGAAAGAGAAAACTTAGAGAAACTTAATATGTAAATTAAAATTATGAAGATGAAACAAAGACAAGCCATCCATTTTTTATAAGTCCTTCTGGCTTTATAGTCCTGGATAGACACTGCTGTCTCACTTTGGTTTTGACTATATCTGGGAACATTGCTCACCCTCATTTCTTTCCTTATCTCCGTCGCATTGTAACCCCAATGATTTTGTTTGTTTCCTGGTCTGTTTTGTTGGTTATAGGACGACTTCTCCTGGATCACAATAAACAAGAACAGTCCAAGGCAACGCAAGGTGACCCCATGTGTTTCTGATGTAGAAATCATCAGCGTTACTTCCAAAGCGGTTTCTAAGATATGACAGCGTTTGTTGGTTTTGTCCCACAGAAAACTCTCTGATCTGTCTTAAGAGGTTTGTGGTGACCTGGTAGGTATGATCTGGATCATAAGGTGTCCCCTGATATTCAGAAGTGTCATAATGCTGTGTGATATACACTTGGTCGATCCTCTGCCGAGCTCTCCCTCCTGTGTTCTGCTCCCTCACTCTGATTATGATCCTGTCCCTGTTTCTTCCCACATATTCCAAACTTTGAGGACGGAGAACATAAGATGGAAGTTGCGTGGATTGGTGGAGATTGCCAACAGTGTAGTACCGATATCCCCAAGGGAGTTGGTCCAACAGCCCCTCATAGTTGCCATAATGATGTGAGCCATAATCTCCACCGTCTGGGTCAAATGTCAGCCATATGACATTGTTATTGTCTATGTCAACTGTGTTGGCAAACCAGTGGAGCAGCAGAAGACTGTGTTTGGGCACAGATTGGCCGAAGTCGATTTTCTTCAAAGCATTGATCGATTTGAGTCTTTGCACAGCTGACACAGAGGTCAGGGCAAGAAACAGAGCTACACAGCAGCTTGTGACTCTTCCTGTTATCTTCATCATCCTGTAGATATATTTAAAAAGTTATTACTCACGTTATTCATCCATACTGTACATTCTCAATCCATACATGGATTTGTAACTAGAGATACATCCACTTACTGATGAATACATTTATTTTATTATGTCTGATTTTATTTTAATGAATAGATCTGTAATTCATTGAAAAAGTCATTTTTATCATTTCTCCTACTCATACTACTTAAAGGTTACTGAAGAACAGTTCCAGTCGACTCATTTGAACTTAATATGAGTCATCCACGGCCTGTTACTCAAACTGTGTGTCCTTCAAAGTTAAAGTCTGTTTACTATCAAATTCCTTCTTTGTGTTTCACAACGTTTCCTGCTTTGGAAGGGATAGTAACACAAAGAGGAGAAAACACTCCTCATCCTCATGTGAAATAGTGTCATGATGAAAAACCGACATGCAGAAAATAAGAGCGCTTACCTGAATTAGTCTGCTGCTGTCTGCAAACAGATTTCTGTGTTTACATGAGAGGAGGCGTAACTCCTTAAGTTTCTGTTTCACTGCAAACGAAACTGGCAGAAAAAGTGTTGCTGCTCGTTACAGGAAGTCACTGTGTTAGATGTTTGGTTTCAACTTGCTTCTGTCTAGGAAAGAGAGAGTAGTATTTTATTTCAGTGTTAATTCGAAGTTATCAGTCATGTTCCTGTAGAAATGCAAAAAGCAGATTTTTATTTGCACTTTTTATTGGAATCATTTTTCATAGAAAGGATTAATTCTTTGAGTCTTTTGGGGATTTTATGAGCAGTTTTATGATGGAAACTTTTCGGAGTAGGTTTCTGGATTGACAGTTAGTGTGTCCTTTGGACTGTTATTACTATTATAAGCCAGTATCCACTTATCACAGATCAGTTTCAAATTCCAGCAAATGCATGTTATATAAGCTGCCGTTTTATGTATGTTTAGCTACTTTTTTATTCAAGTTTCAAGTGCTGTAATTCCGTCATTGGTTATATTATTGTCAGATTTTTCTTTTCATACTCATTTCTTGGCATTTTGCTTTCGTTAGACATACTTATAGACACATAGTTGTGCCAAGAAAAATAATGTTTGGAGACAAGGGTGACCTGTATCAAAAGATCCTCAGCTAGATTTGAACCAGTGATGCAGTGCTTTTAGACCACTGGGTCACCAGTTGTTTTTTTTTAGTTGATACTGATTTATTCAACAATACCTCCATTCATAAAGGGTTATATTTTCATCCTTTTTAAAATAGTTTTAGTACAAGTTCTGGTACACAATTTTAACTTTTCAAGACTTTTAAGTTTAACACTACATCACAAAATGCCAATTGGCTAAATATATGAGTTAAAAAGAATGTTTGACCAATTTGTCTTTCAAAGCTGACAACCAGAAATCAATAGTATTTTTAACTCCATCTGTGCGTCTCCTGTAATAGTCTGCAGAAAGGGAATTGTTTAAGGTGTCTTCATGATTTTGCACATATAATTTGTGCTGATGCAGAACTTAAAATATATAATATATATTAAAATAATTCCTTGAACTTAAAATAAAAACACACTGACATGTATCTGACTGATCAATTATACTTTAATAAACACGCAGAAAGAACACAAAGCCAAAATGAAATACACTCCCCCTTTTTTAAGATGACATATTATCAGTAAAAGCTGCTAATGTCTGACCACCGAGCATTTATCCATCAGAGCAGTTTATATTTTCTTCATATCCATCAGACACAGGATGAATCAGCAGTAAATTATGACTGTGACGTTGTTGCCAGTATGAAGCCTGAAGTCTTATAACCACACCAAAGCAATGCATGATAAGAAACCATAAAGGTCATTTCTGTGCAATACTTTTGCAGTGAAGAAGAATTTCTGCTGTTTACAACAGTCTGTAACTTTGTGAAAAGAGAACTGAAGCTCCAAATGTCCAGATATGTTTTTGGAGAAACACAAACCCTCCTCCTTTTTGATAAAATAACTTAAAACTTACTACAGATACTTCTGTAATTTTTACAGGCACTTCCAAATGTTGAAGTTATTTACATTGGTCAAACGGTTATTTACAGTCTCAAACGGTGCAATGGAGATCAATGTCTGCAGGACCACCACCTTAATTCACTGAACACCACCTCATAGACGTGCACATGTTTTAAAAGAAGAATGAGTGACTGTGTAGGACTGAAAGCTGAAGACTCTCAGCCTTTTATGTACTGCTTGAGATGGGTGTTTTAAAGTACTTGGGCTTTCATCACAGTCATGTTATTACATGGAGAGGAGGAACTGAGGATGGAACTGCCAATATCTCAGTATCTCAAAGAAGCTTCTATTGCAAACACCACAACACATATCAACACAAAAGACAGAAAACAACACACCAACCACTGGTTAGCGTCCCAGGATTCTGAGCGGTAGGAAGTCGGTGGTTCTCTGTTCCTATTTGATGTGTAAGTCCAGGCGTTATCAGCACCCCGATGACTTTGTCCGCTTTGTAGGCTTGTGCTCTGTTCAGTAAATGAATACATATTTTGTGGATGCCTTCTCTCATTCACAATAAACAAGAACAGCCCAAGGCAAGCAAGGTAACGCCATGTGCTTGTAATGTGGAAAATATTAGCATTACTTCCAAAGCGGTTTCTGAGAGATGACAGTCGCTGTTGGTTTTGTCCTAAAGAAAACTCTCTGATCTGTCTTAAGAGGTTTGTGGTGATCTGGTAGGTATGATCTGGATCATAAGATGCGTCATGAGAATGCTGTGTGATATACAGTCGGTCGATCCTCTGCCGAGCTCTCCCTCCTGTGTTCTGCACTGTGACTCTGATTATGATCCTGTCCCTGTTTCTTCCCACATATTCCAAACTTTGGGGACGGAGAACATGAGATGGAAGTGACATGGGCGTTTCTTGGTAGAGATTGCCAATAGTGTAGTACCGATATCCCCAAGGGAGTTGGTCCAACATGCCCTCAAAGTTTCCGTAATGATGTGAGCCATAATCTCCACCGTTTGGGTCAAATGTCAGCCATATGACATTGTTATTGTCGACATCAACTGTGTTGGCAAACCAGTGGAGCAGCACAAGACTGTGCTTGGGCACAGATTGGCCAAAGTCAATTTTCTTCAGATCATTGATGGAATCGAGCTTTTTGTGAACAGCTGACACAGAGGTCAGGGCAAGAAACAGAGCTACACAGCAGCTTGTGACTCTTCCTGTTATCTTCATCATCCTGTAGAGATATTTTAAAAAGTTATTGATCATATTATTCATCCATACTGTACATTCTCAATCCATTTGTGACTAAAGATGCATCCAGTGATTCTGTTAATGATGCAATAAACATATTTTATTAAATCAATTTTTATTTTTATGAATAGGTAGTTCATTGAAACTGTTTTTTGTATAATTCCCCCTGCTCAGACTGGCCCAGTCAGCACAGTTTTAGGATGAGATCCTAATAAGCTTCCAATATAAGAGATGATGGGACAAAATTGAGTTATTACTTTGATCAAAGTTACCCCCCCAAGTTTATCTGAAGTTAGTATAAGTCAATCAAATCAGATCAAAGATTGCTCCAAATGTTATTTGAACGTATGGAGATCAAAGTCTGCAGGACCAAGCAAACATTACACCATCTTAAATCAAAGATTGCCTCTCATGTTTAATAGTATCTTGATAAATCAAAAAGTTGCAGTCAGAAAACAAGAGAGCTCACCTGCGTTAGTCTGCTGCTGTCAAGTATCTGATCTCTGCGTTTGTGTGAGAGCAGTTGAGCCGTTGAGATTAGCCTTCCTCTGGAAAGAAGAAAGAAGAAGTGTTGCATGTCGGGTACAGGTTAAATTACGTATTCTATTGTCTGAAACTCCCTTCTGCATCATAATCTGCTCATAAAATGCATTTTATGAGCATGTGTATGATGTAAATTATCCTGTGCAGGTCCAAGTTTGACAGTTAGTGTGTCCTTTGTGCTGATATTTTTTTATCACAAAAAAAATTTGAAATTACAGTACATATATTTTTAATAAGCTGCATTTTTATCTGTGTTTCTTTATTCAATGTTTGTCCTGTCTTTGTAGATTACAATGAAGGTCTCTGTTCAGTATTTACTGTCATCTTACATTTTTAAAACAGACATGGATCTGACTGATCAATTATACACTGCTCAAAAAAATAAAGGGAACACTAAAATAACACATCCTAGATCTGAATGAATACAATATTCTTATTAAATACATAGTTGAATGTGCTGACAAGCAAAATCACACAAAAATTATCAATGGAAATCAAATTTATTAATCCCATGGAGGTCTGGATTTGAAGTCACACTCAAAATTAAAGTGGTAAAAACACACTACAGGCTGATCCAACTTTTGATGTAATGTCCTTAAAAAAGGACAAAATGAGGCTCAGTAGTGTGTGTGGCCTCCACGTGCCTGTATGACCTCCCTACAACGCCTGGGCATGCTCCTGATGAGGTGGCGGATGGTCTCCTGAGGGATCTCCTCCCAGACCTGGACTAAAGCATCCGCCTAACTCCTGGACAGTCTGTGGTGCAACGTGGCGTTGGTGGATGGAGCGAGACATGATGTCCCAGATGTGCTCAATTGGATTCAGGTCTGGGGAACGGGCGGGCCAGTCCATAGCATCAATGCCTTCGTCTTGCAGGAACTGCTGACACACTCCAGCCACATGAGGTCTAGCATTGTCTTGCATTAGGAGGAACCCAGGGCCAACCGCACCAGCATATGGTCTCACAAGGGGTCTGAGGATCTCATCTCGGTACCTAATGGCAGTCAGGCTACCTCTGGCGAGCACATGGAGGGCTCTGCATGGCCCCCCAAAGAAATGCCACCCCACACCATTACTGACCCACTGCCAAACCGGTCATGCTGGAGGATGTTGCAGGCAGCAGAACGTTCTCCACGGCGTCTCCAGACTCTGTCACGTCTGTCACATGTGCTCAGTGTGAACCTGCTTTCATCTGTGAAGAGCACAGGGCGCCAGTGGCGAATTTGCCAATCTTGGTGTTCTCTGGCAAATGCCAAACGTCCTGCACGGTGTTGGGCTGTAAGCACAACCCCCACCTGTGGACGTCGGGCCCTCATACCACCCTCATGGAGTCTGTTTCTGACCGTTTGAGCAGACACATGCACATTTGTGGCCTGCTGGAGGTCATTTTGCAGGGCTCTGGCAGTGCTCCTCCTGTTCCTCCTTGCACAAAGGCGGAGGTAGCGGTCCTGCTGCTGGGTTGTTGCCCTCCTACGGCCTCCTCCACGTCTCCTGATGTACTGGCCTGTCTCCTGGTAGCGCCTCCATGCTCTGGACACTACGCTGACAGACACAGCAAACCTTCTTGCCACAGCTCACATTGATGTGCCATCCTGGATGAGCTGCACTACCTGAGCCACTTGTGTGGGTTGTAGACTCCGTCTCATGCTACCACTAGAGTGAAAGCACCGCCAGCATTCAAAAGTGACCAAAACATCAGCCAGAAAGCACATAGGAACTGAGAAGTGGTCTGTGGTCACCACCTGCAGAACCACTCCTTTATTGGGGGTGTCTTGCTAATTGCCTATAATTTCCACCTGTTGTCTATTCCATTTGTACAACAGCATTTGAAATTGATTGTCAATCAATGTTGCTTCCTAAGTGGACAGTTTGATTTCACAGAAGTGTGATTGACTTGGAGTTACATTGGTGTTGTTTAAGTGTTCCCTTTATTTTTCTGAGCAGTGTACTTTAATAAACACACATATTTTACAATGCAACAGAAAGAACACAAAACATAAATTAAGTACACCCGCGTTTTTGTTTTTTTTAAAGCTAATACATTATCAGTGAAGGTTGTTTTCATCAGACCATCAAGTCTTTCAGTTATGTTACTTCATTTATCCATTAGAGCAAGGTATATTGCCCTCACCTCTGTCAGACACAGAATGAATCAGCAGTGAGTTACGACTGTTAGATATTGTTGTCCAAATGACATTTTACAACCAAACCAAAGCTGTGCATTATAATATAAAACATAAGACATTTTTGTCATTTCAAATACTTTTGTAGTAATGAAGACTTCTTGCTGTTAATAACAGTCTGAAACTTTTTGCGTTTATGGAAAACACAACCCTTGAGACAATCCTATGATCTTTTGTGATGTCTTTCTTGTCTTTTTTCCTGGTAGTTAAAGTCCATCCATATGTTGTTTATTTACTTCAGATGTTGTAAATAGTACCATGGAGTTCAAAGTCTGCAAGTCAATGCAAACATTACACCACCTTATTTCACTGATCACCTCTGCCTCTCATGGTGCAGAAGACGTGGATATCACTGATAGTTTTTGTTCTAGTGCTGTTTAAAATACTTAGCGTCTCATCACAGCCTTGGTATACGGAATGGTTAGTCATACACGTCATGGCTTCCCACACTTGACAAAGGAAGGACTTGACCAGACTCAGGATTTCACTCGTTCTTCAATTTATTTAAACCAGTAAACAGGAAGCTATAAAGGAAGGTAAAAAACCTACAGACATACAAAAAATAAACCCAATGTAAATAAATTCACCATTTGTGCATCACAATTTTAACTAAATACTCATTTTTTTACTTTCATGAAATCAAGTATTTAAACCAATTTTACTGTAGATTTTAACATTACTATTTTTAAACAGAAATACATACATATACAGATATATTTTTATACATAAGTTAAATATTTTTAATTTGCATTTTAATAAAGCAAAATTGGCTAGATGTTAACCAATACTATTAATACATTTCATCAACTTAACTCAAACAACTCAGATCTTTGGACAAGGTTTTAAGCAAACTAATTGGGCCACTGCTTAATTCTTACAATTTAATATTTTATGGTAAATAAGGTAGAAACGAAACATAAGATAACATAAAAGGTCAAGGTCAAAGGTCAACCATATATTGTCACTGTCGATGTCAACTGTGTTAGCAAACCAGTGGAGCAACAGAAGACTGTGTTTGGGCACAGACTGGCACAGACTGGCAGATAAAATTGATTCCCTTCAGATCATCAATTGAGTCGAGTATTTGTACCGCTGACACAGAGGTCAGGGCAAGAAACAGAGCTACACAACAGCTTGTGGCTCTTCCTTTTATCTTCGTCATCCCGTAGATATATTTAAAAACGTATTGCTCAAATTATTGATCCATACAGTACATTCTCTATCCATACATGGATTTGAAAGTAGAGATGCATCCAATAATTTTTTGATGATGTGAAAAACCCATTTTATAATAGCGTTTCTTATTTTGATGAACATTCATTCATTGAGGCACATTTTGCTTGTTGTTGTTATTCCTCCTGTTAGTAACAATCAGGCCAGCGGTAGGAAAAGATTCTAATGTGCTTCCAACGTTACAGATGAGCAGACAAAATCAAAAGTCCTCATTCTGCAAAAATCTATTCCCAAGTTCATCTGAACTCATAGGAGCTAATTAAGTAAGTGAACATCTTATAGAATTACAGTCTTTCCATCTTTGTTTCAGTAGATGACATTTCTTAAGTTGCATTGCAGGGACAGTAATACAAAGAGGGAAGTCTCCTCATCCCCGTGTAACACTATCATGAGAAATCAAAAACTTGAAAAGTCAGAAAACAAGAGAGCTCACCTGCGTTAGTCTGCCGCCATCAGGTATCTGATCTTGCATTTCCGTGAGAGCAGGCGTAGCTCCCTGGAGGTTAGCGTTCCCCTGGAAACATGCAAAAACAAAAAGTGTTGCTGGTTGTTGCAGGTGCAAGTTAGATTATATCTCTCTTAATAAAACTTCCTTCATGACATCATTGTTCAACTCTTATAACCTTAACCCAGCTATTTACTTTTCAAGAAAACAGTCAATTTAAAGTTTATTGTTCCAGTGTAAAATGCGCCCAGTCTACCCTGTGTCAAAACTCCTGAAAGTAACGTGAAATATTGGCAGTTACATTATCAGGGCTTGAGATTAGCACCTGCCCATCTGGCAAATGTGGGTAAAATTTAACACAGTCACCCTTATTTTCCACCGTGGCAGCTGGTCAGCGCACAAAATAAGTCATATGAACGACACCACCACCTCTAATAATCCAATCTGTTTATCCCTAAAGCGTCTGTCATTCAAGAGATGTAACAAAAGCAGAGTAGTCAAAGTTGTCATACTGACAATGACATACTGCATGTAAGTAACATGCAAGAAAACATGTCACCTTAAAAGCTGCTGGTAGCTGCTCTTGCAGCCTTTGAGCAGCATAGTTAATTATTTTTCTATAACTCTATAACAAACTAGCCTTAACTAATGTGATCAGTTTAGCTTGCAAATGTATGTGAACTTTTCACAGTTGGTTGCATAAACTTAGAAATGAGCCGCAACTTAAAGGTGAGTGCGCCTGCAATAGGTGGGTGTGTGTGTCTTGGATGCACTCTGAATTTGAATGAATTTGTTCTCTACTTCAGAGATGTATTTTATGTATTACATGCTATTGTTGATAAATAGTCTCTTGATTATTTCAGACTAGTTTTTACCTTTTCAGTTAATTGTCTATGCCCCTGCAACACTTTCATATGCTAGAAGACTATTCTAGAATCTCTTTATGTTTTCATCTTAATTGTTTTCACATTTTCATACAAAAGAAGCTTTATGCACAACTTAATTAGAGCTGAATATGTGATGACTGTAGTGTTATACATTTTATGTGGTCTTGATTTGAGTGTTTACGGTGGTCATTCATATTTAAAAAGGTTGTAAATCTAGTTTTTGGCTAGTAACTTTAAAAGACTACTAAACACAGCGGCTGCTGAGCAACCCTGTATGTTACTGTCAGATCTTTATTTATTGTTCTCATTTATGTCTATTGCCTGCAAGGATGTGATGAATTTGGCATTTTGCCTTTATTAGACAATGTACAGTAGAGTGTGCCAGAAATGATGTGTTGAGAGACAAAGGCCACCTGCAACTAAAGATCTCCAGCTGGATTTGAACCAAGGATGCGGTGCATTTAGACAAATGGGTCCTTTGTGTTTTTAACCAGTTTTAATACAGAAATTAAGTAAGTTTTGGTTCAAAATAGTTGCAAACTGGCAAAATATACACAGGAAAAACAATGTTGGACCAGTACTAAGTGTTCTTCAAAGCTGGTATGGCAATGTGTCAATCGCATGTTTAACTTTATTTGTGCCTCTGCTGCGTTTGTCTGCACAAAGTCTTGTAGCCTTGATATTTAATAGCCTTCTTTAGCTGCAGCTTACTGTTGCAACTCTACCATCAACCAGCAGGAGATGCTGTCACACAGGTAGTTGCTCTCACACACCTGGAAGGTATCAGTCCTGGGGCTTTTCAGAGCTTTGTGTCAGCACTGCTTTTAAAGCCTGTACAAGCTTACATTAAGAAACACACGCTCTTTGTTTGTATACATACAGCACATGGCGTGGTTCAGCGAGAAAACAGCTTCTGCAGCCACAGATTGGCTCTCCATTGTTTGTTTTTTGTTTACTGTAAATCTTCTAAACCAGGGTATTGCTTCCGCTTTTCCCAGAGAAGTGGATTCATGTGACACCTACACACACACGCACACGCACACACACACACACACACACTGATCTCTTGATATCCTGTATGGAGGCTTTGGTATTCCCTTTGGGAAAGGCAGAAAGAGTCAAAAAACACACAAAGGAAACATTTAGTTTCTCTGTGGTCACCACCCACATCTTTCACATGGGCAGCACAAGAGCGTCATACAAGCAACATTTTACAACGATGCTCTCTTTCCTGTTTTTTTTTCTGTATTTCTCCGAAACCACAACATTTGTTTTTCAGCTGTAGATACTGATAATTCAGTGACACCCATAGTTTTTGTTTTTGAGAGATGAATTACTATTATATCATGCAGCATAATAAGATGTCTCCTTATGTTCTCTTTTATTCAATTACTTTATTCTCACAGATATTCATATGTACATACATACAGCATACATTTCACTCTGCACACTTTCTGCAGAGGAAAAATACCAGCGAATGATGCATTTAATATAATGCACCCAGTGAGTCACGCTACTTCTATTCATCGTGTTTCTGGGTTATGGAAGACTTTGGACAGCTGCGAGGAACGCTGTCAGGGGTCAGCCAAGCAGCCCTGCACTCCTCCTGCCAATACATGACACCGTCTTGGCTGAGCGGGGTCTAGAAACATCGGCCCCTGCCATTGGCTTTCTGTCACTCCATCCCCCCATTTCCTTAAAATGAAAATCTTTTTTATCCGAGAAGGCTGTGTCCCCAGCAGGGCAGCCGCTCTGTAAGAAAGGAACATGCCAAGTGATGTCGGATCAAACAAACGATGGCTGGCTTTCTCTGCGTGCATGAAGGGTTCACTCAGGAGTCAGCATCTTTTAAAGAGAAGCTTCGGAAAGGAAAGGAATGGGAATGTTTTTTTAAAAAAACTATTAAGAACATCTGTGAAGTCATGTGTCAGCTTACATGTTTTAGAGTTGACGCAGATTCGGCTAAGTGTGTGTCAGTGGCGACTGGTGCAGCCTAGTTTTGCACCTCTGGGGAGCTCGGAAATTGGTTCACTTGAGGCTTTTGTGTAAAAGAGAGAGAAACAAGAGTTATGAGTAAATCTGCTCTTAAGCCATTTTCTCCATTCATTTGTCTTTTTAAACAACAAAGCGGCTATGACCCACTACGTAAACATCACAGAGAAGGCCCAAGGTATTAAATTGACTTACTATGGGTGTTTCTTGCATTGAGTAGCAAAGGCGAAGAACATGTTTGCTTTTGTTTATGTGAGATACAATATATTTCTCTTTATCTTTCGGATCAGCACACTGTGGTTCGCTTTATCTATGTCAAGTATGATAGGATCAACACCTTGCATAACATCCACAGGACAGTTTTCTAAAATCACAGTGAGAAAGGGCTTCAGTTAAGTACACAAAAAATGGAGGTGAGTTGATTTAAAAAGACCCCACTAGCAGAGAGCAGAAATCTCCCTTCTGTAACTTGTCAGTTTTATCTGCATTTAGCATCTCCAATTTAAACGCCAGGCCTTTATTGCAGTGATAAAGTGCACTGTCAGAGTGTGAGATCAAAAGAGAAAAGGCAAAGACCAAACAGTTTCAAGACAGGGGGCCTGTAGTTTGGGAAAATGTATGTTTCCCACATAGTAAAACTAAGTATAACAAGGCTTTATTTTCATTCCTTATTTGGTAAGACCTGGTTTTGATCACACTTACAAGGCCAGCTGTGTTTGTGTGTAAGTGTGTGTGTTTTTTTTTTTTTTTTGTGTGTTATTTTATATACTGTATGATGGTACGGTGCAGAATTTCGATGGCCTGTTGTGATGTTTCTGATTGGTTAGATGGACGTGGTACATAATCTGGACTGGGTGGAGCAGGCATTCAGCACAGAGGTGTGTAGCACTGTGTGCTGGAGGAAAGGTTTATCTTGGCAGCGAAGTGCACGTAATGCAAGGAAACAAATCCATCTCTCCAGCCTGTTGTGCCTGCTTTTTCAGAAACACAACTCCTCATCTGGAGGAATGCAGGTGCTGCCCTGTGTGTGCATGTGGCTGTAAGGTTGCAGCCCCTGCGCTGGTGTATAATTACACTTCCTGTGAGGCTGGAGACAGCTGTTTCCTCTCCTCTTTAATCACCCAAATATACGTACCTTGTAAGAACAGTAATCAGCCAAAGTAATTGGTTTGCTCTCAGGTTTAAAAAAACTAATAAGTGAAGGCTGTTTTTCTGACTGTTTAACAGAAAATCTGTAATCTGTTCAGGCACCTCTGAGCTTTACTATCCTTTCTTCTCATTGTGTTCCATGTAAAACATGATACATTGATAATAATTCATTAAATTATATATTCATGCTGCAAAAGTTACTTTACTGTTCAGTTTTTAAAAGATTACAAATGACTGTACCTCTAACGTTGCTGTGTCAGCTTTGTGATAATAGCTTTAGTGATTATAAAAATAATTTTTACATCATGCCAGTTATGTTTTTTTGTTGATTTGGGAAATGTGTTTGTCGGGATGCTGTTGCATCCTTATTCACTATTAAATGATACAGTTTTGTTCTGGAGAATTAAACCTCAACCCCCAAGTCTTTGAGAAGGAATAAATGTCTCCATATCCTCCGCTCATTCTGCAACCCTGATTGCATAATACAGTAAGTATTTTACAAAACTGTGCCGCCATGATTCATGGATGAAACCGATATCCCAAAGATGTTAAGCACCAAAGTGTTTCTTAGCATCTTGCAAAGGTGATCACAGTAGTTCCATGTGATGTGTACCAGGTCCGTGTGAGAGGAATGAGTGGGATGCGACGAATGCAGAGTTTGTGGAGCAGATGAGAGGGTCAGGCCAGGTAATTAGGGTTGTAAATTACCCTGGGAGTTTAAGAGAGGGACAGTCAGCTGGCCAAAAGCCTGCGGTCAACCTCAGTGTGGATACACATACTGTCTCTGGGTTTTGCTCTCTAACGCCTGCTTCTCTATGTTAAGCTCATTCTTTGTTTCATCCTTACACACCATCTAAAATCTACTACCAGTCCTGCGCTAACTTGTTTTGTGCATAGAAGTTGGACAGGGTATTTTTTGTCTTTGTCTTGGAGGAGGGGGGTTATTTGAAGGAAATGGGCGTGTCTCATTGCCTTGTGTGCTGAGTCACATGACGGGCAGTGGTGGGAGGGGCAGGCAGGGAGCTCCCAGAGCCACAGCAGAGTTTGGCCTCTCACTGGAACGCTGCGCTTTGGCAGGGGACGACTCATACACACATACATACACACACTTCACACACACGGTGAGTGTTTTGCATACTATGAGTGTGTGTGTGTAGGTGGTGTGTGTGTGTGTGTGTGTAAGAAAGATGGTGGAATTAGAGGGAGAAAATGTTTTTCCCTTTTGTTGTGTTCTACTCTCTTTTTTTTTCTTTTTTGGATGTTTCTCCTCTTCAAATCTGTTTTTCACATATTTCCCTTGATAAATATCTCTGCATGCCTCCCATAGCTGACTCGGGAGCCCAGCTGTTTATACGTGTCTAAATGCTGTGGTTTTTGGAGTTCAGTGTCAGTCTTGATATGCTAATATGCATGATGGCTGTCTTAATATCGTGGCTACAAAGACAAAGGGCTTTCAAAATCAGGTTTTGCACAGAAGTTTTTTTTTTTTTTGCACTCAGTCTTAGCATGTTTTCCATTTGTGTGTGTGTGTATGTACGTGCTTGTGCATAATTACCATTGTTCAGGTTTTGCATTCCCTTTTTCATCCCCCAAATGTGTTTGTGTCTGCTCTGTGGCAAGCTTAGTAATCAATCTGTCTTTGCATAACGTGTGTGTGTGTGTGTGTGTGTGTGTGTGTGCACATACATAGGGAGGGAAGTTCCATCATGTTTCAGCCCCTGCTCTGGTTTAATTCACCTCTCTGTGTCTTTGTGTTTCCTCCCTCCTGACATTGTCCACACACTGGACCTGTTCTGCTGTTTCTGACAGTGATCCATTAGCTCGGATCACGCAGCAAGCCCTGAGAAGTGTGTGTCTGTGTGTATATGTGTTTGTGTGCGTGCGGCAAAGTGAAAATCGAGCTCAACACATGTAGGCTCCACAAAGTGCAGAATGGAACCATTTAGTTTAGTTTTTGCCTTGGAAAGTACACTGAAGGAATCTTAGCTAATTGTAATCGGTGGAAAGTAGTCATTTTCCTTCCTAGTGGGAAACACGATGTATCAAATTTGTACCAGAATTGAAGGATATTCTTTTCTTTTTTCTTTTTCTTTTTTTTTTAAATTTAGTTCACCACACACATCTTACGTTTCTCTTTCAAGCTTACTTTATTCATGTCTGCTCTTCTGATTAGTACTTCTTTCTGTGTTTAAGAGAGAGTGATTGTGCGAGCTCTTGGCTGACTGGCGATGTGGCAGCAGTCTTAACAAAGCGGAGCCTCAGCATTGTAACATCCAGGCTTTGTTGTCTAGGGTTGACCTGAGGTAATAGAAGTCATAGCCTTCTGAAAATATCAAACCGATGGAAAAACAGCAACCACCCTTCACCTTTTTAGAGAGTCACCCGCCTCTGTTTTGCCTCAAAAGCATGCACGCAGAGCTGTTGAAAGGAGCTCTGTTGTGGCCCCTGTGCATTGCCAGGCAAGAACAGGCAACGGCCTTTCACCAGTATTTGATGGGATGCTGAAAAGGTCATCGTTACCTCCCATATCTTGTGTGTCGTGTGCTGTGGAATTCAGCATCATGGCTTTGAAATGAAAAACATTTTATGAATGTAACTGGAGCTCAGTGATTTAGAATAGATAAGGTTTTCCTCTCTGGAGCCACGCTGTACTTTCTCAGAATAGCAAGTTAGACTTTTCTAGTGAGTGTGTGTGTATGTGCGTGTGGAGATATTTTGTATTCATTGTAAGAAAGGCTTATAAAGTGTGAGGCATTAGTCATCACTGTACTTTTTAAAACCAGTGGCATACAGACTTTGGAAACTAAATGATTTTATTCAGAGGAAAAACAGAATCTTAACTGTCCCTCATCTGTCAGGTATAGATCAGCTGTAAATCAGAGACTGTAAGACAACAAAGACTGTAACACTGCTTAAAGAGATAGTAATGCTTACAAAGTACCAGCGTGACAGTAGTTCATCAGGTGCTGCGGTGTGAAACTCAGACATCAAAGGTATTTATTGTTATACTGATGCTGAAGCCATTTCAAAAACAAAGTACCAATATCAGCAATGAGGAGGCCATAAAAATGGACTCATAATTAACCTACATTTGTCAGTGCAGGAAATCATGTCACACTCATACTGGGACATGGCAGATTATCATAGCCAGCTGTTAGGTCCTCTGAAGTTATTGTCTGCTATGGCACTCTTGCGTTCTGTATGTGGGTCAATCATAGTCCATAAATACTGCTCCTGAGGCCTGCAGAGGACCAAAGTGACAGGCTTTATATCGCACACACACACAGATTGTGGTGTGGCAGAGAGCTTAAGGACTCCCGCTGGTCATGTTGTTGATATAATGATGGACGTGTGTTTGCGCACATCCACACACATGCACACCAACATTTTATTAGTGGCCTTGGAGAATATGAAGTCCTCCCGTCTCAGCAGGGTAAGAAAGTTGACCTCTCAGAGTGTGAATGCTCCTTTTTAGTCAGTTAAAGTCAACCAAGTGCCACAGTACCACAGCGTTTTTCCCCCCTAGATACAGTATGGGTAAGAGCCTACCTTTAGTTTTACTCACAGCTCGCCTCCGAATATAAGGTGATGTGGTATTGTGTTTAAAGCGTTTAAATATACTAATTTTAATAAATAAAATGAGGATTGTTGCTGATGTTTCATGTGCTGCCGCGTATCAACACACACCTGCCTGTGTAAATCTTGTTTTCTACGAGTTTGATGTCTTCCGACTGTTGTCCCCGATGTGAGGTATGTGTGAGGACAGAGGTCAGATTTCCGAGCCCCCTCTTGGAACTGTGGACCCACACTTGCTGTCACCAGCCATTTCAACTGATACACTTTGACCTGCAGATAAGATGAGGTCAGATAAATAAATACACCGAGCAGCTACCACAGCCTGGCTATTGACTTTAACAAGTCCTGTCAGTGAGTAGCTATAGCAGATAACAGCTAGCTTACTTATTATTCTGCCTCTTTGCAAAGAAAATTACTACAGAAAATTGCCAGCTTCCTGATTCATTTAGGTTTTGCGTAAACACACTTAGGGGTTAATGTTTAGCAGTTGCTTTGGGCCAGAATATTGTTTTGTAAGGCTTAAAAAGGCAGCTGCAATGGCACATCTGTGAGGAATGTAGTGTTGCAGTGTAATCGGTTTCCTTAAATGTAGATGTTCAGTTCAATTTTAAAAAACAAGCCTTCGATTGATGAGTCGGTACATAAGGTTAAGTGCTCTTTTTTTGTCATAATATATGGATTAAACCTTGCAAAATGCACTTTGGTGCAGTTGAAAGACCTTTCTTTCTTTCTTTCTTTTTTTTGTGAGCTGCTCGGTGTCAGAGGCAGCTGAAGAGCCCTAGAAAGACAACAGCTCTCTTGTGCTTCACCGCAGTGTGGAGACTGAACACATTCCTCTGGCAGTCTAGACAAACCTGTGGGCTTCTACTGTCATTACTGCAATTTACAAACATTTTTCAACTGTGTGCAAAATAACGCTAGCTGTCGAAGCTACTTGCACAGACACAGATGCAACTTCGGCCTCGCAGACTGGAAGATTTTATGAAGACCTGTTCAGAGATCAGGCTCTGATTTATATCTGTGAGGAAATGACAGGTAGTTGTCAAACATGCCTTTAGAAAACACACATAAAAAATACACACTTCAGATATAGAATAGAGGAGGGCATACACTTTACACAGCAGCACTAACACACAGAGGGATGCACAGTGTCCAGAGCCAGGTGACACGATGAGCGAGTTGGACCCTGCAGGGGTCAAAGGGCACATTTCTCCAGAGAGCTCAACGATGAGGACTCTGGGAACCGGGCCTTGCTGCACAAACACTCAGACTTTAATAACATAACAGACCATGTTTGCACTGCCACCACTACAGTTCCCCCCTTTTTATGAAGGGATTCGCTGTCAGAGGGTGGGAAAAAGTGTTTGGACGTGTGTGCATGCGTGTTTATGTCCCTCTCCTGGGTCTGTCCCAACCCCGTGTGGTCTGGGGTATCTAATTGATTCAGCGCTCGAGGGCTGCTTGGAACCCCAGTTCAGTGAAATTAAATGGCCACATGCACTTTATCCTTTGTGACAAGTTTCTCAGCGGTGTTTGTTCAGTCTCCTCCTCTTAGGGGAAATCGACTGTTATTTAAAAGGAAAAAAAGAAAAGCTTGAGAATCATTGGAAGGGCCTCACAGAAACGGCTCTGATTTTATCACATAGAGTAAGATTTGCAGCAGCCCACATACTCCTGAAGAAGCATCTGGGTCACCATCAAAACAAATGTAGCTGTGATGAGATGAGGCTAGACTGCAAACCTCCTTTGTCCTTGTGTGGGAATGTAAATAAAGGACAAGAGGAGCAGATGTTCTTAAAGGGGGCCCATAAAAAGATTTCAGACCAGAGCAAAGATGCAAACAACCCAGTTAGAGGATTAGTCCACTAATGTGCGTTTGACATGGAGCACCATAGGAGTAGTGGACTTTAATTCATGATCAACAGGATTGTGCATAATGGTGAACCTGTGTTACACTCAGCCGCTGAAACTTGAATGCCATGAAGCAAACTAGCTTTAAAATGGTATTATTTTGCGCAATGAGCACATTTACGTTATTCATAATTCTTCATAAATAACACCATAGCATTAATGCAATTACCAATATGTATTTATAGCATTTCTTTTTAGATGTGGAAAAGTTTGTTTAATTTACACAGACATTCCCTTAACAGACTATCTGGTGTGGTAGTAGATTGGTGGTATTAAGACAAACAGCAACAGTACAGTTGTGTATCATGATTTTCAATAATAACAAAAGCACTACAATGATAAATTGAATGTAGCTCATCCCTGATGATAGGAATAAACAACAGTTTCTTTCTTAATGACACATCATGTAAGTGTTTATGAACTATTGTTTAGTTTTCTTTCAAGCAGAGCACTGACAAAAACATTACAATGTATCATGGCTCGTTGAGTAGTAAAAAATAGGTGCTACTTTGTACATGATTTATCACATAGGCCCAAAAATGTCTAAATAAATAGACAGTTTGTAGAATCATAGTTTTAAGAATCAGGAGTAAATCACTCTGAACTAATAGTTCAAGTTTCCAGTCCTTTTCTTTCTCTGGATTCCTCTCTTGTGATTCAGGTCAGTTTGTACAGGAGGTCAAACCGCTGGTTTGTCATAAGGGGACCAGCCTCAGCACAGCCCTTTTCCAACCTAAACTGGGAACATGACCTCTAACCTGCTCGCCACGCTGTCAAGATCAACACCCTGGACAGCTGAGGCATGGCTCAGTGGTTTCGACCACATCTCCACTAAACGTAGACAACACAGTCACAGCGTTGTTCATACTCCCTTCTACTTTCGGTGCCTTTTAAAATGGCAGCAAATAGGGACATGTTTAGCTGGTTTCAACTGCATTTACACCCATTTGGAGGCCTGTGTGTAGTTAGCGAGGAATGGCCCAAAAGTGGAATAAATCACAATGCTTTTTTTCCCCCTCTTGCCGCCTCCTCCATTCCACACTCCCTCTGTCGTCTTTTTTCCTGACCTTATCTTTTCCACCTCCCCCTACTCACCAGTCCTTCCTTTTTGCCTCTCCTCTTTATCTCATGCGTATTCCCACCCTCCTGCGTTTGTATTGGCTCCATCTTTTCTTGCTACATTGACTTTATGCTCCTTTGCTCTGCTTGCTCTTCTTTCTCCTCTGTTCTCCCCTCCAAAATGCTTTGTGGCATAGGAGACTGCCGGCCATATTTACAAAAAGAAAAAGCAATCCGATACTGCTGGAAGCAAGAAAAAACAATTTTTTTAGTGCCTGTAATTGAAAACAGGATCACTGCAAGCCCAATGAGTCATTCTCTGCTGTCCAATTTCTAAAATTAATTTTGCTCTCTCACAGAGTCAAAGGAAGCACATTATCCATGCCATCCAATAACTGGATGTGATACAGGGGAAAACCTTTTAGAAAGAAGAGCTGAGGGATTATGAACTCTTAAATCCATAAAGTATGGTGGATGTTATTTATGTATAAGACACTGAGGTGATTTGTAGCCCCTTAAAACATGCTTTGTTACTGAGTATTCCTCAGTAACATAAAAGACTTAAGATTTAACAAGCAACTATCAAAATGAAGGTCTTGAAACAAATATCCTCAGTTATTTACTAAGAAGATCTGATTCTGATTGTGAACATCGTTTTTGTTTTTAGGGCTTTATAACCAAATAAATAACTGTTGTCACTTTATTGAGTTATTAAACTGCTGATTTTTTTTTTTCTGCATGTGAGATGCACTTAACATTACCTCTAGGCAAAATGATATGCACTGCTACTGTACGTATACAGTGTAACAACAGTGATCAAAAATGCCCAGAGTTTAACGTAGTGGTTGGTAGATAAATATTCCTGCAAATGTTTTGTTGATTTTGGTGAAGAGTACATGTATACACACACTTTGCAATATCTAAGGTGAATCTGTGTCGTTGAGTTAGCACATTTGTATGCATCACCACTAGACAGAAGGACTCACCTGGCCTGACCTCATCTCCCACACTGCAGGCATTTTAGCATAATATTTGATAAACTGCTCGACATAATTATATTAAAAAGCTGGAGTCAGATCAGTTGTCCTGTGGCTGAAAGAGGCTCATTCACCACAAAGCTTTGCCTACTGTGTTTACACCAAAACCACATCATTCGTCATGTGAGATCATCCACCATTTCCAGATATGATTTTGTGCACTCATCCTTCTTTAACCAGGCATGATCCTGTAGGGTTAGGGTTAGGGGTTTGTCAGTCAGTCCAGTGTTTTGATTGGCCTTTAGGGTTGGAGAAATGTCCACCAGCTGGTAAGCCACCAGGGCCAGACATTTTTCATGTGGAAGTCAAATGTCTTAACGTTTACGGGGTCATGTTCCAACTGGCCGTCCGCCTGACACCTGTGTTTACTGGCTAAGAACCGCTGGACACGGTGGAAGGGCCGAATGTGTGAACACCTCTGTCTGATGAATGGTCAGTTTATCCAGATGTTTTACAGTAGAAACTCCAGAGTCCTTCACCAATCTTGGTTTATTCGCTCTCAAAACAGCTAAATTGACACAGCACGGTTCACTTACAGCTTGACATTCTTGTATCAACATCGCCACATTGTGGGATTTGTAGTTTACTGAAACTGACAACAGAAGACTGAAATAGTTTACTACCTGTAATGGAAGTGATTTACTGTCATTGTTTGGTAGAGCTGGGTTTCCCACAGTACTGGTCCAAGACTTTTTGTTCCTTTTTGTGTGTGCTGCATGTTTGCCAGGTCGTTTACAGTGTGACTCGACTTTAACTTGAGCAAAAGCAGCGGTGTGCATTCGTAAAGGATGGTTAATGATGACTCCAAAGAGTTTTGCTGCTTGTGTCTGGGAAACCAGCAAGTTGAGATGCAGGAAGCACAGACAGCTCTGCTGTTCCTTCTGTCTCGCTCCCACACTCCCTTTTCGTGGCTTTAGTGTTTGTCCACGCTCCCTAGGTGATTGGTGTGTGTGTGCTTACCATTTGTTAAACAGAACAGACAGCTTGTTTTACAGTGGACTTGGGTAGTATTGTTCTCTGTACCCTGCACACAGGACAAGACCTCGTATTAAATACAGGTTTTGTATTGGTTTGTATGTGGCTCATTAAGTAGCTTTCAAGACTTTAAATTCTGACTAGATATCAGGGGCCAGATCATAAGGCCACAAAAACCTCGCTTCATTATGGACTTTATAACGCATTAGGTGAATCTGTGTAAAATTCATCATAATTTTTTTCCCCCTTTTACAACTTACACTGATGACAAAATAAGAGGTGTGTTTACAGAATTGGTGAAGGATTTCTAAGATGCAACAAACGATTATTTTCATTATCAGTTAATCAGATTAACCAGTTATTTTTTTGTTCATGTTGATTGTCAATTCATTGTTTCAGCTCTGAAAATATCTGATATGTAGCCATTCAGTGTTTTCAAGTGATCCATGTGTAGCTGAGGTTGGATGATATTTGAATATACTGAAGCTGACACTTCTCAAGTGTCTGTTCACCCCAGTCATTTTATGTCCATTCCCCTTTGATGCTTTGCTGGTATCCTGCCTTAGGTGAGGCTCAGTTGTCACAGCCTTGCTTGTCAAGGTGCGCTAGCCCTTGGCCAACATCTCTGTTTACAACACTTAGTTGTTGAAGAATCACTGGTTGAGCGAAGGGGGAGAGAGGGGGGGGGAATGACTCATTGGCAAATAAAAAGAAACAAAGGTTGTTTTAGGTAGAGATAAAGGTAATAAAAAGAGGGGACATCAGGAGAGTTTTGAAAAGGAAGAACAAATGTAACATTCAAGATAAAAGCCAGATGAGTGGAGGGAGTGAGGGAGGGAGAAAGAAGGTGAAGGAGTAACCTCAGAGCAACAAGGGAGAAACAATAGAAAACTAAAGGATGAAGCGTAGAGGGGAACTGACGACAACAGAGATAAGATGGGATCAGCGCGTGGAGAGAGGAAAGGGTGAGGTCGAGTGAAAAAGACACGAGCAGAGGTAGGGGAATGTGGGAGGTGCAGAGGAGAGGTGGAGGGCAGTAAGTCACGTTAAGTTGCTGACCGACTGCTGGAACAGGATGGGGAAGTGGTGAAGGAGGCCAGGAGAGCTGCTTCCATAGGTGGGTCTCTATGACACATGCACACACGCATAATGGAGCACATTATAAAAGCAAGACTCAGTGTTGAATCTGAACTCACGTTGAGTTTCCACAGCAGTGTTATTCTTCACCGAAGTTCTTCCATTAATCAGCGCAGTGCCAGTTTGAAGTGCGTGCTGCCATTTCTTTGTGATTTAACTCCCCGAGTGATACAAGTGAACCGGCTAGTCTGGACTTCTTCTCCTCGTGGCAGGCCGAGTGTTGGGGTAACATTTGTGCCTGAGCAGGAATCCAATAGCTGTTTAATTCCTGGCAGCCAGTCCAGGGCTGACGGCATGTGTGCATGTGTGTGTGTGTGTGCATGTGTGTGTGTGTGTGTGTGCATGTGTGTGTTGTGTGTGTGTGTGTGTGTGTGTGTGTGTGTGTGTGTGTGTTTTCATGTTTTGACATTTGTGTGTGTGTGTGTGTGTGTGTGTGTGTGTGTGTGTGTGTGTGTGCATGTGTGTCCACAGTGTCCACAGGTCAGCTATGCATGTGTGTGTGTGTGTGTGTGTGTGTGTGTGTGTGTGTGTGTGTGTCTACAGTCAGCTATGCGCTCGAAAAGAGGAAAGGTTGAGTGTGTACGAGGTGTTTAAATGCAGACACTCAAGCATGTACTCTCTGCGAGTGTGTGTGTGACCCCGGCTGGCTAGCTGGGTGAGTGGATCGTGTTTCAGCCTCAGCAGTCTCTTTCTTTTCCACTCTCACATTAACAGGACAGTAACTCAGTAACTGTGCAGAGCGAGGGGAAAGGGAGGCCTTGCGAGGGGTAGCAGCTACATGAACTACTGTACATACAGACGAAAACACACACTGTAAATTCTCCACCTGCGCTGACTTAACACATTGTTAAGCAGAGCTGCAGCCACTTTCTGCATGCACACCGGTGACTGTTAACAGACCTCAGTGAACACTTTAAATGCTGAATATTTATCTTAATGATTGAACACACATCTGTAGGCATTCCACACAAGGACATTAAGCTTAATCATTATCAAAACAAACTGCAGGGATAACCTCCTGCCAAGTGCAAAGTACTTTAATTTGAGACGGAATATATTTTCTAATAGTTTTCTGTTGAGTCAAAAGTCTGCGTTGGCATGAGACCAGCCCTCCCCTCTGTTTGAATGTCAGGAGGTGTTTTTAAAAGGTGTGTGTGCTGTTTGATTAAGAAGCAGCTAAAACAACTAAACAGATTCAGGAGCTACTTCAGTTCCAGTTCTCCAGCAGGTGCATTTAAAGTACTGATGAAGTAGCAGGTTTTTATTTATTTTTCTGTGTGATATTTATAGATCAAGATGTTTCAAATTCAAAGAATAGTTTAATATATGGGGAAATATTTGCTTTTTGGCTGGAATTACATGAGAAGATTGATACTTATACTAATATACGTGCATTAAATACAAGGCTACAACAACTACAGCTTCTTCCACTTGTGTTGATGTTTTCTGATACACCTCTTTCGTCCACTTCCTGGTCTTACTTACATGACCTGTTTTTCGTACTCTGACTAGTGCTATTCCGACATCACTCCTCTCCGCCCCCATACCCTTCATCTCTTCCTATCAGACCTCACCTCATTCCCTCTAACCTTCTCTCTCTTTTTCTCTTTCAATTCAGGGCCAGAGGTGATTTCCAGCTACAGCAGCAGTGCCATGTCTGAGGCGGTGGTGCCAGATGCCATGGCGTCCCCAGCAGTGGGCGGCCTGTACGGGGAGAAGGCGGGTGGCCCCATGGTGGACTTCAGTTACGTGGGCATCGATGCCATCCTGGAGCAGATGAGGAGGAAGGCCATGAAGCAGGGTTTCGAGCTCAACATCATGGTCGTGGGTAAGTAGTGCACACGTGAAGTTTCAGTGACATTGTCCAGATTTAGTTTGAACTAGCATAAGTGTGTCGGAGAGCAAGAAAGTTCTGAGTGCTGAGCCTTTTCACACACACCAGAACACAAGCATGTTAAGCATTACCAAATATTCCTGTCATTGCCCTGAGCTGCTACTCTTAAATATTTATTGGGACTGCTCAAATACAGAAGTTTAATTTCTCCATGAGGATTAATAAAATAAATGTAGGGATGTTTGCTAATTAATGGCTGTTAACGGACACACATGCCTTTGCCAGTGGCTGTACTCAAAACCTTTACTGACATTACAAGGCTGCATCCATAATAAAACACTGTACACTGAAAAGGTGGATGTTTGAGGATGAATTCTCTCTACCCCTGAAGCTTGTCATCATGTTGGACCCATTGCCATTGCACTTATGTGTGTTTATCTCAAAGCATCATCATTCTGCTGTTATAAAACTTGTCCTCTTATTCACTCTTATATACTCTTATTTCTCTCTAATCACGTTTGGATTGAAAATGGAGACCTCAAACTTATTTTAATAAGCAGCCACACACAGTCTGACTTAAAAACTTTTTCTCACTGAGCCGTCATCACTGTGATCACACAGCTTCAAAACAGGAGCTAATTCACACACACACACACACACACACACACACACACACACACACACATCTCAAGAGCAGACAGGCCACCATAAAACCCATCCCACCTCTGTGCTCTGTGTCTCCTCTGAATGATGTCGCGCCGGTTGGTCTGTGTTTCATCCTCAAATAAAAAGACCTGCTTAAGAAGCAGCCTCGGGGTTGAGATTGAGTTGTGTAAAGCTTCAGAGGAAGTGATAAACAAAATAGAACAAACTTAGTTTCCATGTAAAACTCTAAATGGATTTTCCATTCAGGTAAAATTACATTCCACCACTTAAAAAGGATAGCAGTGCTTTTTAACAGTGGATGATCGGGCTGGTATATTTATGGTTCTTCAAAGATGTGATATAGACGACTAAGAGCAGGTAGAGGGTTTTTTTTTTTTTTTTTTTTTTTTTTTTTTTTTTTAGGAGGAGGAGGAAATGTATTTTTCTGATGACAAAAACATTTTAGTCTTTTTCTTTCTCATTACCATCTCATTATCATTATGAAGATACGTTGTCATTGTTTTCTCTAATAATTTTGTTTGGTCTCGTGAAAAAGGATATTTCATCACTTTACAACATAATCTGTACTCCTCTGTTGTACCACATATGCAAGCATGGGACATTACTGTGACGGTTGTTTTTGGGACGATGTTTAGACCAAAAGGTGCCCCTAAAAGTGCTGCCAAAGGTTTGAACTTGAATACTTCTAATTTACTATGTAGCAGTGATGAGTTCTTAAACTTCCATGTGAATTATGAATTTTCTCCATTATAATCGGCATCTGTTGGCTTCTGCGCTGGTTTTACAGATCCATGTTTGCATGTTATGTGCACTACCAGCTGTCTGCGAATGAGGCTGTTTGAACGTGCATCTTCATAAATTAGTAAGGGTCCTGATGTTGACTCGACCTGAAGTTGACCTGCGAATGTTCACTGCCCGATCGAGCCCCCTTCAGACACATTTCATTAACCTTTGGTGACATTAGCATGGCGCGCAGTGGTCACAGATGCTCCCACCCATATATGCAGACAGTTAATAATGACTCAGATAGGGAGTCTCGCTGGTTCATTGGCTACTGCACTGAAATCTTATCCAGACAGAGAGCATTTCATCAGCCAACTGGCAAACTGAACTCCAAGTCTCTGTGTATTAAAAGAAAACAGCAACCGTTCATGTCATCATCATAAAAGTGTGTGCAAATGATATAATTTTAAAAAAGTATAAAAGTTTTCATATTTAACATCTATTCATTCCACTTTGGCTGTCTCATTTCTGATACACTGTCAGAATTAAAAACTTGAGGTAATATTTATTACAGGACTGTTGGGTTGTTTTATATTACAACGTACAGAGGATTCTTTATTTCTGGTCAATCTGTGCACATTAAACCAAGCATCCTGACTGTTTTAGAGAAAAACTGCGTTTACCTTGGATCCAATCTGTCTTATTGATGGTGTTTTTGGGTCGTAGTCATGCGTACTGATGGCTTTGCT
Organism: Scortum barcoo; assembly: GCA_023238725.1. NCBI lineage: Eukaryota > Metazoa > Chordata > Actinopteri > Centrarchiformes > Terapontidae > Scortum > Scortum barcoo. Next base: position 13,879,104 of record CM041547.1, read on the forward strand.
GGCAGTGTTTGTGCAGACAGACACCTGCAGCTTGTCACTGCCTAAGCCCAACAGCTGACAGCCCAGAGTCGACCTGCGGTTTAAACTGTCGTGGAAAATAATCATTGAATCATGTTTTGGTTTATTATGGCACTGAAGTTACTATGTTTAGACTGTTAGGTACCTGCAGCACAAGCAGACACTATAGTCGAGCGTGACTTTCTCTTTTTTTTGTTAATCTTGATGTGTGTTTATCTTTCACACTGTCTGCCGCTCTGACGGGTCTTTTTAATTTTTTTTGTGCTTACAGGACAGAGTGGCCTGGGAAAGTCGACTCTGATGAACACGCTGTTTAAGTCTAAAGTCAGCCGTAAGTCGGTGCTGGCCATGGCCCAAGAGAAGATCCCCAAAACAATCGAAATAAAGTCCATCAGTCATGGTAGGACCCTCTTGAACCTACTGACTCATCTGTGTTCCTTCATTTCGGCTGTTTCCTGTCCTCCATGGTGCACTCATCTCATACTCTGTTACTGTGTCTTGCGTGTCTTGTGTCACTGTTATCCTCTCTGTGTTTACACTCTTCTCTTTTGTCAGCCATGGTAAAGCCTTACATACTGCTTGTCTAGTCACTCCAAACATTTACAGTACCTCATCCCTCTTTTGCGTTTCTTTTTTTCCTTCTTTTTAATTACTGTAATCATGGCTTAAACGATCTCTGAGTATGTGTTGTGTTCTTAGCCTCACAAAACCAGCCCAGTTTCACATTTGGCAGCTGTTTTGAAAATGTTCTCAAATTTATCAACAGTTACTATCCTATCAAATCACTTTCTAAATAAATTTTAAGAAATAAGCAGTGTAATTGCAGAACCGTGCTACGTTTAGTAGTTGTTATAAAGGCCACAGGCTTTTTTAAGCATTATATTGTACAGTGTCCTGACCCTGTGTGTGTTTTTTCTTTGTGTGCAGACATCGAGGAGAAAGGAGTGAGAATGAAACTGACAGTCATTGACACACCGGGCTTTGGAGACCAGATCAACAATGAGAACTGGTACGCAGTAATTTTACCACCACTGCGTCGAATATAGAAACGACAAGAATTAAAGTGCATCTAACCACATGCCCTGCCCTTTCTCCTTACTTTTCCTGTTGTCTTACTTTTCCTGTTGTCTTACTTTTCCTGTTTCTGTTCTGTGGCTCTATATCCTTATCTTCCTCCTCCTCACTGCCTCCCTCCCTGAGCCCCTCCCACTTCCTCCTTTTACCCATCCACCCTATCTCTTCCTTTTTTTACCTCTGTGTTGCTTCTTCCTTTCCTCTTTTGTCTGTCCCTCTCTTCCTTTTCCCCTCCTCCCCCATCGTTCCCTCAATCCATCCCTGTCGTGGTCTAGCTGGCAGCCCATCATGAAGTTCATTAATGACCAGTACGAGGCGTATCTGCAGGAGGAGATCAACATCAACAGGAAGAAAAGGATTCCAGACTCCAGAGTACACTGCTGCATATATTTCATCCCCCCAACTGGACACTGGTAAGGACACATTCAGACATGGTTATATATAGACTCCTGAGCACATGCAAGCGCACTTAAAACATGCAGACCACAGTTAATGAAGCCTGAATATTCTGAATATTCCTGAATCTCTCTTCAGCACCCAACACAACACTGAAATGATATCAGTTTGACCTAGATGAGAAAGAACACAAGATGTTGGACCCTCTCATGTCTGTATGATAAAGATGAAGTTACCACCAGCAGCCAACTAACTTAGCTTTAATGTGCCATGCAGAGTTTTTTTTTTTTTTGCAAACAAATGAAAGTTGTATTTATATTTAGTGTTATTCACCAGATTAAATGTATATCATTGAATGCACCCCCCCCCCCCATAAGCAATTTGCAAAGTTGATTACTAATTTAAAAAACTGAAAAAGAACTAAAAAAGAAAAAAGAAGAAGAAAAGGAAAAAAAGCTGCTTCATAGAAGACTGGACTGGAAAGGCTGAAAACGGGGAAACAGCAAGCCTGGCTGTTTTGTTGTATCTTTATTTGTTTAATCCATACAGAAATGACAATGGGCTAGCTCTTTCCCCCTTTTTCCAGCTTTTTACAAAACTGCCTGCTGCTGGCAATAGCTTCATGCTAAGCGTGCAGACATGAGGTTGGTATCTATCTTCTATCATCGATCATCATCAAGAAAGCAAATATGTTTATTTTCAAAAGTGTTCAACATCATAGTGGTGATCAAATGGTGACATTGGTTATCGGCCAAGTCACTTAATAATAAAAGCTGACTTGCTCTTTTGTGACAATGCAAAAAAAAATAAAAAAGAAAAATCAATCACAACCTGCCGGTGTTTCTGTTAAGTGTGTTGAACATGTGCCAACAAGTCAATATATCGATATATTCTGTCTGTTTTCGAGCTTTCTAGTGTGAAGCACTGAGAAACATTTCTCTGCTCTCTGACCCCTCATACTGAACACACACACACACTTCCCCACAGATTTCCGCTCAGCACCATACAACATATCCCAGAACACGTCCATTACACACACACACACACGCACACACAGACACACACAGAGAGAGAAAAGATCGGCTGCTTTCACCAGGCCCTGAAGCAGCACAGGGTCCCGAGTTTCTCTCCCTGGCTCTGATACAGACACACACATCTGGCTATGATCGAGCTGCGTAAACTTCGTCCCTCTCCACACAGTGTTGGTTCAGCCGCTCGCTGTTCGGAGCTCGGGGCGGGGGTATACTAGCAGAAGAAACTGGCGGGGGTGCACACAGTCTCATGTGTCCATCAAGTGATAGATTCACCGCACATTTTTATAGCTTTTGCATTTGTGTAACTCAAGTCGAGTGCAGCCATCCAGGCCTGGGAAAATGTTGAGGGCAGCTGTGGATCGTCGGCCTTGTTTGAGCGCGCACACACACAGTCGACCATAGAGCGCCATTCAAGTGCTGCACTTCTATTAATGTTTGTGTCGTGGCCTGTCTTTACTCAGGCAGGGGGCTGGTGTGAAATGGCCCCCTGTCTGTGTGCCCCATCCAGCAATGTTTCATGTTGATCCAGCACTGCAGATGTCACATGGGCCGGCCAGCAGCTGCTCAGGGATTGCCTTAAAAAGTCTAATGGGAGAGAGGCAGGAAGGGCGAGAGAGACAGAGAGCGTCAGAGAGTGCGCCGGTGTCTGGGAGCATGTAATCAATTTTGCACTTTTTTTTTTTTTTTTTTAGTGCGCTCTTGCATGAGTGCACAAGACCTCCGCGTTGACAAAGGCCTCTCTCTGTCGAAGTGTTGTTAGCCAGACCAGAATCCGCCGCCGTGACCACATGCAGACGCTTTTGTCAAACTGCGGAAAAAGGCCTGACCGCAAATCCTTTCAACCTCACCAAGCAGCTGTTCACACAGTGTATTGTATAATTAGGTCATGCATACAACACTTTGGAGCTGTAAATGCTGTACGTTAGCAGCTGTAGTTCATCCTCGTCTGTGTGAGTTGTTAGGAACAACTGCCCTCTGGTGGAAGAGTTTTGTGTTGCACCTCATTTAATGTTTCACATTCATGTTTTTACATCCAATGTCTGTTTCTCTTGTCTCTCTTTCCCTCATGGTTTCCTGTGTTGTTTCTTTTCTTTTTTCCCAGTCTGCGGCCTCTTGATGTTGAATTCATGAGACGTCTCAGTAAGGTGGTCAACATTGTCCCAGTCATTGCCAAAGCCGATACACTCACCCTGGAGGAGAGGGACTTCTTCAAAAAGAAGGTAACATCTTTCTGGCTCCATTTCCTTTCTTGGGTTTTTTTTTTTTAAATATATTTTTGTATTACTTTATGTCAGTTTTCTCCCATTAAATCCACTTTTATAATCCAGAAACGTCCTCTTCTTGTCTCCCTCTCCACACTTGCATTTTTTCATGTTTGTGGCGCAGTAACTGGAGATGGGATAAGTTCCTGTGGTTTTCTGTGGTGGTTCTTTCTTTAATTCCCCTCTCATTCTCTGAACAGTCACAAAACGTGGCCACATTCCAGCAATAGCTTGAGAGCATCTCCCTCTTTCTTTCCCACTCTTTGCCCTTTACTTTCTACACTTCCTCTACTCAGTTAATAAGGCTGCAGCCATTCATTTGTATGTTTTTATTGGCAGCGTCTTCAAGGATCTCAGGATTTCCCCTCTTCTCATTAGCAATGAGAAGGCGAGACTCCCCCCTGGTTTATGCTTGCATGCATGCTTGTGTGTGTGTGTGTGAGTGACTGTGAATGAATGTGTGTGTGGCACGGTGTGTCCACAGGTTTATGCGTAGGCATCCATCTTGTGAGGTTTTTCTGTTTTGTTTGTATACAGACGGCGATTAACGACTAAGCCTAAACTTTTGGGGTAGATTAGAAGGCAGATTAGTGTTAATACCACCTTAATCTGTACACTGTGCAGATTTAGGTTCATTTGTTTGATGTCTCTTTAGGCTGCATCAAGCATGTCTGCCTAATTACTCCTGCAATTAAAGGCCTTAGCTTGTATCCTTTCAAAACCATGGTGGGTTAAAAGTTTGCCGTGTTTCTCTTTAGATCAGGGAGGAGCTGCGAGCCAATGGGATCGACGTGTACCCTCAGAAAGAATTTGATGAGGATGCCGAGGACAGAATGATTAACGAGAAGATCAGGGTGAGGCGATCATTTCAAAGCACCGGCCCGAAGTGACTGTATCATTCTCATTAATCCTCGGACATGCCTTTCCACAGAGCATTGTCATCCTTAATCCATTCAGAATCATATTTAATGTACTTAACTTGAATAATTTCTGACTCCATTGTCTGTTGACCACTAACCTTCGAGCAGGAGATGATCCCATTTGCTGTGGTGGGCAGCGACCAGGAGTACCAGGTCAACGGCAGGAGGCTGCTGGGGAGGAAGACCAAGTGGGGAACCATTGAAGGTACAACTCTCTTCTCTTTTTTTGTTCTAGAGTCACTTAGAGGGCACATCTGTCAGTATGCATATTACTAACCTGGAAGTAGTTTTGTTGAGAAGAAAAGACAGAAAAGAGATGAGTAAATGCGTCACGCAGCCAATAAAACAATGCTCCATTCAGTTTTCAGACTGGTGTCATGTGCCATGCAGCTGGCTCAGACCTCCAGCAGACGCAGCATGTCTGAAGGGGCCTGATTTGTTTACTCGGTTCTCCAACCCCACACATCCCCTTTCATTTCACAGAGGATACACTGTGATTGCTCAGGCCAAAAATATAATATGCAGAGGAGAGGAAAGCTTTGAGTATAGTTGATCTATGTTTCATAAAATTAAAAAATTTCCATCGTGTAGATTAATTAATTAGTTGCTTTTGGGTTATTTTCTTTTTGTTTGTTGTTTTACTTGTTTTTGTTGCTGTTGTTGTTCCTATTCAGCTTCCTCAGTTGGCCAGTAGAGTACCAGCACATTGTTGTATTGTGTTAACATCCATTCTCATCCAGTCTTTCAGTATTTAATTATGTTATCCACTCCAGACAGGAGGTAACACCCCTCTATCAAGTGTCTCATTAAGGAAGTTTCATTTCCTGCAGAGTGTACACACACACACACACACACACATACATTTCTTTGAATTGTTAGTCTTATGTCTTCAGAAGGACTCTATATAGATAGCAATGAAGTTAGAAACAGAGATCTTCATTGTGTGAGGGTATCTGAGTGTTGAGACGACATACAGTATCTCTGTGTCTGCAGGGACATCACACTGAGGTCTCTGATTCCACCTAGTGGACTGTTTAGGAAACTTACATGTCTCTTGGTCTCCATTTTTTTGCCAGTCACAGCTACTGTCGTCTTTCTTACCTAATTTTTAACCATTTCTCACAACTCAAAACTTCTGTCTCCTTCAGTTGAGAATATAGCCCACTGTGAGTTTGCCTATCTACGGGATCTCCTCATCAGGTGAGGATACTTTGTCTCCACGTTCATCTGTCTGTTTTCATGCAGCCATCTGTCTATGTGCAAGTGTGTGTTTAAAGATCACCTCCAACTATGTTTTATTACATCTAAAAATAGTCATTCTTCATAAAAAAATAATTAAAATGAAGTTGATTTCTTAAGCCCATTAAAGAATTCTGAAAACAAATAAATATGTAAATGTTTTTTATTTCAAAATGTAACTTCTGGAAACAAGATGTCTTCAACATCTCTGATAAATCTGTTTTCATTGTATGAGCACTGGAGGTTTTAACTCTCAGCATCACACTTCTGAAAGTTGCTTATTGGAACACAATACATTTCTAAACTAGTCATTATCTTAAATCTAAATCAAAGATGCGTAGGACCAGCAGGATTTTGTTCTGCCACAGACTAACATTTCCTTTACAGCAGATGAATGAATTTATTTTTAAAGTCTGAACAAACATCCTTCTGCACAGCAGAGGTCAGACATCCAAGTGAAACAGCGAAACACATTTCTGAGAGGAGAGGGACTTCGGTTTGCGAAGGTTACTCTTCGACTGGTTTCTAAAGTGTGCGTATATATATGTGTGTTTCTTTCAGGACCCATATGCAGAACATTAAGGACATCACCAGCAGCATCCACTATGAAATGTATCGTGTGAGGCGCCTCAATGAGAACAACACCCACGCCAACGGTATCCCAGAACACCATCTTGCCGCCCACGAGATGTAGGCGCCACCTGCCCCCGCTCGCTGCAGTTGGCCTCAACCGGGTGAAAGTCAATTGCTAAGAGACTTTGACCTTTATTGACAGTCTGCCCACCACTCCAGCCCTCCATCCATCTCCATCTCACAGGTGGGATAGAAACTTAAAAGCCTGCCAGAGGGACTTTTATTTTCAGTGACTTTCTGAGGCCGAATTGGACTGTTCATGTCAGTTTATTGCCTCATTAACAAACACTATCCTCTCACTATCGCTGACAAAAGAGAGTGAAGAGACATTTGATTCTTCGCAAAGTGCTGCAGCTTCATTTTTACCTGCTTCCAGACCTTACAGTTAACCTTTTGCAGGTTTTAACTCATGGTGCCAAACATTAAGCGTCGGCCAAACAGAACGAACTTACAGCGTCAGAGTTGCCTTAATCAGGACAACATTAATGTCGTCCACTTTTACATTTTTTTCAAGTTTGATGGGTTTTTTAGCAGTGCTTATAACAATTCATGCCGTACCAGAAGCACAGTCTTCTGTCTTCATGCACACAGCTGTATCAACATATGTGAGAAGTGATGATATTCATTATTGCACTTGATCACCACATCGTCTGTCATCGACAAGCATGTTGGAACGGTGCTGGGTAGCGCTTTTGCCGACATGTGACACACATGCACAGTCCTACCAGTCTGTGAGATGCAGCATCATTCAGCTCTCTCTTCATAGTTAAACAGAAAAAAGGTTATCAAATAGCACATCATATGTTTGACTTTATCATGTTTTTTTTTGTTTTTTTTTTTTTTTGTTTTTTTTTGTTTTTTTTTTTTTGTCACAAGCTGTGTTTTGCTTTAACTGTTAAGTGTTCATGTCATGTTAAATATGGATGTCTGGTCCTTGACGTCTTTTTAAATTCCCAATTATAAATGTCATTGTTTATTAATAGAAATATCTTAAGAGTGATTTAAGATGAGTAAGTATTTATGCACGGTATAAAATGTGAAAGTTTGTCATCAGTTGTGGTCCACTTATTCACACACACACACACACACACACACACACACACACACACACACTTAAACACACAAACACAAACACTGCACACACACACATACTTTTCCTGCTTTTGGGCCCATCATAGTGCCTTATTTATTGGAGAATGTTTGCAAGCATTTTGGCTGAAACTGGAAAGCAGGTTTGTTAGTGCCAACATTTAGACATTTGTTTAAATCCTTCTCTAGTCTTCCATTGACCAGCCCACATTTCCCTTCTATTTTCCATGATATACCAAGGATCTTTTATCTGTTTGAACCATATATAATTCCCTAAGCTGTCACTGTCATGCTCTGTCCTGTATATTCTTTTGTGTTCTGATGCAATTTTTGTACTTGTATTATTGATAATAACAAATTTCCCTTTTATCATATTTTAAAGAAATAAAGATTAAAGTTGTAAATATATACCATCTTTGATTTATTTATTAATTCTTTAATGTTTTCCTCTTAAAACTACTGTATTCTGTTTTTCCCCACATCAATACATTTTACAGACCCAGCCAGCAGAGGATGAACAGCCACACTGCGTGAATTCATCAGCTCACGTCCTCTGACTGTATACACTTTAGATAATTTTCTACTACACTGGATCTCCATAGCATTTAATCGCAGGTGTAATTCACATGCTGGAGCATTTTAATTGCCGTGTCATTAAGCTTTTCCTTGATTAGCCTCTGAAATCAATATGGCCGCCTGCTAGGTCAGTGCATGGCTGATTAGCACTAATTACTTGAATGCGTGAGTGTTTTCTTCCTTCAGTAAGCGAGATGGGAGAAGACGAGTCCCAAGCTCCAGACGAGGCCTCGGATCGGTGTGAGGGTGGTGCAGACGTCAGCGTCCTGAGTTGGTGGAGCTGCGGAAGAATGTAGGCAGAGATAATAAACTGATGTCGAGTACAAAATTGCTACAAAGTGATGGTGGTTTTATCTCAAGCTTATTACGAAAAGTTCAGCGCTCTTCGTACATGTGAATTTAAGATAAACTGAACAGTTAGTGAGATGCTTATCTGAGGTCAAAGGGTCATGCATTCAAGTTTTCATTCAGTCTCTCGAACCTTAAAATATAACTAAGTCTTAGACGTTTGCATTATTTGATGTTTTTCCATCAATTTCCACCCACCCCACCCCCCACCCCCCCACCCCCCATGTAGAGTACCTCAAAATGGCGACACGCGCTGCAACGTGCCTCAAAATGGCGTCTGTCACCGTGCCCCATCTTCCGCAGTGTTCGGATGGCACGTGCCTGAAGACGCCCACAGCCCCCAGATCTTCTTGCAAACCCGTACCCTCAACTCACAAGTTGAGACCCCCACATTCTCATACTCCTCTTGCACACCCCCCCACCAACCCCCACCTACCAACTCTCTCCAATCTCCCCCGGGAACAACCGGGAGAGCAGCTGCGTCTCCACTCACGGGCTGGCCGTGGCTCGTCCCCTCCCTGCACGCCACCCAGCAGTCGTCCTGTTGGCAGTCACCCAGCGCTTCACCGCCTGCCTTAATGACATTCATTAATGAGCTGCATTCTCTCTGGGTACTAATGAAGTCGGACGACTCAGACTCAGAGAGAGAACCTGTGTTGGTTACAGACAGTAGAGTTGTATTTCAGGTTGTTATGTTCTGCAGACTGTGATGATACAGCACCTCTGCTTGAGTGCGTATTAAGTTTTACACACCGGGCATGTCAACTTGTGTGCGTGCTCTAGACTGCACCATGCCAGCTGTTTCGATGCTCGGTGGCACCTGAACAGCTTTGCCACTCTGCTGCCAGATTGCACTGCAGATTCAAGTATGTCGTCCACCCTCGCACAATTTTGCCACACAGACGGACAGACTGCTTGGTGTTATGGGATGGGTATTAATACATGGGCAGGGTTGGGCTGGGGGGGCGACTGGCATGCGTATTGGTCAGAGCTGGCACAGTGTGATGGATGGGACCTATCAGAGCAGAGCGTGCCCTCTGGACAGGAAGCTTTTTGACGAATGCTCATCCTGATTAATGTGAGACTGTGTGATTATGCAGGGATAGTTACAGTGGTGTATCAGTGTATTTGGGGGAGGGCAGCGCTTGAGAGCGATGTACCATATCTAATGCTAAATTAAAAGCTGAGTTTTGTGTGTCTTTGACATGTGCACTTGGCTCTTCCCAACAGGCAGACACTAATGCAGGATGAATGCGTGCTCTCGTATGAAGCTCCCTAAGCGTTGCATTGCGCCTCTTCGCCACATCTTGTTATGAAGTCTGCCCAGCTCATCTGCATAGAGCCAATGTTCCACCAATTAACACCTGTTTGTAAGATGAGTATAACTATTTAGCATGCATTGAGTCTTTTTTTTTTCCCCCTTTGATTTATTAATTAGCCAACTTGATTGCAAAATCTGTGTGGAGATATCTGTGCTGGCGTGATGATGCCTGTGTGTGTGTGTGCGTACATGGGTGATCATGTTGTGCATACATTTATCTTTGTATGTGCATGTGTGTAGCTGCGTATGTGCATGTTTACCTCATACCCCCCCCAATCTCATGGTGGTACGAGTTGTTGTTTGCCCCCATTTGTCTCCTCTCCCCAGCCCCCTCCTCCCCAATATGCTGTTTCTTTTCTCCTTTGTTGGCAGACTCCTCACCTTCTCCTCCTCCATGCATCCCTTCCTCCCTGCCTTATTTTCCCCCTCCCCTCCCCCCCTCTCTCTCTCTCTCTCTCTCTTCGATGTCAGTTTCCACGCCTGCTCCTGGCTCTGTGCCAGGCACTCAGACATGTAAGGGGGGGTCGTGGGGGAGGAGCCGTCGACCGTATGCAAATGATCCGACTTTATGCAAATCAGCCCTGCCGTTAATTAAAAGTCAGCTGCAAATTCAATTAGCCGACCGAACAGAGAGGGAGGAAATGGGTTTGCATGGATCAATGTGATGGGAAGGTGGTGGTGGTGGGGGGGGGGGTAAAATCCCCAAATATTGTGTGATTGAGGTCTCGATAAACAAAGAAATCACAGCTCAGCTCTGGGGGGCTTTCAGGGAGAGTGAGTTTTAAAAAAGACGACATACGCGGTTCAGAGAGTCACTTTAATGTGGGAGTAAACTCCTCAAGCTGTCTAAGTGATGCCAGTCGCTGGTCATAACACAGGAATGCAGCAGTGCGCTGTTCGACATCCAACGCTGGCATGCCGGTTGACATACACACAGCTCGAAAGCACTTGAGAGGGAAAGATCCAGACAGAGGAAGAGGGAGATGAGACAGTCAGAGAGAGAGAGAGAGAGAGAGAGAAGAGCATCGTTGGTAGCTCCTGCCTCTGGCTAATTACTGTGAGTAATTAAACTGGCCGCAGATGTGTGTCAACGGTTACGCTGCTGTTGTGGAAAAGACTGTGAGCGAGCGCGTGAGTGTATGTGTGCGTGTACCCATGCATGCCTTTATGCGTTAAATATATAATGTTAATGCCTGCGGAATCTGAAGGTTTTGTGAAATTTGGTCTTCATCTCCTCCACTTCCCTCGACTTGGCGTGTGGTGGGCACTTTAAATCCAAAGCAGTTTGCTTTGTAAGGAGTCATTTTGAGCACAGGTGACCTGAAGTGATGGTTTAGTTTCGTGGTCAACTCCACAGACGAGAATCAAACTCTTTTGTCATCAAAAGCCGTTTGTGCATCTGTGAAACTACATCCAGTGAAACATATTGGCTGCTGCATTCCTCACTGATCCTCAGAAGTTAGTCTGGTGTCACGGTGGCACCTCAAACACTCTGGAGATCGCGTCGCAATGTCTGCTTCTGAGATAGATAGGGAGGACGGGTGCAGGTGGTAGATGGTTGTGTGAGATCTGCTTCTGGCACTCCTGCCAAGAACCATCCAACAGAGGTGATAGACGGGAGCGAGATTGGGATGAACGGAGCGAAAGAGTTTGAAAAAAAAATGGATGTGAAGAAAGAAAAGGGTGGGGGAGAAATGAGTGGGGGGAAAAAGAGGGATTGAAAAGGATTCGGTTGGATGCAGAGAGGAGATGAGGAGGAGACAGAGTGTGTATGTGTGTCTTAGTGGGGAATTTCCTGTCTGTTAACAGAGGAAGATAAAGTCCCCTGAGCAAAGTGAGAAACTCAATACATCCCATAATTGTGTCGATGGATAGCTTCTACACTGGCTTGTACTCAGAAAGACTCCCGATCAATACGCTGCTGAGGTCCTGCTGTATTCATTACAATGTCTTTTTTTTTCACACTGAATTATGTTTTATCTTGTCCACACCATGCAGGGTGCAGGTAGTTTTTTTAGTTTTTAAAGCTGCTTTCAAACTGATATTCCACCTAAAATCTGCTTTTGAGTATTAAAGCAGATCCCCTGCAGATCTGAAAGGTGTAAGAGGTTTATGTTTTGCTAAAATAAAAGGGAAAGGAGTCGGCAGGGAGGCATTTTTACAATGCAAAAAAAAATGATGAGGGAGGTGGCAAATTCAAATCTTACAAACATTAACAGCTTCAGCATTTATCTAGGAAAACCATTGCATGATTATGAGTGAATCCCTCTGCTAAAATCAACTGATGCATGCAAGAAGCAAGAGCTTCATTATTTTGTGATTGTTGGAAAAAAAAAAATGTGAAGGTTTAGGAATTTGTGGGAGCGAATGGAGAGAGAAAAGGCCTGGTTTCTCTATGGTGAGCTGTGTGTGTGTGTGTGTGTGTATTTGTGTGTATTTGTGTGTGTCTGTGTATATCATTTGCATGCAGGGCTTACCACACACTAAAAGATCCAATCAGTGTACATGTGCCTGGGGAAAAATCCCAAATGCGCTTCTGTAGAAAGGACGCGCTTGCCAGATTGCTGTTTGACTTTCCTGCTCGCAAATTTCATCAGAGACGGGGAGAATAAAGCCAGTCGGCTCCCTGGAAGAAGGGCCTTTTAGAACCGACTCGATGCACGCGGCCAGGTGAGACTGCGGGTGAATAGCAATGGAGGTTAAGGACAGAAATGATGCAAGCCGGAGCAGAAAATGGAAAGGTTTGTCAACAAATGGAGCGAGGAGGAAGAGCGAGCTTTTGTTTTGTGGCGTGCACGTGGCAGTGATGGAGGCCGTTTGCTGGACAGGTTGGGAGGTAGAGAGCAGGTTGGAGAGGACGCTCATGTAATGAGAAATTAATTTTCCTCATGGCTGCACATCAGTTTCAGCCACCGTGATACGGGGGAGGAAGGTGTGGATGCTTGTTTGGACACACACACACACACACACACTCTTACGGGGACATAAATACTTCAACCACACTAAAATAGCCCCTCCTCTACTCATCTGCTGATAATTGGAAAACAGTAGAAAAATAAGAACCCAGGAAAGGAGAGTGTGACAGGATGAAACTGTGAGCAGAGAAGCACCCTCATTTCATGCCCCAGAGTTGTAACGCCAAGACTCGGTTTATTGTCTGTCCATCTTTTTGTCACCCAGGTTATGGAACAGCCATCAGGAGTCTATAGGGACACTGAGGAGGAACAGATCACAAACAGCACAACACAGATAGGTGCTGTGTGTGGGTGTGTCCTCTTTATTTCCCCACTGCTCGCCTGTCACAAGCTGCAGATGTGACTGGCGTTATAAACCCCCTCACAAAGCCTCGGATGCCTGCCTAATTAAAACAGATCGTACAGCAGGAGGTCAATGGGGGTACTAAAGCAGATACTCCTTTAAGCCGGGAACCGCGTTTCAAACACATTTGGTTTCACCTTCTTGGCCCTCTTTTATGTCAACGATGCCAAACTGTTAACTGAAAAGTAAACTCCTTTATTGCCATGTGCGCATCTGTCCTCCGGGCTTTTGCACCCTTCTCCATCATCTCGTCTCTCTTCTTTCTTTCTTCTATGAGAGGTTTGACATATAGCGAGGGTTTAATATTGTGCGAATGCTGACCACCCACTTCACTCGAGCGCACACCACACACACACACACACCAACCACACTCCTCCCCCTGTGGCTGCGGCAGTCAGTCAGTCAGATATGAACCAATAAAGCGGGCCTCCCTAAGCCTGCAGTGAGAGGCAGAGGGGGAACGTGCTCTTTATTAGAGGAGAAATGTTGGTGCAAAGTCCCTCTGTAAATTCACTCCGCGCCGCTCCACTGATCCTCCGCCTTCTCTCCGTCTCCACAGCGCCTCAGCCTCCGCTTTGTTCCCGCATCTGTCTCTGCTCTGATAGATTCAATATTGTTTGGCCTGGTGTAGGACATGGATTTTTTCTTTTTTGTTTTGTTTGGTTTTACTTCCCACATGATGCAGCTGGGAGGTCTTGAGTAGTTTTCACCCACCATACTTTTGACAACAAAAGCATTTCTGTGTTGGCCGCATTCCTGCGAGAGGTGGGTGGAGAGCCCGCTATTGATCGATGACTGTCATATCAGGGGAGATGTATTTAGATGCCGAATGTTCCGCAGACAGTGAGAGGAAAGGGGCAGAGTATGTGTCTGCATATGTGACAGAAACATCCCGAATCAGCAAAGTATTATTACTCATAATTAGTGGTTCTGTGTAACGGTGACTTTCTGGATCACAACGGACCACTCTTGACCCCCCCAGGTTATTCTGGCTACAGCTGCTCATTTCTAGCTAGCGAATTTTTGCCATCTGAAATGACTGCACATAGTCACATGCACGTACACATAGCCGGTCGACTTCATCTTGTGCACCCAGGTGATAAGAAAGGCTGTTGTGTCGAACCATTTGATCACCACTGAGGTTGAGGAAATGAAAGTTTTCTGTTCTTTGAGTGTGTGAGCAGGAGTAAAAGAGGAGGGAGAAAAAAAAAGTGTAATCAGATCTCTGAATAAAATCTGTGCCATGATGTGATGAAATAAAATATTCTGAACAGTATAGAAAGTAACGCAAGATGTGTGTTTATCACTGGTCTGTAACTGATTTTTTGGTGGTGTCTTTCGCTCTCAGCGCTGTGTCATATGCTCGTGAAAACACACACACACACACACACACACACACACACACACACACACCCCATCCTTGTGCGTCCCACCTGCTCGGAGGCTTGGAGAGGACAAGGCTGTCTGACAAAACGATTTCCGCACACACTCTGTGTCCTATTTTTCACATTTTATCTCCATCCACTGATTTGACTGTTTGTCTCTTTGTTTGTCTGTTGTTCATCTCCTCCAGGATGTTCAAGGTGTCCCCATAAAAAAACGACATCTTTTATTGGACCTCGATTGTCTTAGTGGTATTGCCAAAGAGTCTGTTATATTTACTGTGTGTGCTTGTGTCTGTCTGTCTGTGTGTGTGTCCCACATTGGCAGCCTATCCATTAACCTGGTGCTAATCTACACACTGCAGAAACAAGTGGATTAGAGCCTGCCTTCCTCAGCAGCCAATAGCATTTGACAGATAGTATCCTTCACTCATGCACACACACATGCAAAGGCGCACACATACACACCAGCGCGCAAGTAGTGTAGTTTTGTGCTGCTGCAAATAATATTACAGTAGGCCCCCCACATTGAAATTAGATTTATCTAGTATGACTCACAGCTGTGTGTGTGTGTGTACATGTCTGTGTATTCTTGGCGTGCATATTTACACCTGTTTTTTTCTGTTTTGGCTACTGAAAACACCCAACCCCTTTCATCACTCATATCACTGTCAGTTGAAGAACACAACCTTGTTTTTTTTCTCCTCCACAGGGCTTTTACGGCCCAGCTAATGACATAAAAGACAGGGGAAATGGGGAAACACTGTCCCTGTAATCCCAGTAAAACTCCAAGTGAGACCGCTTTATGAAGGAAGTGTGTACTTTTATAAATTTGACTATTTACAGCTCTCCTGCTCATGTTCCATTCATTACTAAGAACCCCTGGAAGCTTTGATTCATTAAGTAGGACGTCTGGGTTCAAAGACACGCAAGAGGAGGCGGCATTATGCTTTGCAGATTGTTGGAATGGATGCAGAGATACTGTGAAAGAAAGAAAGCAAGAAAGCACAAGGGTGTATTCTTATCCTTCACTCAGGGGATGTAAATATACAGTACATCCTCTCCCCACGGCTAAAAGCATGATGCTATGTTAGTTAGGTATTTTTCCGAGAACACACACCGTGTAAATATGGAGCTGCATCTCACTGTGCAGCAGTTTTTAACGTATAACCATATGATAGTTTAGTTAACATAGTTTATGTCTCGTGTTGTGATGTTTTTTTATATTTTGGATCGCTTTACTGTTACCAACATTACATCTCTGTTGAACCTTTATTTATCACATCACATACCCTTAACTAGTTAGGTATAGATATTTTTGACATTTAGTCTGTCAGTACCTATATTTATGGCACCTACTATTTCTTAAATTGTGAACATTTGCACTTTACTGATCACTTTTATACTTTATTTTGTTTTTGCAACTTTTGCACAACAATTTTCCTCTGCATGAACAAAGTAACATCTTCTCTTATTTTCTCTTTCTTTTAATGGAGATTTCCCCATTGCATTGTTTTTAGTGTTCAAGGGGTGTGACAAAGGTCACAACACGAGTTCAGTTCTTTTTTTCTTTTTTTATTAATCACAAAGAAAGCTGCGTGTGTGAGCTAAGTTGACTTCCAAGGCTTCCATCACAACTAATAAGACTTATAGTAAGTGCAAAATCTCATTGTTTTCAGCAGATGAATGGATAAAAAGGAAAAAAAAAAAAAAGATATCCTCGGGCATTACATTAAGTGCCCAAATCTAACTTGAGCCAGAAGTGAATAGCTTCACATATAGACAAACCCAGAAGGTATAAAAATGGAAACCCCAACGTTGTAGAAGTGGTCATGTAATTTTCATAGTTTCTTGCTTTAAAAAGGTTCTCGTGAAGGATGCTTTTAGTCTTCTGACCTCTCAAGGCACTTAACACATGCCATTCACACATGCAGTCATACACTGATGCTAGGGCCCTCTGTGCAAAGTGCCAACCTGCTCATCAGAAACACAGATCTTCTTCTGAGCAATACCTCTAGTTTTAGGAATTAAACATCTTCGCCTTGCTTAAGACTTAAATGAGAAGATTTATATGACTCATGTATTCATAGTTAGTATATAGCTGGAGCCAGCAGCCAATTAGCATGACTTTGCATAAACAAGTAAATATGATGACCTGAGAGAAGCTGCATGAAAAATCTGTATTAAACATTACAATATGCTTTGGACAATGGTCACCTGTAATGTTAAATATGAGAGATTTGGAATTAATTAAAGGTATGAAGGACCTGCGTCACTTGTTCACAGCTCTGATGCACGGATAGCTCGTGCCCTTTTCACAGCATCTGCCCAACAGCACCGCATGAAGGCAGCTCAGCCTCTAAGAGGTTCGAAGGATGCAAATCTCTGTAAAGTCAGACAGGGGTTTGCGGTGCGCTAATGTCTTGAGGTGGATTTATCCAGGATTTGGGAATCTTGTTAAAAGAATGAAAGGGGATTTTCTGGCTGAGATTACAAGAATCAGAGCAGGGGAGATAAAAGTTAGATGTACCTGCCGTTCCTCTTCTTCTCTCTCCTCCTCTCCTCCTCTCCTGATCTCTACGTCTTACACCACAGAGTGAAGATCTCTCGCACTTAGTAATGACTGGACAAAACAAAGGAGTGCACACTTGTAGGGTAAAAAAAAAAATCATTTACAATCTTATTTCATCCAGGCTACGGAAATGTGTGTGTGTGTGTGTGTGTGTCAGGGACAGTCAACCTAAAAGACACAATATGCCTAAATGGGAGCTGGTGGTTGAACAATGTGTCTAAACTGTGCTGTGTGGAGAGCAGACCAAGGCCTCAGGGAGGTGTTTATCCTGTTGGAGGTTTTCCTTTCTGATTCAATGGCCATGTTGGACCCTGCCGCAGGGATCCACGCATACACACGCATATAAATAAAAGCCTAATGCACCAAATGAATACAGTCGCAGGGGCGCAGAAGACGGGACGCACTGTAATGGAGGCAGAATGACTGAAAAACTCGCCCCGTTTAATGGAAAGCTGATTCATCAACCCTGTGATTACGTCCCATGACTTAAGCTCAGAAAACACACCGCTCTATTTAAGTATTTAAGGTGCTGTTAGATGGATGTTACTGTATACTTGAGCTCAACAGCCAAACAAACACACCCTGCTCATCAGTGCTCCTTCAAACTCGCAGAGCAACACGCAGCATCAGTGTTATCCTGTGCACAAGGTATTTTATGACCTGGGAATGAGAGTGTGTTGGTGATTTAGTCTGAGCCACTCTGTTCTTTTCCTATTAATTACAGAGCCAGGACTGTGTACGAACACCGCGCACGCCCACAGAATGGACAGCTAGTGGGCTGTAAGGAGATATTCACTGAATTTGACGTAAAGTGTATTGGATAAGAATTGTTGACTACACCTTGACAGATAGGAGAGTGGTGTTGATCCTCTCATCTGTCTGCCAGAAAGTCGAACTTTTGATTTATCCTTACTCAGTGCTTACCTGACTGACCTCCCCCTCAACAACACTGGTCGTCTAACAGCCTCTTGTTGGAAAGCCAACATGATTGCACAATGGCAATCTACGGAAAAAAGACACAATATGGCACACGTCTCCATCAGGTATTGAAGAGTAGAGAGAGGAGAGTATTGGATTTAGGTTGCAAGTTGGAAATCAATCCTCTTCAGCTGCGGAAACATCTGATAACAGAGGTTTCCAAAAGGATCAGTCAGTTTGGCAGGAAATCCTGTGCACTTCTAAGATAAATAAACACCATAGAGATTCGATTAGTGAGTCATTTAAACCAGCTTAATGAAAAATATATGCCTTTCACTGTATTCATTTTGGGTTTCCATTCACCATATTATGTGTTTTGTCATTTAGTCCTGTGTGAATTTTCACATTAATAGTGTAATGATCAAAGAGGGCGGCTCTAAAGCAACGTATACTGTAGGTGATGTTAGCTCATTTCAGAGGGCAAAGCAAACAGTCAATGTAGTCATATTTAGCTTTGTTGATTGATTCACGGTATCAGCTCGTGCACTGAGGAACATGCCCAGTAAACTTTGAATAGCAATCCCACCAACATTTAAGAGTGTTGTCTGAAGTCTAAACTCAAAGCAGCCTCTGTGTTTGGGACATGTTGGCGTCTCAAGGGTACTGTACCAAGAGTGTTTGGTGGAAACGTGGCTTTAGCTGTAGCTCCTAACAGTGCCCTCAAACACCAGAAGTTGAGTATTCTGCTCATTGTTGGGTGTCTAAGGTACCTCGGAAATGTTAAATTGGGATTTTATTTCTTCAGTTGTTTTGCGTTGTCTCGTTGTGCTTAAGTTTTCTACGGAATCATTTTCCGGTTGTCATGGCTAAGGTTTTGTTTTACTGGGCAGGATAGACTTTTTAATCCCATTTTAATAACTAGTGTTTTGGTTAGGATTAGTTTCTGGTATTTTGCTCCAAAAAGGTGTCTCACAATGATATTGCAGGGCGTCTATGGTTTCCCACAGTTTTTACCATTACATCTCTGAAGCTGTTAAAAAGTAAAAAAACAAGTTACTGTCTAATAACACCTTAATAATTAGTCAGGCATGAAATAAGGCTATGGAACAACACAGCTGGTGTGTACTGTACAGTATATAAGGCAGCATTGAATGACCTTTACCCTCTTCCTCCACTGAGAGAGGGGTCAGCTTCTTGGAAAATGCCAGGGCACTAGACGAGACGAACATAGCCTAGATACAAGCACACAGACGCACAAACACACACACACACACAATGCACATACAGATGCGCACCTCGGCACCAAGGTGTAACTCAAATTCTCCAGCTTAATTAAGAGCAGCCTACTTTGTAGCTGCCATCTCGTTTAGCTAATTAGTCATGAATATGAAATGCCAGGAGTTTAATTAGCTTGCCATTGTCAGAGAGGGGGAGAGAGAGAGGGAGAGAAATCACAGACTAATTTTCTTTCCTCGCTTGGTCACACTTTATATTATAAAGGCCTAGTAGGAATGTGATTTGATTCCTTTGTAGCAATCAGTAAGTTGTAGGAGAGCACATGCATGTTCATTTTCACTCGTTTACTGTACATTTGACAAGGACTGTGTGTACTTTAAATTAACGCTAATATTTATTTACATTTAACATTCGATTAAACTAGATGTTGTTTTATTTAAATGTATATTTCATACATTAGATGAAAATTGGATAATTAACTTTTACACCATACTTCATAGATTCTTGTGTCCAATAAGCAGTCAACCAATCCACAAACATTTCATATAATAATGAAAATCACAGGGCAACATTTGAACAGTGTTAGAAAGCACTTTGCCAGAAGAAAGATGTTAGGAGTAAGTATGGGTGACAAGCAACAACTTACTGTAAGTAACTAAAACAAAGTAAAACACAACGTAATTTAAGTAAACATGAATCTAATTTTTTTTTTTTTTTGTCATCATTTGCACAACAAGAATTTGTAGATAATTAAACAATGAAACCGACAACACGAATAATCTATTTTCTCATTTTCACTGTAAACCATCAAATAACCAGGTACTTTTTATAATCCAGCTGCTCCAAGGAGGGGATGTTTAGAGCAGAGGAAACTGAGAGGGTCTTGAAGGTTTAGCAGACAGGTAGATGGGTCTGGGGTCCATTCTGCGGTTGGTAATTAGATTGATTAAGGCTGAGTTGCTGCTGGAGATGCGATGTCAGGGAGTGGGAAATGGAGATGGATGAGCCTGCATGGCTGCAGCTACGAGATAGGAATGGTGAATGGAGCTCATCTCGGCTCTGTTCTGTAGCTGGCTGTCGGTCTGGCCGCTGTGGAGAAAAGAAAAGGCCATTCGGCTCTAATCCCCCCTCCGTCCCCAGTCTGTGCCTGGACACAGCCGGACGCAGATTCATTCCTACCAAGATGTCACTGGACAGCTTCTCCTTTTTTTGATTGGTGGATGGACTGCTTTGTATTTCTGTGCTTCATCACTGCTGTGTGTGTGTGTGTGTGCATTGATTGCAGAGGCAAGCCGCTGTGACGGTGTGGTGAGGAGCACAGGTGTTCTCAGTGTGTGTCTATCACTCCTCGTGGAGTTAATGTTTGATCAGGGAGGGAATGAGAGCACGAGAGAGAAGAAGAAGAGAGAACAAGAGATGGAGCACAACCCACCGTGATTACTTTCTGTCTGCGGGCGGAGCTGTGACCAAACCACAGCTTCCTCCGTCAGTATAAGGTGTCAGCACTGCGACTGCTAGGTGTTTTCCAGACATTTCGGAGCTCGCTGGGAAGAAATTGGCATCCCACACAATGACATTTCACCCTACTAACACAATCAGCCATCAAACATTTGTTACCTGTCAGGCATTGTGTTCGATGTGGGTTACTGGGGAAACTGCTCTATTAGCATTCAGCCTCTGTCGTGGTGCCAAGCGAATTGGCAATTAACTCACTGCCCACCCAGGCCTCAGTACATTAGGGGTTAGGCAGAGCACAGACGATCATGGCAGGACTGATTGGAGGCTGAGTGGTGCAGCATACGCTCAGTAAATAGGTTTCACTGATGGAGGCAGATACAAAGGGGGGACTCATGGGCAATTCCTCACACCCAGCAAGCAAACAGCAAACAAGGAATGACCTCTGGAAGTAGATTATCCAAGTCAATAAATAGACATCCTGTTTATTGTATATTTGTGAGACGTCAACATAATTCTTAACAAGACTAAGTAAGTATTTATGGAGATCCATCCAATAGTTGTGGAGACATCTTAACTCCCTAGTGACGGTGTGAGAGGAAAAGTCAATGGGATTCATCCTCTGGGGAACGTCAATCTACAGCCTAGAAAAAAGCGATTTGCTCTTGGTTACACTATAACAGGACTGCTTTACCAGCTACCCACAACACCTTCACTGTTTCAAAGTTACGAGCAAGTGGCGAGAAAAAGCGATGAGAATATGCATGCAGGGGATCTTTAAAGGAATCGTGGATATGTAAAGGTAAAGTGAGTAAAGCGCTGTCTTGAGTGCAGGCAGCGCGTTTTGCTGCCGCCTCTCTTAACAGAAGAGGCGTGATATCAGTCTAAATCTCTCTGAGGAACTCTCATTCAATCACCTGAGAGAGAGCTGATTTAATAGAAAGACCTCAGCCTACCATTCATCACCGGAATGAAGGGCTCTGCAGCGCTGAAAATTAACACAAGAACGACGTGTGTGTGTGTGAGTGTGCGCACTTGCAAATATTATCTAAAGGGAATAATGGTCCATCTCCCTCTCTCCCCCTCTCACCCTATAACAAACACACACACACACACACGTGCTAACCCCCATAGCAGCTAAATTAAAATTGTAATGGCTATTGATCTGTGGTTTATAAATAACACCCGTGTTCATCATCCTCTACACACCCTCCCTGCTTTTACCCTCTGTGATAATAAAAGCACTCTCTATAACTGCACATACACAATCAGCAACCCCTGGGGCTACATTGCACATTTATATTTTATTTATTTGATGATAAGTCACAACCAGGTTTCATCCTTTAAAGGAAATAGTGTGATCAACACTAATTTGGCAGAAAAGACTCAGATCTCCACCCGGAAAAGCTGCTTGTAAAGACATAAATATGGAAACACTGTGATCCTGATGCCGTAGATAAACATGGAGGGAATGAACTTTGCTTTTAGGGGTGCTCAAGGGTTAGCTGTCAACCATGTTTGTTATCGATCAGCTGTTGTGAAGGTTATGATGTCAGGGGTTGTGTCTGGGCTGGACTGTCTCAAGCCCCGACCTCTGACCCCTCCAGGGACTCCCGGGAGAGTCTAGGACTGAGGAGGCTATAAGCTCCTCGTACTGGCTCAAGCACGTCGACTATTTGAACGATCTCTCTTGAAGGAGTAGTTCAGCACTGTGGAGGATGCACGACAGCCAGGTAGCGTGGCTTAACGGCTCCATCAAGCATTAAAATCTACCTACAAACTCTGTAAAGCTCACAAAGTATTATGTTGTTTGATTAGTTGATTAGTAAATTGAAACACTGAAACACTTTCAACCATTGCCCACTCCTGCTGTTCCAGGCCAATGCTGTTCCATTTTCCATTGCCTTTGTATGCACTGACTCTAAAATTTGACAGCAGTTTGTGAACGTAGCGTATTTATTTCTTTGACACGTTCAAACACTTCTTTCTCTATCACACTCACACCTTTATTTACCCTTGCCGCTGCAGGAGGGAATGTGATAAGGGAGTGCCTGGTGGGAGATGAAACAAATCAGCGTACTGTTGGAAACTTACGCTCATCGTCAATTCATGCTCCTGCAACTTAAAGGTCACGCCATCAAATAAAGCTCCCCGAGCAGATAACAATGAAATGACTAAAGGCTGAGGAACAAAGAGACGGGCCGGCTCCCCTCACCCCTCTCTTTTCTTCTCTGTCTGCTCCACTCTTTATCTGTTAATGAAGCACAATCCTCTCAAGAGCATAAGCGCTGGGATTTGTCAAGTTATCACAGGCTCGGTTCGTCTCTGCTACTCTTTAATATTACAACTACCACGCCTCAGTCTGTCTGCACTATCTGTCTGAATTTCAAGTTCGCTTTTTCCACATTTGTGTGTATATTTTTCTCTCCTTCTCACCAGTTCTCAGTCTATCTTTCTGTTCTCCGCCTGCTGTCTGACTCTTCCTGTCATCCCTCTTTTTTCATCGCCCTCCCTCTCCCTCCCTCTGATTCTCCTCTGCTAGAGTTGCTGCTGCTGAGGATCAGAGTGGATGACCAGGAGCCCGCCATCAGGTCAAATTTCATTCTCGGTTTACAGGCGTCAGCGAGAGTCTCATTCTCCTCCCCCAGAATGTGTTTATTGCAAAAATCTACCCCAGAAACACTCACTGTATGCAATTCAACTCACAAATGATGCATAATATTTGTCACTAATGGTATTAACTATGGTCTGGGAGATGTCTAATCACAGAAATGCGATTTTCATGAGCTGATTTCCATAAATATGAAATACCCTGCCACCGCACCTCGCACACCTCATGAATTTGATTGAAGCAGAAACAGTGTAATTTCCAACAGATATTAAAAGATGCAAAAATTGCGTAATTGTGTTGCCCACGTAACAATAGTTTTGGCCCAAGATGACAATATTATGAGCCTCACAATCCACCTCAGGTCTCCCCTCAACTGCTGCAATACTGTATGCTAATGATGCTACGCTAACAGCCACAATAAAAGTAATGATGATTACCGAGGCGATGGGGGTAGTCACAATAACAAACCCTGTGATGTATAGTGAATTATATATATCCTCCCTGCTGAAATTTCATAGTTAATTCATACTTTTATCCGGGGTTAGGAAAATTGGCCCTCTGAGCTCAGTGCTGTGTGTGAGACGCCTGTGTGTGTGTGTGTGTATGCATATGATTGCAAGTAAGCCTAATGTATATTGGGGAGATGTTATGTTTGCCAGATTTTTTTATATTACTGCATGCATGACCTCATCTGTTTATTACGGCATGTGTACACAAAGCCCATGATCCCTGTGTGCTTGCTTGTCCAGTTTATAGCTGACTGTATATTAAAGGAGTGTAGACATTTTCTGCAAGTAGAAGTGAATGTAGGAGAGAAAATGAGTGGGAATATATCTGTGGTATATGATATCTGTGCTATGACATTTTAGAAGTTGTCACAGGTCAGTGTATGAGTCACCTGAGGGTGGCAGTGTATCTCATTGTATGTGTGTGTGTGTGTGTGTGTGGGGGTCTATACCTGTCTGTATGTGTGTATTAATATATGAGACTCTTAGTGTATAAATACATCTGCAACTGTGCAATTACACATTCATGAACAGTGTGTGTGTGTGTGTATGCTAGCATATGCTCTGATGCAACTGCTCTCCGGTTGGAGCCCCAAGCAGCTGTCCGATCACTTATGCGGCACAGTGACTGTTTTGTCATGTTGAATGTTCAGAGTGTCCCGAGAGGGAAGCGCGCATGACAGCCACCAATGACTGTCCACTTGACTGATTTGTGTTTGGACACACACACTACAGCTACACACCATCACCTCACACTCAAAGCTACTGACACTCACACACACACACACCTCGCCTGAGGGTCTGTCACAGTTCCCCAGAGAGGCTGTTGGGTTTGGTTTTATTGCCTGTATTGATCGTGGCTCAGGCCGAGTGGAGGGATCGATGTGTGGATTATGGGGGGGGGGTTAACTCCTCACGCCGCCGTAAAAAACCTTCAATTCTCTGACACCTCTCACATTCAAGCTCAGTACCTGATCACCACTGTGTGGCACAGAGTGAAGAAGGACACATTAATTCAGTGTCTGTGACAGTGGACAGAGATAGATGACAGATGCGTGCTCTGTCCAGAAGACTTGTGTTTAAATGAAGGAGGACCTTTCCTTTCCTGCCACCTGGATACCCCACCCACCCTGTCTATATCTACATATCTACAGTAACTGACATTTTCCATTTTGCATGTTCTGTATCTCCTTCCCGTTATTTCTATGGCAACCAGCGGTGGGGGCCTGAGCTGAGTGAGTTAGAAGCGCCCCTTGGGCCAAGGCGTCTAGCCGGCTGCCTGCTCCTTAAATCTGACAAGAGTACACAGGGGATTTTCTTAGTGCCCATTTAATAAGGTAAATAGTCAGACACTCTAATAATACCTAATTCCATTTAGGCTTGTAATTAGGAGCCAGCAAGCGACATGGTGGGAAAAAATAGCTGCTTCACCTGCACACACTTACCTTACATGGTTTAATGAAAGTACTTCTTTTTCATATAACCTTCAGGAGAAGTGCTAATCTGTCAAATATCTTTAAGAGCATAAGATTATTGCAAGGAATTGCACGAGCCGAGTGAGTAATCAATTTGCTCGTACTCGTGGATCCTCCAGGTGATAATGACTTTTCTCCTTTGTGCTATTCATGGGATAACACCACGTAGCGTGTGGATGTAGAATCTTTTTTTCAGGCTGATATGGAAATGAACAAAGTAATAGTCTAATGTTTCAGGTATTTTTCTTCAGAGAGATGAAGATGGATTCTCTTTGGTGTGTGTATTTCAAAATCAACCTGTCTTTTGTTCTCTCTTCTCACATTCTGTTTGTTCTCCCAGATTCTCCCACACACACGATACCCGTTACTCTCGAGCATCACATCTGTCTCCTCATCCTCTCTCTCTCATTACCTCCCTCTTTTCATCTCTCTGTCGCTGCCTACCGACTCTCTCTCTCTCTCTGCTCCCCCTCCCTCGCTCTTTCCCACCTTAGATGAAACGAGTGAAAACAGGGGTGAGTGAGTTTAGAGGGTCTGTCCCAGCAGCTCCAATTGTAGTGCAGCAATTAGGAGCTTGAGAGCTTGTCAAGATAACAGCAAAGGAACGAATGCACACACACACACACACACACACACGCACACACACTGCACACACACACACACATCATTACACACACACTCAGCGCCCTCGGACTCCCAATGAAGACATTATTAAAGGCATTTGTATATAGGAGCGGGGGAGACAGGGTGAGGTCTTGGTGAGTGGACGTGTTAACAAGAAAACACTCTGGGTCCTTGAGATGGAAAAATAAGCTTTTGTAGGTTGCAGAGGGTGGGGGATAATGGGAGACTTAACAGCACTTGTTCCCTTTCTCATATGCGCCAGGCTTGTCACACTGTGGCCTTTTGTGGTGTAATGGCTGCATTTGTCAGTGTGGATTTCACTTTTCTGTCATTCTCACAGCGGGATACGATAAACCAAGATGCCCCAAGATGCCCCTTCTCGTGTTTTGTCTGTGATGAGCTGCAGCAAACAAGTTGTTAAATAAGTGTAAGCGCAATGCCCGGCAATGGACACGTAAAGGGCAATGGCAGAAATAATTGCAAATCTGGGTGTGTGATTGCCGTGCGCACATAGACACACAAGCAGCAACGTGCTCGCCAGACAGACAGACAAACAACTTGTCACTAATAAGGAAGGTATTTGATTATTTTTCTCTTAACTTTCTGGTACTTTCCACTCATCTGACCATACCTGTCTCACAGGTCGCTGGGTTTTCCTCTTGACTAAATACTGTGCGTAGGTCTGTGTCATCCTCATTTGACAGAGAAACAAATAGCAACAGGGTTTTAATATGATGGCTCATGTGATAAACAACATTATGGCTCTTTTCCTCACTTTCTGACATGCCGTTTTTTTTTTTCACACATCAAATGCAACGTGTTTGTGCGTTGAATATGTCTGTTTTCCCACAGTGTGACATAGTCATAAGTCGGCCTAATATCTTAATGACCTATAAAGAGATGTATGTTATGCTGAGCTGCTGCCAGACCAGAAACGTCCTTTAATTTAGCCAATTTGGGGCATTTTCTGCTTTCCTAAATGGATCTTTAGTGGTTTTTAACAGTGTCCCATCACAGCCCAAGAGCGTTGCAACCAAGCACTGCAGCAGCTGATTTCACTGATTAATTTCCCCGAAGGGAAATGAGCTGGTGTAGCTATAATGTAATACTGCGCACCAAATTTTTATGATTTTGATAGGTAAGTACGGGTAAGAGAGGAGAGGTGGAGAGAAGAATGGAGAGAGAGAGGAGGAGAAGGGGGAAATGGAAAATCCATAGTGAGCTGATGAAAGAATGGAGACTTCAACATGCCGAATGTCTAACACAGCCTCCCCTGCTGCCTTCCTTCTCATGTCTCCCACAGCCGATAATATCACAGACACTGCAACAGATTTGCTCTCAAAAAGAAATCAAGATCCCTCTCTTTGGCTGCATGTTCGCTTCTGTCACTGAGTCTTTGTGTGCTGTTTCAATCCCCCTGCTGCAACACACAGGGTGGTCTCAGGGGACGACAAGTGTATCACTAGTTGTGTGATCTAGAGGCCTGCTGACCAGACACAGAGGAATAGATATCCTTAGGCTGCACACAGCAGATGCCACTGTACAAACAGGGCTGCTACGTGCCAGAAATCAATGCTGTATATTTAAAGTGTTTTGGCCAGTAGTATTATTATAGCATTTTCCAAGAACCCATTTAAAATTCTCCTTGAATGGCTCCAAATTTGATCTTCCACAACTGTTTTTTCCAACCAGGGGTGCTTGTACCCCAGCAGCTGAAAGGAGGTGCACGGAAAGATTGTAGAGTAGTATGATTTAAATACATTTTTTTACAGTACATTTCAATAATGTCACATTTTATATAATTTATTTAGCAGTATTTATTATAAAATCCCATTTTGAATTCATTTAAATCCACATTTGAAGTGATGGTAATGAAGGAGTGCTTCATTTCATTTGACAGGGCTGTGGGGGTATATCAGACAAAAAAGGAAAAGACCTCACCACATTGACAACTTTCTGCAGTGTATCAATGAAGCTATATTGTAAAATTAATGGGACCGATATTGATGTTGAGAAACAGCATGACGTTGTAAAACGTTTTGGTGGGCTTGAAAATGTTGCCGCAGCCTGTATTCATCTTGGTCTTGTACCTATATTAACGTTATCCTCATTCAGTCCAACTTCAATACTGACAAGGTGTTTAAACAGCTACATACCTAAGGTTCTGGGTGAAAACTGTATGCACAGAAGCATGTAGACCTTCATTTAAAAAAAAGGAAAAGTGACTTGACTTGAGACATTATTAAACACATAAAATGATGTCAGTCTTATGTACCATATGAAAATTGTCCATATCAGTAAATCAGACCTTATTAAATTGTCAAATGCCTTAACCAGACTCCTCATAACATGCTTTAAATCTATCACATCTATTTAATCTCTCTCTCTCCCACGCAGTATTGACTTGCATCTTAACCCATTTAATTTCCAGCTCCTCCAATACGACCCTCCTCTCTCTCTTCTGTCTCTGCTTGTCTCGCTGTCTTTCTGTCTGCATGTCTGTCTGTTTCTCTCTCTCTCTCTCTCTCTCTCTCCCTCCCTTCTCTGGGGAGAGGGCTGAGGGCATTATGTGCCGCTATGAATGATTCATCGCCCTCTGTGGCGTATGTGCTTGGAGTAGAAAACAAGGGGAGGAGAGGGTAAGGTAGATGGTTGCAGGGAAGGGGAGATGAGGTGACAGCAGAGGTGGAGGACAGCAGCAGGGATGGTGAAAGAGAGGCACGTGGAGAAATGATGAGGCTTTGGGTGAAACAACACGAAGAGGAGTTTCTTTTTGGCATGTATGCAGTGACCATTATGTTATTTAATTAGCATTATGTTTATCTTGGTTTGGGCCTTAAGGACAGTCTTTACCGTTGCTGACAGACGATTTCCGGAATGAATGTTCTCATTACTAAGGGATGCACCGTCCTCAGGGTGCTAATTGTAATTCATCATCCTTGCAGAATAATGTCTTATTGTTCCATTAATCTAAATACATCCCAGACTTGTTTAGTTCTTTGTCTCATGTGCTTTATCCCTCCTTTTATACCATTTTGTTTACCAATAATGGAAATAATTCTCCCAAAACACCCATCCCACACACTCTTAACCTCTCATAAATTCATAAGAAGAAAACACTCCATACTCGCTTCAAGATGGTGAGACCCTTGAAACAACGTTTTCTTTCCTTATCTAATTTCCCACGACCTGGAATAGATTATCTACCGGATGATTAAGACCTGCTGAATAATTAAGTGGACAATAATGCTAATTCATGAATAATATATCTGTTTATGATGGCAAGGCATGGATAGTGGGTGCCATGGTGCTGACAGGAAGATTGATGCTGTGGCCTAGATAAGATCTCTCCAGTGAGGGGATGCTGCAGACGGCGACGCTGCCCATATTCATTAGGCCACTGTCACTGGCTTGTGTGTGTAATGACATACTTATGTATAATTTACAGGCACATCCCAAGGCAGAGGTGGCGCATATGATGGAAAAGAACAAATGGGTTCTTTGACAAGAGGCATATGGAGTTTTGCTTTATAATCCCTTAGTATATTCCCACAGGTTGTGATTCTACTTGTCTATTGCATTTTTATTCTAATCCTCTCTTCCTTGTTGAAGTGTAACCAAGTGTGTGTGGAGAAATATGTCTGGTATCTTCTCACATGTACAAATACAAATCTGCTAAAGTGTCGTCTGTCACATGGGCAGATGGCGCACTTGACAGTGATGTAAGTGAAGCACTCTGTATCATAAAGACTTTTATACCTCGTGTGGGAACGTGTGTTGTGGAATTGTGTGTCAGGCACCTCTCTGCAAATTCAAATGCAGATTAGCACGGATGTGTTGCATCAGATGCTTGTGCATGCTCCAGCTTCAAAAACAATGAAGCAAATCCTCCTTTCGGCCCGCCCCGCCCCGTCCTATTCCAGCCCAGCGCTGCAGAGTCTGTAGCACCCCGGCCAGTTTGATTACATTTGCGATCAGGGCTGTGCCAATGCCAAGCGATGGTGAATTATGCCTGAGCTCTTACCTTGCTGTAGCTGCTGGGGAAATGAGGCAGCTAGGCTGCGTTTGCCCCACTACTGCTGACCTTGGAGGTCACACACAGGAAGGAGACATTCATCACTCTGACACATGGATACTGTGGGGAGAAGATGATGGTGTGTGTGTGTGTGTGTGTGTGTGTGTAGAAACTATTACTATTACAGTATTATTCCACCCAACACTTCAGTGCTCCCAATAGTATTAAAGCACTAGCTGAAGATATGCAGTGTGTACGTCATTATTTCCTCACTGTATTGAACCATTCAGCTTACAGAGATGTTTTGTTGTTTTGTAGGAGTCTGTTGTCAAAAGAAATTGGTTTAAAATACAATGGTTATACGAGCTCAGACACATTGTTTGTTTGTTTCTGGTGAAAGACTGGACTTTGCTTCTATCTCTCTTTCTATCTCTCTCTCTCTGTGCCTAGTCTCTCTTTATCACTCTCCCCTGCTTTCTCTGCATATAATCATGAGTGGCAGACAAATATCGACCGTGGCCATTGTTGGCCCAAGTGTCTATTTGCACACTAGAAAAGGCTCATTATGTTACAACAGATTGATATCTCTGGCCCCAAGGACTTTAATCTCGTCTCAAATGAAAATAGAAACAATCATAGCTGTTTGGTGGGGTGACACTTTTAGCACTGTAGGATGTTAGCCGCTCTCCACCCCACTCCACCCTCCCAAACGGCAGCGGAGTGACCTTAGCAAGTGGAGTCGACGGTGGGATGCGCTGACTGTGAAGTATGACAAACGGACAAGCCTTCATAGCACATTACTGTGTCATCTCTTCTCAGCTCGATGGGGAAGATGGATTGTCTTCATATTTGTGTGTATGTCTGTGTTTGTGCATAAGAAGATGTAATGTTGACCAAAAGAGAAAAGGGAGGGGGAAAAATGCCTTTTAGACCTGACACATAGAAACAGAGGATTAGAAAGAGATGAGACAGGAAAAAAAATAGCATTAAGATGGCAAATTAATGTTTGCCAGAGCTTAATTGTTCAATTGAATCCATAAAGGCACACAATTATGTTTATGCATGCCATAAATCTGATTAGCGCTGAGTGCTGCTCTACAAACGCCACACAGTCTGAATGGGGGGCTAATGCCCACCCACACAGCTCGTGTCTGATTAGCTGCAAAGCAACATCACTTATCACCCTCTCTATTACCACACAATCGACTGCATGAGGTGAAGGTGAAGATGATGTATCACACAAACTGATCGCGCAGTCTCTCCGCATTTGGAACTCAAACATCAGCGACGGGAGCATTGAAATGACCACCACGCTGGAAGAGAGACTGATTTGTTGTGTTTGTCTAGATGAGATGATGTTTGTTGGCAGCGGTGTTTACAGTCAGTGTTTGTTTTGGTTGATGATTTATGGTTCTGTGCCTTTGGAAACGGGTGTGGAAAAGACATATTTTTCATACTTGTAATGTCTGGCCATTCAATATTGTGGCTTATTATCTCTTCTCATTTGTCCTATACTTGCCTCAGTTCCGCTTCAACACCGACACCTGCCATTATACCAGCTTTTCTGAGGAAAATGCTATGTGTTTGCCTCCCTCGCACACCTTATTTGGACGATTGAATAATATCAACAAATTAATAAATGCACTGGCATTCTGCATCCCATCAGATCAATACTGATGAACTTCACAGACTCCCACCAGTTTGCAGAAGACTGACAATGACATAAGCAATGTCATCATTTGCTCACTCTAATGGACATGCTTCAGGCGACTACACTGTCACCTGCTGTCTCAGCACGCTTCAAACTGAAGATACAGCTTGGAGTCTTGCAGCCTCCAGTGGTTTTCAGATGACTGCTCTAATGTAGGAATAATGCATGAATGCAGGCACAGAGGAGATGTTATCTTTTTTGTCTATTTGCTAATGGAGCATCACATTTACACTTTGCAATGTATATAGCTTTAAATTCACATTGCTGTTTTATTAATACTTACTCATCAGATCAATGTTAGGTTGTGGAAAATGTATTCACAAGTAAATTCACTGTGCTGCAATATGAGAATACTCCATTAAAAGAAAAAGTCATAGAGAGTAAGAAAATAATGTAAAATATGGTAAATGTGCTCATAATTCAGATCCCAGTGAATATAACACTATTATAAGTTACGCTATTTTAGTGTTACATGACTGTCGCATTTTACTGCTGTAGTCACTCATGGTGGAGCTTTAAAGGTTCTATCAGCTACTGAGGTAGTTTATTCTCTAACAGTGCATCATTATTTCATAAGATCATCATATGTTTCGTATGTAAAACCTGAATCTGTAAAGTAACTCATATGTAGCTGTCAAATAAATATAATGGAGTAAAAGAAACAAAATAACCTTTGAACTGCAGTGGAGCTGAAGTAGAGTAGTAGCATGAAATGGCAATATCTATGTGCAGTACAAATAACTCACATACTTAAGTAAAGTGCTCAAGTAATGGATATGGTTACAGTTCACCAGTGTTGACATTGAGCATAGACATTTTATGGTTAATAACTTAATAAAATGTGCAAATTATTTCCATCTCACCATATGATAAGGTAGTATTTCATTTATCCTGAAGGAATTTGTTAAGCAGTACAATACACAATATATATAGAATAAATACACTGCTCAAAAAAATAAAGG
Organism: Scortum barcoo; assembly: GCA_023238725.1. Lineage (NCBI taxonomy): Eukaryota > Metazoa > Chordata > Actinopteri > Centrarchiformes > Terapontidae > Scortum > Scortum barcoo. The sequence continues at coordinate 13,911,799 of CM041547.1, forward strand.
GAACACTAAAATAACACATCCTAGATCTGAATGAATGAAATATTATTATTAAATACTTTGTTCTTTACATAGTTGAATGTGCTGACAACAAAATCACACAAAAATTATCAATGGAAATCAAATTTATTAACCACATGGAGGTCTGGATTTGGAGTCACACTCAAAATTAAAGTGGAAAAACACACTACAGGCTGATCCAACTTTGATGTAATGTCCTTAAAACAAGTCAAAATGAGGCTCAGTAGTGTGTGTGGCCTCCACGTGCCTGTATGACCTCCCTACAACGCCTGGGCATGCTCCTGATGAGGTGGCGGATGGTCTCCTGAGGGATCTCCTCCCAGACCTGGACTAAAGCATCCGCCAACTCCTGGACAGTCTGTGGTGCAACGTGGCGTTGGTGGATGGAGCGAGACATGATGTCCCAGATGTGCTCAATTGGATTCAGGTCTGGGGAACGGGCAGGACCAGTCCATAGCATCAATGCCTTCGTCTTGCAGGAACTGCTGACACACTCCAGCCACATGAGGTCTAGCATTGTCTTGCATTAGGAGGAACCCAGGGCCAACCGCACCAGCATATGGTCTCACAAGGGGTCTGAGGATCTCATCTCGGTACCTAATGGCAGTCAGGCTACCTCTGGCGAGCACATGGAGGGCTGTGCGGCACCCCAAAGAAATGCCACCCAACACCATTACTGACCCACTGCCAAACCGGTCATGCTGGAGGATGTTGCAGGCAGCAGAACGTTCTCCACGGCGTCTCCAGACTCTGTCACGTCTGTCACATGTGCTCAGTGTGAACCTGCTTTCATCTGTGAAGAGCACAGGGCGCCAGTGGTGAATTTGCCAATCTTGGTGTTCTCTGGCAAATGCCAAACGTCCTGCATGGTGTTGGGCTGTAAGCACAACCCCCACCTGTGGACGTCGGGCCCTCATACCACCCTCATGGAGTCTGTTTCTGACCGTTTGAGCAGACACATGCACATTTGTGGCCTGCTGGAGGTCATTTTGCAGGGCTCTGGCAGTGCTCCTCCTGTTCCTTCCTTGCACAAAGGCGGAGGTAGCGGTCCTGCTGCTGGGTTGTTGCCCTCCTACGGCCTCCTCCACGTCTCCTGATGTACTGGCCTGTCTCCTGGTAGCGCCTCCATGCTCTGGACACTACGCTGACAGACACAGCAAACCTTCTTGCCACAGCTCGCATTGATGTGCCATCCTGGATGAGCTGCACTACCTGAGCCACTTGTGTGGGTTGTAGACTCCGTCTCATGCTACCACTAGAGTGAAAGCACCGCCAGCATTCAAAAGTGACCAAAACATCAGCCAGAAAGCACAGGAACTGAGAAGTGGTCTGTGGTCACCACCTGCAGAACCACTCCTTTATTGGGGGTGTCTTGCTAATTGCCTATAATTTCCACCTGTTGTCTATTCCATTTGCACAACAGCATGTGAAATTGATTGTCAATCAGTGTTGCTTCCTAAGTGGACAGTTTGATTTCACAGAAGTGTGATTAACTTGGAGTTACATTGTGTTGTTTAAGTGTTCCCTTTATTTTTTTGAGCAGTGTATAAACAAAATATAGTACGTGTTCCTGTGTATAGTGTGCTCCTGTTACACATGTGCGATCTTCAACACGCAGGAGCTTATCGAGGCAGCCGGTGTACCCACCTCTATATATGTATGTCGGACTTTGTGTTGCCAACCCAGGTAATACCATTAACTGAATCAATACAGATGTCTCTCTGCTCCCAGGAGCTCTCCCCGACGTGCCTCCTCCTCCGTATTAAATGGCGCTTTGATTGACCCCCATGCTTTTCCCACAGGGCTGGGTTGATATGGTAACAATCTGACCATTGAACTTTACCCTCTGCCAGACAGGTCAGCTGGCCAGAGTCATAATTGAATAGCTCACGTTCACATTGACTCGCTGCTTGCACTGATCAATACTGCTAACGTCCACAGTGGAGACAGTAAAGTTACATTTCTCTTGTCTCAGATTAACCAACAACATGAATATAGTATATAGTACAAGCTGAATTTACAGACACATAAAAAATCTAGTTACAGTCTCTACAGCACCGGTATTTACTAAATAAACCAAGGAACCCATTTCTAAGCATGCATGGTACAGTAGGTCAGTTTGTATAACAACCTCGGCTAAAATGAAACAAAAGTGCCAAATTGCAGCATAGATGAATAGAAGACGGGCTCATCCATTATGTGGTCAGAGGTACAATGTGGAAATATCACACACAGGCGAAGTTTGAAAAGGATTCAGGCAATAGATTATTTATATCTTCCGCCATGACACACAGAGGATTCATCACCATGGTGTGTGATTAGTGCTTCCCCCTCCTCCCCTCTCTGCACACTTCGCCCCTTGCACTCCATCATTTTGCAGACTGAATAATTGTGTTTTGCCACCATCACTGTAATGCATATCGCCGCGATTATCCAGATGTGGGTGACACCGTAATCCATATGCCCCGCGACGATGAGTACAGATGGTCATGTAATTGCGAGCGCATGGTGGCGATGACCCTACTTTGTAATCAGATTCATTGTTATTTCTTGTGGGTGTTCACCATTTGATGTCTCCGGATTCATTTCCCCATCAGATGCAGCTGAAGTCTTATTTAGAGTGGACCTCAGAGTCTGCTAATGAGATACAGAAAAGGGTATTTATTCAGCTCCAGATATGGCTCATTGAGTGGTGACACATCGGCCTGGCAGGCCCTCCAATCCTATTTGTTTCTCAGCAGTTCGATGGTGGGGATAAGGTTTCCACTGAGCCATGCGCAGAGGGAATTTCTCGCTCTGAAGTGACCAAAATATTGACTTGTGGACGTTTCAACAGCAGTGCACTGAAAATGCATTTGAATGTGGTTGCTTGAAGCTCAGCTACTGAATTACAGCCAGTTTGTGATGCATCAGTTTATGCATAAGCCCATAGATGGTTGTGCTGTTGCACTAGAGACTTGTGAGATCTAACTGCATTTCCATTTCTGCGTGTATTGGTTTGTTTGTCATTAGATATGATGGGTATAATAAAGTTTTATAACAGTGGCACACATGTTGTCTGCACAAATGCAATTGCTCTCAAATACATTTCCTGTCCTCAAAGGAATCTGTTTTATTTCAGCTCAATATTACAACCCACAAATTTGCCACAGGGGGCTTTGCAATCTGTAGAATATATAACGCCCTCTATCCATAGACCCTCAATTCAGATAACAAAAAATTCCACGCAGAAAAATCATTAACATGGCAAATAATGTAAGAAACCTCAGGTGGAGCAACAGAGGACAGACAAATAGATGTTGTGTGTAACAAAATACAATACAATACATAAATTATAAAAATACTGTATAAAAGCAATACTGATTTTCCTGGAGCTTCCAAAAAGAAGGCACCAAAAATCCAGTAGAGGCAATCTTTTTACAATGTGACATCAGTTACATGTTGTCTTTCTTACAGCTGGTCCTTAGAAAAAATAATAGTAGTAAAAATCCACCTCCCAAAAAAAAAAGAAACCTCATGGAGGGGGAAGAGGAGGGATCCCTCTTTCAGCATGGATTGAACATATAAACATATAAGAGATGTATGAACAGAGTAGATGGTAAAACAATAATAGTAAAATACACTATTTAGATAAGATATGAGTACAGTGTAACCATATAAGAAGAATATAGATCTAAGAAAATGTGAAACAACTTCTAGAGCTCATAAAACACCGGTGGGCCCTGGGACACACAACTCCTTTGCTCTACTCCTCTCTCTTACAAAGACATTACGTACAGGTTTGGTGGAGACTCTAAACTGTTTCTAAGCTCTGGGATGTTCTGTCGACCTGTCCAAGGTATTTTCATGCCTGCTGGCTGGGATAACCACCAGCTAATTATGACCCTAAAAGGATTACATGGGTTAAGAGAATAAGTAGTCTGAACGGTGTTACAGAGGCTTTCACAACATGGTGCAAACATCTGAAAAACTCAGAGGTGGAAGGAGTAGTCCAATCCTGAAATAAAAGTAGCAATACAGCAACGTAAAAAATACTCTGTTACATATAAATATAAGCAAGGTTCCACTAAAATATGCAAAGTATTATCAGTGAATTCCACAAAAGTAAAAGTACTTGTTCTGCACAAACAATGACCCCTGTAACTTATATATGTATATATTGTATATTACTATATATGATATTAATAGATTGTTTATGCTGATGCATCAGTACTTAAGCATTATTTTACTGCAGCTGGTTGAGGCAGAGCTAGTTTGAACTATCTTATATTTAGTTAAATAATTGAGACTGGCGGTTCCCAACCAAGAGGTCGAGCCACCTCCAAAATGTCCCAAAATGTCAGGTTTTGGGAGATGATAAATGATGTAGGAAATAATGAAAAACACACATCTGCTACATGAATTTATATTGACTTTTCTTTAATCTTTAATCTTTGTTTTATTTTTTGTTTTTGTGAAATGTGGGGGTTTTTTTTATGTCTTTGGGCTGTGAACAAGTATTTCAATGAAGCCACCTGAGGAGTTTAGAGGGGAAATCTCTCTTTAACAACTCATAGACATCTGAAAACATGACAAAGACCCCAAAACTCTTGAGATCACAAGCAAAAAAAATGTTCAGAGCCAGTGGGTTAGTCTTTAACAATTAATTGTATTTTATGAGCTTGTCATATGTTTTTTTGTGAAAACTAGTATTTACAGCTGTCACATAATTGCTGTAGATTCAAAAGTACAACATTTCCCTCTGAACTGTAGAGGAGTAAAGTCACATAAAGATAGGATCATCCTTTATTGATATGTGGAGGGGAAATTCATAAAACTCAAGTAAAGCACAGACACCTCAGAACTGTACTTAAGGTAAATATATTCGGTGACTTCACTAAACTGATTTGCCATCACCACAGAGTGACACACAAAATAAAAACAACATCGGGAGCACAGTGTAGAGTAAATCATTGGAGTGTGGTGAAAAGTGCGCCCCCTGTTGGAGTGAAAGCATCAGCGTGGAGCACAGATTGAGATCCCCCCCCCCGCCCCCAATTGGTCAGCTCACTTTTTACAGGTACTTTTGTTGACTCGTGGTGTACCTGCTCGCTCTCTCCTCTTTAGCTGCGCACCGCCGGGAGGAAGAGGGTGGGGGTGCACGAGGCCACGCTCGAGCGCATCGAGTGCGGATCCAGGAGTGATGGAGGGGCTGCAGTTGTCATGGAAACGCCGGGGTTAGGAGCGGGGGGGGGGGGGCGTGGAGGGAAGTGGGACCAGTTTGTTTTGTTATTGAAGGTCACGTGGCAAGGTGAGGCTCCTCCCTCCTCCTCCTCCTCCGTTACCACCGATTCAACCGTCTCGAGCTGCTGCTCCGGTCAGTTACTACAAAATGGCTGCAGAGGCTCCGCCGCCGACGAAAACCTCCTGAACGCTTCATGGTAGGATTTTATTAATTCACCGCCAACACACACATCTCTTTTTTTTGTAGGGGGGTGGTGGCGTTTCGCACGATACAATGTTGCACCTCGTCGCGTTTGCACCCTCGGAAAGCCGCGGAATGTAGGAGTTAAAAAAATGGCAGCTGCGTTTGGGAATGAGAATATTTTCATCTCAGACATCAGTGTTTGTTTCTCTCTGTCCGTGTTTGTGACCGCTAACCTCTCTCACGGAGCTGAGGGGCTTTTCTCCGGTGAGTTGGACCTGGTCCGGCCTCGGTTCAGGTGATTCAGGGGGCAGCCCGGGTTGTCTTTCGCCGAGCCGCCGCGCACGACGGCCCGGCGGGCACCGGCTGAACGCTCCGCCGCCTCCTTACCGCGGTGCTGCAGCCCCGGACCTGACCTGACGTGCCTCGCCTGATTGGATGGAGACGCATTAGCACGCCGTGCATCCTTTCACATTTTTTAAAAGAAGCTTGTTGTGCAGCAAACACGTATACTGGGATTTGAGAGCTCGCTGCTTTGACTCAGCCTCGGGACGGCTGCTTGATGTTTCACACACTGTACCTCCTGGAAGTGGTTTCAGCAGCGGTGGAGTGTAAAGCCCTGAGGTCTGAGGTGTGATGCATCCAGCACGGTTGCTTCCTGTGTTCCCCTTCACCACAGAGGCAGGCGACCATCTCCTGCTGCAGCCTGACATCCTGCAGACACACACACACACACACTACCAGTGGGGAAGGCGGTGTGTGCAGACTGGGAATGCCAGCAGCACCCTGATGCATGCAGAGGGCAGGCTGACGTAAACCACTGAGGGCCCCCCCCTCCAACCCCTGCTGGTTTTACTAATGTGTTAAAGTCCCTAATTTGGGACCGGGCCTGGGTAGATGAAGAGGTGGTGGCGGTGATGGTGGTGGTAGAAAAGGGAGGGGGAAGGGGAGTCTTTTCTGTCCCCGCCGGGTCAGGGGCCCCAGGCAGCACCCAAGCCTCTGAAAGGGGGCAGTGTGTATTCACAGAGAGGCGCCAAAGGGGGCTTGATAACAAAAACAGGCCACTAAACGCGGTGATTACTATAAGGCTTAGGTCATAGCCTCGCTTTCAGCTCAAAACTCTCGATGGTTTTTTGCTTAGCTGCCGGACTCGAGGACCAGGGGGCATTTTGCCAGATTGTGTCATTTGGTTTGGCTGTTTTTTTGGTGTCAGCGATCGGATGCTTAGCTGAAGTCCTCAGTGGAAATGATGAGCTTGCACTCTGTGAAAGGCACTTTCTGTTTTGAGGTTGTTTAAAAAAGCTGGTTTTGCGCGAAGACGAGTTCCTTTCATCCTGTGTCGGTCTTTGAATGCTTGAGTAGACTGACTTTTTCTCTGTAATAGGGATGTCAGACTCACTGATGTGTTATTTTAGATGAATGCTCCTTTAAAACATTTTCCTAATCATCCTTTACAGACCTGAAAATTTGCAGCAAACGTTTGGTCTTTCTCAGATGTGTGTGAGCTCTCCTGTGCACACAGGCTATTACTCTACACAGAGGCTTCTTCTTGAAAACAGCGAGAAAGCTACATGACTGGAATTTAATACAATATTTGTTAGGGATGTTCTTACATCTGTTGGACCAGTGAATTGCGAACCGAGCTTGTGAAAGTGTTCCCATTACTTTTGGAGCAGGCGACTGACATTGGGACTGGAGGCAGTGCTTTTGGAGTCTGTCCATGCAAGTTATTTTAGGGCCAGTTCAGAGTGCCAGGAGTGCAGCATACGTTTCTCTTTTCCTTGTCGTTAGGCCGGGTCAGAAAGCATTAACACGACCACACTGAGAATAGCTTCAAGTACTTTAGAGAGTGCAATCCTCTTTGCAGAGCACAAGGACTTTGTCAGTGCTTACCCAGCAGTTTTTAAACCCTCACACAATTTGAAAGGTCCTGGTGACTAACTTGGTGTTTTGCTTTTGGTAATTTGTTTTTGTTTTTCATGGTTGTGCATTTGAAAACCTGCAGGTATTTTATCAGAGCAAGCTGAAAGAGCTATGTTGCCCTGAAGTGCGACTGCGCAGGAGAGCAGAGGAGGGCTGCACACTCTGCCATAACTGTGGCGGCTGCTGCTGCTGCGGTTGCTAGCGAGCGTTCTCCCAAGGGCTCGTCGTGCTCTTGTTTGGCTTGCAGCGATGGCATTCCTGGCTCTGTGCCCAGCGACTGCTGTCTAGCGCCCCTTCCCCCATCTCTCACACGTACACACAAACCAGCCCCATCGCTTGTAGCCCCCCACATCTTCATCGCTCCGATGTGGGGCGGCAAGGCATTTGCATGTGCACAATTCACCTTGCACGCTCTCCGTCCTCTCCACTACCACTTCAGTTTTCTACATGTTTTACACCTGCTTTTATTAGGCTGTCCTTGCTTTCTCCTGAGTCTGACTATTTATTTTCCACCCCCCTTTTGTGTCTGGTTTTAAGAGGGACACCAAGCTATAATCCTGTTGTTCTGACAGGACGGTGTAATTCCACAACAGAGCTGAGCTCATTGACCTGCGTCCTTCATATTGACACAAGCTGTGCTTCCCCTCTATGAGCGGCTGCTCATGATTCTGCTCAGCCTGCTACTATGAGTAAACTTCAGATGAAAATTGCGTTGTTGTTGCCTCCTCTGTGTGATTTTATTCATTTATAGAATGGATATTATGTTATCATTTTTGGTGTTCTTATATAAATGCAATGAAATAACAACATCAGTCACATATGGGGGAGTCTGAATCTTTGAGTAGTGGCTGGTTTAAAGTTTTCATGCAATCAAACAATCACATATCATACTATTATGTTACCAGAGGCGCTGCAGCATCCAAATGGGTGACTTCGTCCTCCTTATCCCACCGTCAGCACTCGGTCAGTCCAAGCAGTGCACATCTGTACCAGTCAGGCAGATGTTTTGAAATCCAACAGCAGCTCTCAGTGGCAAGAGACTCCCTCCGTCATGCTCGGGGACCAAATGTTTCTTAAACTGAAATGAATCTGACGCTTTGCTCGGCGCTCACCCTCTTCATCCGGGTTGGAGGCCGACAGCAGCTCACATTAACTGGAGCATCTCTCTTATCCTCTGATCCTACATGACACCAGCCCCGCTGATGCCCCTGAAAGGAGCAGCACCGGCTATATTTAGCGCGGCAGCTGCCCCAGCAGGTTCCACATCCAGCCTCTTGGAAGTATAAATAAGCATTAATGATGAGAAACCGGTCGATAGGTGTGTGGAGGTGGTATGTTTTTGTGTTTAGATTCCTGTTTAGATCTAATCACAGGTACACGATCTGGATTACTAGATGCTCTGTTTATCACACAGCTCCTCAACATTGCTGCAACCAGGCCTGGAGTGTGGCAGCATTGGCTGAATTTAGTTTTCAATTCCCCCAAACATCGAAGCTGAGCTAGATGTGCAAGTAAGCCAATTTGATATTTTTTAAGAAGGTTATATAAAAACAAATACGTAATTTAAACGAAAACATCCACATCTGGACAAAATATTAACTCATTTAACTGTGCTGATATAAGTAGTCACAGGTAGTTTTGTTTAGGAATGCACAGGTTTCACTGTTTGATCTGAGCATCACTGAGTCTTTGGCCATTTGAAATGATGCAAAGACAGACGTTAATGTAAGAGTTTACACAGAAAACAGAATGCAACATCAGAGCTCTGGTTTGATTCCCAACGTTTTGCATGATGAAACAGTATTTTTTCACATGTGGCGGCAGTGTTATAGAGGATGTAAAGGACAGATAAAGAAATGCTGAGCAGTCTGACCTCTGCAGTGAACTGTGGGCTTCACCGTGTTGACCTTTTGTCGCCTGTTTGCTGGTCGCTTCGCCTGAGAGCAGAGGTGACCGTGGCCTCTGAGAGACAGTGGCAGTGTGAAGCCATCAAGTTCAGAGAGCATTTCTTTACTGTACAGTTTCAGTCAGGTTGTTGTTTTTTTGTTTTGTTTTTGTTTTTTTTTTTTTTTTTTACCCTCTACGGACTCTCTCTTTCTCTTTCATCTTTCTTCTAGTTTGCCTAATTCCATCATTGAACCTCCGCAACCAAACTGATTTCAGCATAGTGCTCCAGGGCGCTGTCTGTCTCCACCTGACTGCTCACCAGGGCCTCGGGGAGCACTTGTTGCCAGGCAATGGCACACATCGCTGTCGCCTGTGGCAGCATGGGCATGGTAGGAGAAAAGGCAGATAGTTTCATGTACAATTTCACATTTCAGGTTCAAGGCACTTGATTCAAATTAACGTATTTTTCCAGACTGATTACTCTTCCCTCGGTTCTTTAGAAACCCAGCGTCTAGCTTTTTTGTGTGTGTGTGTGTGTGTGGTGGATTAGGATGGCTATAGAGTAGCTCTCAGCAGGATGCACTTGCACATAAAACAATGTCAGGTGGTTTTCAGCAAGCGGGCGTGTCTGTTGCGAACGCTTTTCCTCTCAGGACAGGGTAGAGATGTTGTAGGCTATTACCAAGTAGGTGTTGAGACCTTGACAACAGATGAAGTGTGCACACACAGTTGTCTGCAACCAAGAATACCGGCGTGTATTGTTTTTCTGTGCTTTGCCTACACGCCAGTTGTTTCATGATCTGTTGCCCCGGCTGGGTGTGTACGCTAAAGAACAGGGGCCTCATTTCATTGGCCCCCACTGCACAAGTAGACCTGCAAGGCCTCCCTAATGGTTTCCAGAGCTAACCCCAAAGACCACCAAACTAAAACACACAGACGTATGGTTTCAAAACACAAATTTTCGAAGGAATATGCTGCTTAAGACTTAAGGGCAAAACAAACCCACATTCTTCTTTCTGGTGGTTGTTTTACTACTACACACGTGGTCTTGCATGTTGTGGCTGCAGCCATTGACAACACTGATTTTATTTCAGAGAGCAACAGTTGAACAATGCACTGAGATAGATGCAAATAAATCCCTTGTGCGTTCGCTTGTTGAGGCACGGTACCTCTCCCGTCTTCTCATGTCTATCTATTTCTCTTGCTTTGTATTCAAGCTGTGAGAAGAAGCAAACACGAGAAGAGAACCATTTGATGGAAGATAAGAAAAAGAAAAAGCAAGAAGAGAAGAAAAAGAAAGAAGCTGCTCAGAAAAAGGTGAGCTTATGGGTGCTCTCTCGTTTGACATACACATACTCATCTTTTAGCTTTAATTGCCCCTACATGCCTTTTTGTAAAAACCAACAGGGTAAAATACCGTAAGCCCTAGTTCAGTCTGAGACACTCCATACTCCTACTTCCTTTTTCCTTAGCCAATCTTAGACAAAGCTGTTGTAACGTCATCTGTACCATTTTAAATGTCACGTTATGCACAAACAAGCATAGTGCTCCAGTACGCTCAAGTGTTTTTGCCTCAGTTACATCACAACAATCGCATGCATATTGAACACATGCATGTTGTCATGTGTGTTTCCACAGGAAGCATTAACCAGAACTTCATGTCTTTCCCCTGCAACCTCCCACCCCACCTCAACCCCTCCTCTTCATTTTTCCCCTCAGTGGGTCATCTTTTTTTCAGTGTTAGCTTAACAGGTTAGCCTGCTGTTCTCAGTTATATATTTTACAAATCCTCAATCCTCAACCCTTCTAGTCAGTACTCCTGAAAATGTCTTTGTACGTTTCTTAATGTATGAGAGGAGCATTGGTGTTATCTGTTCTACTCCCTCCACAGCCACAATCCCAATGAACCCTTTCACCCCATCGAGCAGTAGGAACGAACATGAACCTCTTAGCATTTCAATAGATGAGCAAAACCAGCCCCTGAACATTTTGTTCCTATTGCCCCGGCCACTCGCTCCAGCACTGTCGTGCAGCTGGTGAGCGAGCCAATACGACTCAGATGTTGATGCAGCATTAACATTTAGGCCCACGATTTTCACTTAGATATGGAAAAGAAGCCACATCATAAGCTATTCTGAAATTTTGTTTCTATTGCTAATATATTTTCTTCTCCTTTTTTACAGGCCACAGAACAGATAACCAAAGGTGAGTTGTGGCTACTTGTATTAAACTAATATATTCAGTGAATTTTGTCACCCATGTAGAAACCTCAAATGTATTCTTTTTATTACATATGGGGGATTTTTTTTGCCTGCATAGTAAATCCTCATTCCAATGTGCTGCACATGCAATAACACAAGGTTTCTACGTGCAGGCAAAATTATAGTTTTGCCTGGTTTCTCTGCTGCGAACCTTGCAACGACTTTGTGATATGATGTTTTTAAACAGTGGGGAGACTTATTGTGTGGGTGTGTTAAAGTATGTATCCTTCTAATTAGATGGATAACTCCTGTGCAGAATTGCTCTTTTGCCTCAGCAATTTGGATATGAAGCAGTAGCTTTTATTATAGCAAAGCATCTTTAACTGTAAACATTAGCAGCAGCCAGGTGGTCTGTTATACCTGAGCTAGAATGGAGAGGCCAGGTGCCCATACAAGACTAATAAGGAGTACGGGGATGGTGCAGCTGCTCTTCAGGCCTCCCCGTGGGCCTACCTAGGAGGGTAGAGGTGAGGAGAGGTCTCGAAAGAGAAGAAAACAGAGGGAAAGGAACCACTGAACAAACGTGAGAGCGAGAGGTGGATAAAGTTGACTACAACGTGACTCCTGCAGGGAACAGCGTGGCTTGCTCCCACGGTTTGAACTCCTGCTCCATGGCAGCTGCAGACCCCGCTCTTCACTTTGTCTCCCCAAGCTAGTTCTCTTAATGACCAGAGAAAGGCATTTAGGAAGTGTCGGACAGTCAGTTAGCCCAGGAGCAGATCTCCTGGTTGAGATGAGCAGGCAGATGGGAGAGGGACTCACAAGGGATGGGCAGGGCGAAATCTGATTAGAACTTCTGGTAGACTTTGGCAGCACGGACGTAATGGCAGCAAGAAAACGGACACCTAATTACAGCTCGAGTGTCTTTGTGTTTTTGTGCCCAGAGCCGTGTTCAGACAAATGCGTTTGTGCGACTTTGCCGGCTAATTTTGTTTAGAACGCTACAACAGAGTAAGTTGTTGTTTGTTCTCCTCTTGTGGGTGCATACAGCTGTGAACTCTCTCAAGGGTCAGTGCCTTGACCTTCCACTCTTTCCCTGAAGGATGAGTTAATGAGACTGTAATGTCACAGAGGTGCCCCCTCCTACCCCTTATTCCTCTTGTCTGAGTCACCCTCAGCCCTTCACAGTTTGCTGCACTAATGAATGTGATCTGGGTTAGCTGTGTTTTCGCAGTCTCTCGGTCTCTTATCTACTTTGGGTTGTTTCACAGCATCCACAAACTGACCTATATGCTCTGCTTTTCTCCTCATCTTCAAACAAAGATGTGATTTGCACAATTTGCTTCCTGTGATTTCCACCCCCTTAAATGTCACATTTGTTTTTTTTAGCATGTTTGTACATATTTGTGTGCTCTGATGCGCCCCATATGCATCGTCTTCCGCCACATCACGCTGCGTTCAGTTTTCTGCAGGAGTGCTCATGGCTAAAGAAGGTCCATACTTGAGGATTTAACTGGAAAAATATCAGCACTGCTCTTTCACCACAAGTACATCTCAGGTAGAAGGATCTCTTTAAAATTAAGGGCTCATTTCAAATAAAATATTTATTGATATTATAGTGATGCCAGAGAGATGACAGTAGACTAATTCACCTCAAAAAGACCACCAAAACGATAAATTAGGGAAAAAAATCCAATTGTGGCTGAGTGGTTGATTAATTGACTAATCAGCTAGAGAAGCAGATTGTCTCTGATACTCATGCAGGGTACACTGGGAACTAATTAGGAGAGGGGGTCTAGCATGGAGGCTGAATAAACAGGCATCCATCCAGGAGATCTCCAGGAAGACCATAGAACACCATAGAAACACTACACCACCTCCTGTCTAGTCTAGCAGAGAGGCCCACCCTGGGACCAGCAGGAGGGAAGAGGGAGTAGAACAAGGTGGGCTCCAAGGAATAGATGGGATGAATTGTTGCGGTTATATTTGTGCAAAGTGTAAGGGAGGCGGCTGCTAGAATAAAGTGCCCTCGGTTGATTTGAGAGGGCTGGGCGATGAAATTAAAAAAGCATGCAAGAGCAAAAGAAACAGACGGAGCCATGTGAAACTGTGAGAACGCACAGCAGTTTCCTGTTTGCCGGCACAGCTGAGGCAACCCTTTTGTGGGACACTTCTACTGGCTCACTGCTCAGATACACACACTCTCACTTTACCAGTCCCCTTATGTGACAGGCAAACACCAGCGGCATATGTATGTCGTGTGCTTGTGCAAACTCACACATGGTTTTACTCATATAGTTTTACATTTCTGCTACAGAAACCTCGGCCTCTCTGATCAACACGGAGAGTGTTACGAGTCAAATCAGCGAACGTGGCACATTCACCTCCACAGGCACAGAAACGCCTACAATGTCGCGTTTACACCTGAACGTGGCTCAGTTCAGACAGTCTTTGGTGCGTTTGCCCGCTTCGTACAGTTCCGTATTATAATGGTCTGTTGAACTCTGGTGAGGACTATACAGGGAGACCGGTTCAAAAGCAAAACAAACTGATCACAGGGTTTTATCATTGTAGATATGTGATTTTTATCATGAATTCAAAGGCAAAATTGTTGTTAACCACAAACTGTTTAGGCAGTGATTTTATAAGAAATGTTTATATAAAGCTAGAACAGAGATGTGGTGAGCTTGTGTGCTACTCTGTGTATTTTAGCAGTTCTTCATTTAAAGAGTGAAACACAGTGACCACGCAGTAACCATCCCCCTGTAATAGTGTGCAAAAGATACCCTTTTTTTGTCTTTTCCTCTTCCTACCTGGTCATCATGACTCATAAATCGAGGTCAAGCAGCAGTCTCAACACATATCAATCACAATTTGTTTTGAGCACATAAATAAACACAAGGTGTAGAAAAATGCAGGACAACGTGCTGCCAGAGTTGCCAGAATTTGATTTCCTGTGTGCATCCATGTAGCATTTATATAAAACTGTCAATGAGTTACTTGTTAGTCCATCGTAACCGCAATGTGTTAAATTAGCCAAAAACATACAAATTTAAGTATCTTAACATGTAGCATACATCTACTGATTCATCCATGTTTTTAACCTTAAAACTTTTAAACATAAAACTCTGATAAATTCAGGTTCATGAAGCTTTTGTTCACTTCTTTCTTAAATCACTAGTTTGAAGAGTCACTGTTCTTCATGGGAAGACCGCATTTTTCTACGACCATCAGTGGAATATTTTCATGTATTGTAAACCTCTGTTTACATCTACTTACTCTTGTCTGTAGTGGAGATGCTGTTTGTCACCACTGTGTAACACTGCGTAAACCTTGATCTGTGTGCGTGCTGAGCAAGTTGTAACTTGAACAGCCTTGAGCACTCAGTTGCTCTGTAGTGCCGCTGACCATCCCTCCTTAAGAAAGTACTAGATATATGAATGAAACACTGATAAATATTGGTCCCATGGTAGCTATCATGTACCACAGCAGAGGCCCTCTGCCATCAACAAGCTGTACTAGAGTTAATTTCTAAGGGTTAATGAGCTATTGTGTTCCTGTTCACGCTGTGCATTTTTACCCCTATACAACATACACACACATCAAGGCGCACATTTGCAGTGCAATAAAAGATAACATTATTATAACGTGGTGTCGCAGCAGTAATTTCATAACAGATTAATTTGCCGTTTCACATTCGCTTAATTACACCCAGCGCTTTGTGTTGGGAGAGTCATAAATTGCGGTGTGATCAGGGAGGAATTTATAGCAGCGCGCCTCTTGTCATCGTCACCGCCTCTTCGGCGTGTCTTATCCCATGGAGCACAGCTTAAATGGTCGCAGCGGTGATGATGATAAACCACACTTTAAAGAGCAAGCGACGTAATGGCTGGATTCTGCTGTTGTGGAGTGTTGCACTATAAATTTTGCATATAAGCTTATTAATAAATTTATTGTGACTTCAGTGATTTGAAACGGTCATGGACCTAGTTTTGAGATGAGGTCTTTACAGGGTACGATGTAATGTGACATAAAAACAGCTTTAGGGGCCACCCGGATATAAAAGAGTTAAGTTGGTGTGGTGCCTTTGAATGACTGACAACTGTCTGATAACTTGTGGTTTTATGAGTTATGAGTGTTATGAGCGGTAGCTGGCTATAAAAGGAGTTGATGTGGAGAAATTATATATTTTGTTTTGGCATGAGAGAAATTAGATTGCATGGGACAAATGCATAGTAAAAACAATGTCTAGTAATGTCAGACATCCCTTCGTAGAATTAAATATTTAGCCCTTATGGTATCTTGTACGATAAGCTGTGTGTGTGTGTGTATGTTTGTCATTGACATTTATCCTAAAATTGCAGCCTCTTGTCTGCATGAAGCTAATAAATACCTCAGTCCTTTTTTTTTTTTTTTCAATGACTTGTGTTGGCCCAGCATGTTGCCTCCCAGGTCAAGAGGAGGGGACGTTCCACTCTCTTTCACACATCACATCCTCTAAATCATAACAGACACTGGAATCTGGTCCCCCTGCAGCTGTTGGCACAAAAGGCCAGGGACAGGGGCAGTGATCAGTCCAGGGAAGCTGCCCGTCTCGGCCATCCACGTGTCTTCTGCAGCGGGCGTACAGGCAGCCCTCGTCTAACGTGTCATCTGGCTCGTATGGTGACTTCTCTGCACGTTACAACAGTTCTGGCTACAAAAACTTAATTAAAAGAGGAGCGTGACTGTTGCTGGTGTTGACTTACAGTATGATCTGCCACTCAGGTGTGTGACTACGTTGCACCATTCAGATATCTGGTTACCATTTGTTCAGTGCTCTGACCTGAATAACCTTGTGTTCTTTAAAGCATGCAGTCAGACATTTAGTGCTTTTAAATAGCATTTTTTTCTGTCTGTGTTGAATGTGATGCAGCGAGGGAGGGTTTTCCCTCTTAACTACAGTGTCATATTTATTCACTTCTAATTAAGCCCTTTAATCTACTCTCTTGCGAGGCTCGCTGCTCACATTTTAAAGCCCACAGGAGGAAAGAGATGGAGAACCCTAAAGACACACCTCCTTTCCTCGCTCCTGATTCGCTGCTACTCTTTCTGCTGCCTCCTGTTTAATAGACGTCTGATAAGGATCTAGTAATTTCCATGTTTCCTTGTTTTTGCTTCAATCAGAGTAGTGTACTATGACACATTGGCTGCAGCACCAGATATACGATACACTTGAAATACAGCGCGCTAAAGAGATAGCACGCATCATGCAGAATCTGGGTACACATGAATGAAAGGGTTGTAGTCACCGTTTTACTCAAGAAAAAATATTTAGTGTTTATATATGGATTTTCATTTAGCTTGAGTAACTGAATCTGCACCCAGATTCTTCCACGTTTTATTTCTCCGCTGAACTTTAGGCTGTCACTCTACAGAATTTGTAGAGTCCAATGTCTCCAAAACATTGGACCAATTTTGCTTTTTGATGGTAGCTGAAGCCAGCAAACCTGCCTATTACAGTCGTGGCAGACATCCTGCTGGACATTGAGCAACAGCAGCTCTGTTCAGAGCAACAAGATTTTCTTTAGGCATTTTGTAAAAGCCTCATCTCAGGCCTTAACTGGGCCGATTAAAAGCTCAGCTATGGAAAGCTTATAATCACTCACAAACTGAATTTTTGCATGCATATCTGCATACGCTCCACCCAAGAGCAAGGCGATCCACTGCGATGAATGGAAAGCAGAGTCAGCATGGTGCTATTATTAAACCTCTAGGTAGAGGTGCACTAATAGTATTGGACTCGGCAGTGATCCATCTTCCAAGAAGTTTTACTCAGGTTCACATTTGAAGCTTTGCCAGTGTCAATTGTTAAATGGCATGCTCTCTGCACAATATTACATTTTCCCAGCAGGAGGAATATGCCTCCTGACTTGAAAATGTTGAAATGGTTTACAGTTCATATGAGCAGCACCTTTTCGTTTAGAAAAATCCCTGGCTAAGCAGAGTATTCTGTTTAAGTGCCATGTTAGCCACGAGGTAGCTTGCTACATTTAGCCCTTTGAACAGATGTGTGCTATCAGGAGAGTGTGATTTGATGAAATGTGTGTATTTAAAGTGAAGTTGTTGCTTTAATACTATTACAATAGCTCAATGCGAGACCAGACTGAACTATTAGTATTACAGGTACTTTAAATGATACCTGAAGGGGCCTGTCTACCTACGAAAGTTTCTCCTGTGGGTCCTGTGTTTGGACCTGCACTCATAAAACCCTCACAAAAGGATCCTTTCTCTTCAAGGTCATGTCGCCTGTTTTTCAGCTTTCACCTGAGAGGGAGAAAGGGAACATCAATGCTTTTTCCACAGTCTCCTTCTCTTCCACATACCTTCAACTCTCTGATATCTTCCCAGACACTCCCTCCCCCCCCCCCAAAACCTCTAGCTCTTAAACAGTCAGGCAAGCATGCTATCATCTTTTCTCTCAGAAAATTAAGACCCCTTTAAAGTGTAAAATGGAGTGTCTTCCTCTGCGTGAAGCGCACACAGCCCCAAGGCCACGGTTTGATGTGCATCTTTGATGAACTGGGAATTCTCCTGTGCATCCGTACAGCTGAGGACTGTGTTTTTGCAAATAAGCTGTCAGAGCGAGTGACTCTGATCTTTTTTTCCCACTTTATTTTTTTTTTCTGAAAAGCACTGCCTTGTAAGACTCGTGCTTAATAAGCCACACCTTGTTGATGCCAGAGGTTTATTTGTTTCTGTCCCCTTATTCACTTCATAAGCTATAGTCAATCTGTGATTTCCAGCATCAGCATAATAGCATTATTAGAACATTTTGCCTTTACGCATCAGTCTCTTTGATGTCACTAAACGTTGAGTACTTGTGTCATTCTTTTGAAAAGAAGAATCCAGCACAGCGTGGCGTACTACAGGCAAATAGTGTTCTAATTGCAAGCGGCTTTAGACCCGAGCTGGTTTCAGGCAGTGAGACTCGAGCTCACAGTGGAGCGCGCAAGGGGATGGAGACTGTCTTATACATACACAGACACACACAGACACACACACACACACCATTCTCTTCATCACACTTACCCTCCCTGCACTGCCTCCTTTCCTTCCTGCTGTACGTCAGCTCTCTCTTTCGCTCTCTCCCTCCCTCTCCCTCCGTCTCTCTTCCCTCTCATTGGCTGACAGAGAAGCCAGCCACATTCCCCCTTCCCCCAGCTTCCAGAAGAATCGACGTCACACATCAGAGAGTCCCAACTGTATAACGATCGCCTTCATAACTATTATTATACGCTGTGGCACAACCACAAAGCCCTCGGTTTTTAAGAGGAAAACACCTCTTAAAATCAGCAGAGAGAACTGGCTGGGAATTACTGTGTCCATCTGCCCCTAATACAATTATAATGACGAGAGGATAATAGTAGATCACAGTCAATGAGGGAGGGAGGGAGAGGAGAGTGCAGGAAGGTGGGGAGGATGGATAAAGCACAAGAACGGAGAGGAAATGGAGCAGATGTAGAGAAATCCGATGAGAGGCGAGCTCTGAGCTTTAAACCCCCCACCCTAAAAACCCCCCCTACACACACACACACACACACACACACACACACACACACACACACACACACACACACTGATTCCTGAGCTGCAGGGAGAGGGAGACACACAGACAGATACGGTTGAAACTGGATCAGACCATGCAGTCTGTGGTTTTAGCCCATAGAGGGCTGCGGCACTGGGGGCAGAGAATAGCATAGGAAACCCGCATTACCACCCCCCCGCCCACAGGCGTGACAGACATGAACGCACACAGAAAACCAAGGAGCAGTCGGTAGTTACATGCGAGCAAACACGTCCATCTGCATTTACGAGGCCGTGTGCATGTATATTCCACGACACCGTCCTGTCCTCTCCCCTCAGTGTGGGCCTCCGCATTACATAACTCTTTGTTTTTGTGTGTGTCGGGCTGGCCTCATGTGTGCAAGTTATTCATTGCTTCACACACTCGGGATGGCAGCCAATGGCAAAGCACTGCTCCTTATAACTCATTTAGGCCACACAAAGATTTTCTTTTTCTTTTGGTTGCTGCCTTTACAAGCTGTGTAACCCCCCCGCACCCCTCCAGTATTTTATTACCAGCAAGAATTCAAAGACTGTTATGGCTGAGTGCACATTATGTTCAATCAGCTGATGTTTGGCTCAGTTCTTCTACAGGATGTGTAAGTTTTAAACACATTTTTGCACGCTGTTTACATTCTAGTTTACCAGCTTATTCTATTATGTAATGAAATGTACTGAGGCGATTATCCTGCTTTGTGTCCCATAATGCATCTTACCCCGCAGCAGCTCTGTGACAGCGACCCGATCATCCTGTTTGACTTAGTGGTGACCTCTAACCTCCCAACAGTCAGCCGCAGTATATTAGCCTGCTGAGGACTTCATACTTCACCACTTTGGCTTCTTGGTTGTCTTCTTGTCTTGTTGGTTTTGTTTTGTTTTTTACAGAAGAAATAACGCAACATTTCTTGCTCACAGCATGCAGATCTGTATGTGGAGTCTTTAAGGCGGCTGTAATCAATGCTTTTATAATAACAATTTATCAATTGATGAAGCGTAACGTGAGAACCAGAGAATTATCTGCTGAATCTGCAGCATCCCTCTGCTGTACAATGACTTTCAGCTCATATGTAAATAAGCAACCGTCTACTAACAACTTTTCTGTATTAACTTTATAGGTGACGATATGTCAGTTTTGTATTCCCAAATTGTTCCAGCTGCCCCCAAGAGGCCAAATAAAAATCAGCTATTGCAGGTTTAAGAAAGATGAGCACAGATATTTGTAATGACTAGTTGTGCTTCTCTTAAGCTTAAGGCTGCTTGGCGGAAGAAAAAAAAACAAGCTGAACACAGAACACTGGAAATGGCTGTTCAGGGCTAAGGTGTGTGTGTGAGAGAGAGAAAAAGGGAATCGCACTCTGTTGCTAGGGGTAACTAAGGCTAGTGGGACATGAGCACTTGGCTTCAGCTGCTGTACGAGCAGTTAATAACTAACAGCTTTGGTAGAGCACTGAGAGGTGATCATTTCAGGGGCCATAACCTGCCACAAACCATGAATAACTTATGTTGATGGGACTGAGCACTCCTTACAGTACTGTCCTGATGGAGACAAAAGCCCACAATAATGCAGCAGGAAGATCAAAGTCCATTATCTGGTACTTGACCTCCTCATCACTTCTAATCTGTGACCGGGCACCACGGCAGACCGTGAGAGCCGTGTGTTCTGGCCGTCCCTAAAGGCTGACGGTTTATTACGGTACCACCCTGAGATTATTACAGTCCTCTGCTTCTCTAAAGAGCAGCCATGTGTTTAGACTGACCGCTGCCTAGAATCAAGCTTCAGGCAGCCAGGAGAGACAGCAAATCTTGTGCATTTATAGACATCTCCTCATTTGCCTTTCTGAATTTAACATTATGGTCTTCATAAAAAAATGACAGTCGCTTTGAAAAGAGGCAATAGAGGAAATGCTTTGCCACAGCAGCTTTTTTTTTTTTTTTTTTTTGCGCTACAGTGCAGTGCATACTTTTTTATTTTGCTTTCAAAAATTGTCAGATATAATGACAAAACCAATTAAACAATCATTACATTTGTTTTTCCCCAGACTGATTTCCAATCATCAACTAATCAGTCAGTTATTGTTGGTCTAGTGTATGCTAAACAACTCTGCTTTGCCTAATGCTCCTTCTCTTCCCCCATCCCTGCATCTCTCTTGTTACCTGTCTCCCACCACCCTCCCACTTCCACAGTGCCAGACTCTGCCAAGCTCGACCCCACCCCTCCTCTTCCCCCCATCAACCCCAGTGCCACCCCGTCTGTACCCCAAAGCAGCGGCAATGGCAAGCGTGCCCCCTCCGGAGGTCAACCATGCAGACAGCACTGCAGCCCCAGACTCCGCTCCAGCAGCGCTACCCGCCCATGAGAGAGGTGCCCCCGCGCTTCCGCCAGCAGGAGCACAAGCAGCTGTTGAAGAGGGGCCAGCCTCTGCCCATCGGGACCCTGCCTCTGACCACCACGGGACGTCCCGCCACTACTGAACCTGCTGCGGCAATAGCCATACACTCCTCTCCCTCCTGCTCCTCTTCCTCCACAGCCAGCCTGCCTGCAGGTCAGCCGAGACACTCTGTTGGCGAGTCATTATCACTTTTCCCCCTTTTTTGTGTGCAGTGTATTCTTGCTGTAATGTGTACTGCAAAAACCTTTTAGTGTCTTTACATATGGCAGTGGGGTTGGTGGAGGAGAGTTAAAGATGTTGAATTATTTCCAATAGATAGAGTGAATCTATGCCCTGGTCTGTATTCATTAAAGTGAAATTGAGAGCAGATAGGGTTGTTGTAATCAGGGGAGGCACTGCATTTTTATTAGTCTTTTATGTTGTGTTGACACTCACTACAAATTTTAATCTGCCTCTTTGAACGGCCAGTACTTGCTCATACTGTACTGATCAGTTAACTGGCCCTGGTCGGTTTTGTTGACATTTCTGATTTAAGTTTATTCAAGCAAAGTGACTGCATCCTCAACAATGCTGACAGAGAGAGAAAGACATTGTTACTTTGTGCAGCTCTACTATTAAAAATCACTTTTATATTAATGCAGTCTCAGTCAAGTTTCCAGTTTCAGCCACAACATGTAAAATACGACTACTAACATTAAAACAAGCTCACCACAGTTTGTCACTGATATTGTGACTGCAGCCATGCGAGACATCAGACCGTGCAACTGCTCAGACAGCAAGCAGAGCCGACCAAAAATTAAGACGCGTCAGAAATGCAGCAGATCACCCTTAAGCTTACCATCAAACAATACTAATCTGGCAGAAATTTGATTCAATTTTAAAATTTGTCAAGGGTGACCAATTCAGGGTTGAAATAAACTCAATTCATTCATTCAACAGCTCGATTAAAAGTAAATGACCAAATACTATTTATCAATACACTGGCCGCTTAACAAAGGTCTCACATAGGGTATATTCTTACTCATGGTGTTGCCATTTTTATTTTTAGCTCATCCTGACAGCTGTTTGACTTTCAACAGCTGCATGAGTTCTGTTTTTGCATATACTGGCTTTGGCATACTTGAATGACAGTGGCTATATCTACTCATGTACTTTGTATGGCTCTGTGATTGTAAAAGCGTGGTGTACCTGTAGAGCACTGCAAAGGCACTTGCAGTTGCTGCTGATTGTTTATGTTCACTCTGCCTCTGCCTGGCTGGGGATTAGAAATGGGGATGGAGGAATACAGGGGTAGGGGATGGAGAGTAAACACAGCTGGCTATCTTTGTATGTGTGTGTATTTTCCTTCCTGAGGCGCTCTGCGTGTCACAGTAAGCCAGGTTCTCATGTATTTCCAAGTGGGCTATTCTTTCTTAATAAAGTATTATCTGCTCTTTGAAGAAGATGTTGAAAATTCTTGTTAGGGAACTTGGCACTTTTTTCTTCTCTTGGAAGTAAAAACAAATTTCACCATATCGGTGTGTCTGAGCATCGTCCAGCCCCTCTGATGCTGTTTCGGTGCAGCTCTATCTCCATGGCGATGAGATGTTTATCCTGTCTTTTTTCTCCTCCTCCCGCTCATCATCGTCCTCCTACTCTTCGTCAAGCATTGCTGACCAGCCCCGTAGAATTTCCTGTTTTTTGGAGGAGGAGCCATAAGGAAAAGCTAGTTGGCCGGGCGCCTCAGTGGGCCTGACCTGGCACTGATAGAAAGACTGAGTGAGAAGGAAAGAAAGAAAGAAGGAGAGAGCGAGCATGGCAGAGGTCCAGTACTGTGGGATGAAGTGACTCATGGCTTACGGTAAAAGCTGCTGCTTCTCTCCGCCCCTTTCTGGCAGCCCCGCTATGCTCTGCTTCTTCTCTCTGTGGGTCTTTGAACTGACTGATTGCATTAAGACAGACAGGCAGGAGGACCCTCCAGACTGAAAGATGGACAGGAGTCCAGTGGAAGATGTTTTTTCATGTCCCTCCACAAACGCTGCATGCTGAACCATAACATTCAAGGCAACTCTAAGGTGCACAGAGAAGTTTTGCACATGAGTATGACGCTCCACTATTCCTTTTGTGCACCAGTGCTATTGAACACACGTGCAGAGTGCCACAAACCCACCTCCGTCGCTCTGTCCCCTCTGCCTTGTGTGCTGATAGAACGATTGCCCCCCCTCCCTTCTGCTTTCATTTCTTTCCGACAGCTAACAGTAGGAACACACTAGCTGCATTCATTCCCTCCCCTCTCCCCCTCTGCTCTCCATCCGCTGCCCCCTCACCTCACCCCGTCTTTCATTAACCGGTCACATGTCTGGTCTCTTTAAAAAAAAAAAAAAAAAGTAAGTAGGGCTAATACACTTTGTGTGTGTGTGTGTCTATAAGTGTGCATGTGCTTCTATGTAAACACATTAAACATTAGCTTCCTCTGCAATCTAAGCTCTATGTGTCCCCGGTCAACATGACACATGCTGATTTATTCTGCCTGTGAAGGGCAGCAGCGACCAACAAGAGTTCAGATTTCATGTCAATATTAATAGATACCCTTAATGAAGATAAAAGTTATCTTCATTGAGAGTATTTAGTTAAATGACAGGGAAATCCCTACGTTGCTAAATTTAGTGCATTTATTGGTCTTTGTGTGGCAATAATGCACTCAGCAGCCACAAGATTCTCTGCCTTTTTTTTAGTTTGACTGTTAACTGATCAAAGAATTAGCTTGTAATCCTATAATGTGTTGTCTGTAGCGCTTAAGATTTATAGCTACTCTGCTTTTTCATTTGTTTAACACCCCTCAGTTAAAGCTCATAAAGTAAAGATCAAGGTTTTATTTACCAGTAGCCATTGCACTTACTGAGCACAACCAAGGCCAACACCAACAAAAAAAAAAGCGTCAATGTAAACAGGCATTGTCGAGTGAAAAAACAGTGCAGTTAATGAGCTAATAGCTTGTCTAGTGGAGAACAGAGAGATGTGTATGCATGCTAGACTTGATGTGCTCTTTAAGTCTGCTGACGATGCTGCAAAAGAGCCTTGGGAATCCCCTCAAAGAGGACTGGGACGTCTTGTGATGTGATTAAACATTAGCTCTCTGTTAACCACAAATGTTTGGCGCTCGCTCTTTCCCTTCTTCTCTCTCGTCTCGCTCGCTCGCTCGCTCGCTCTGCGCCCCAGCTCCCATTGCTCTCTGCCATTGCTGCTCTGTGACGCACACGCATTCGCCTCCTCCGCTGCACCAACGCCACAGCTCGCATATACATACATCAGCGGCCCCAGGGCAGCCAGGATTAGATAAGCTGCCCATACTATATGTCTGTCAATCTTCCCATTATTATAGCTTTCTCCCAGTGTGCCTTTTGCTTGGCTAACAATCCATATCCCAAGGCCCTTTCATGCAGAGGAGGCGTGAGAGAGCAGGCTATTTTAAGATTGGCATGCTGGAGAAAGCCCTTGACCTGGTTTATCCTTTAGAGGAGGAGAAAGAGGATACTCTCTGGCAAACATGACGGCCAGATGTCTTAGATGTGTATGTTTTAAAAGCCAAGTTTTGTCCCTCTGTTAGTCTTTTCCCTTAAGGTAATGTTGAGATAATAACGCAACATTAACAGCATAGCAGCTGCAGCAGACTTTTTTGCTTTTTTGCATATATTACTGTACAGTCCCTGACATTAAGCCGCTGTTCAGTCAACAAACTACATGTATCTGTGCCACTTTAGCCGACAGGAGCTCTCCTGGTTCAGTCTACGGCTGATGGCAGCTATTCTGCTTTGTTGTATTGCATCACGCTAAGCAGGCAAACAGGAAATGCAAGCCGCTTTAGTAGTGTTGCTGACCCTGCCTCTCTCTCAGATCTTAAAATCTTTGTAACACAAAATAAGCTGGTACAGTATCTTATATACTTACAGACAGTATCTCAATCCAAGTAGTTGATTTTATTTGCCAGCTGATCGCCCGCTGGAATAATACCTCAAAAGACCTAAGCTCTCTTAGGTATTTTCAGTTGCTCCAACACATGCATCATATCATAAAAACACTGCATATTACTATGAACTGCAACTGATTACAAACACAAACAAACTAATGAAATTTCTAGTATTGATGAATCTGTTTAATGTTTGTTTATTCATTGTTTTGTCAATGAACTGTCACGCAAAGTCCAAGGTGACATATGCAACATAACAGTAAACAATATTCAGTTTACTATTATATATGAAAAGAAAAGCATGAAATCAGCCCATCTGAGGAAAAAGGACCTATGAAAGTTAGCAGTTTTTTTCTTGAAACATGAAAAATTGATTATTAATTGTTTTAACAGGTAGGATTTTCCTAATAAAAAAAGTATATGTAAACACTGTATAGATACAGATAATATAAGTGTGTGGTGTCTGTATCTGCAGAGACCTATTTGCCCTCTGCATGTATTTTCTTATTTTGCTGCATTCATGACATCTCTTGGCGTCGACCTTTAGTCAGCCAATAGCAGCATGCAGGGTGGGAGGTGTGGGACTCTATAAAAACATGGGAACCAGCTGCCAAGTTGTGAGCACGTGGACTACCAGAATCACTTTGAACTGGGGAGCGAACTCTCTGTCGTGTTTACATACAGCAACAGACAAATCCTACTCGTTAGATGGTTTATAGTTGCCGATTGATTTTTCATCCGTGCAATAATCAACAAATCATTTCAACTTTGAACGCACTGAGTTGAAGCTGATGTGTCTGTAAACAGGTTGCACTGAAATGTTGTTAAAAGCAACATGGTATGTATGACTTCTAAGCAATACTTTGTCGCCCCTAATGTCGCCCCTAATGTCGTCCCTTAAGAAAAACAATACAGACACTCCTGTCCACTTGTATTACTTATTTACTTTGCGCAGAATTGATCAAAGCACAGCAGAAATTTGATCAACAAATAGTTTGCTTGGGAAATAATAAGTATATGTATGTTGTATGTGTTGTATTATGTCTGTTACAAATATTATGTCTATATTGCAGTAGTGGTGGAAATCTGTGAAAGCATGCGATGCTTTGTTGAATGATTCTGTATAGATGCCATAAAGTCTATCATCAATTATCAGCGCTGTTTTCATTGGACTGCCATTTCAGGAGTTTGCTGCTACTGATATGTAGAATGTACTTGCCGTGTTTACATTCTAGTTCTCACGAAGATGGCAGAGCAGCTGTAAGTGACAAAAGAAAAAAAACACTGCAGACTTTTTAAAAAGCAGATGTTTGGGCACACTTGTTTGTACTGATGGAGGAAAAATAACCCATGCATAGAAATCCAGAATAGTGATGCATTGCAATGCACTGGGATGCTCTTATCATTTAATGATGAAATTGTGACCCTCTGAATCGTAATGAAATTGTTAGGTGACTGACGATTACGTTGTTTGTACATAATATTTGTAACAAATCTAAGTAAGTAAACAGTTTTAGTGCTGCAGCCATCAGTAGATTTAAAACCAAAAATGACCTTTGATGGTCTCTGTTGTCTCTTTTTTGCACTGCTCCTTTACAGTTATCCTGTTTTCACTGCACCAAATCAAAAACAATTAGGCAGTTCTGATTGTTAAACACAGGGGTAGCACATTCCTGGGAGGTGCACGTTCATGTGTGTGTGTCTGTCAGAGGGCTCGTTCATCTGGCTGGCAGCATGCATTGTCAGCTCTGTACCATCCTGTCTCTCTGCCCCTCGGGGACTTCATTAAGCCAGGATCAGTCCAGCTGAGGCCCACACAGCTCTCCCAGATTACTTCCTTCCGTCTCTCAACATCTATCTCTGTCCTTCATTTTCTGTCCCTTCTGTCTTTATATCAGTCCTCATGATCCCTCTTTACCGGACCCTCTTGCATTCACCACTCTCTCACTCACACACCTTACCACACCAACTCATACATACACGTCCACCTGTAATGTAAAACAAAAAATCTTAGGAGGTTGAAGGAAAGCATAAATGACAAGTTGAACTGCTGAACTGAGCGTTCAGGAAGTAGTATGTGTGTGTTTTCTGTTTGCCATTGTGAATGCACACAGTGGATGCGGTGTCTGCACTGTGTGTATGTTAACACACAAAGGAGTGAGTGGCCATGCAGTAGCACGGCATGACCTCACCGCGTGCGAAGTCTTCACAGCGGAGAGGCACAGTGGGCTGAACCTCGGCCATAAAGGGACTCTGTTCTCTACCAAACATTGACTTATTGTGTTGTTGCGTGGGCACCAGTATCATTTGTAAACAATACCAGCCTTGATCTAGAGGTCTGCTGCTCTTCTTGAGTTTTTTTGTTTTGTTGTTTTTTTTCAAGCTCCCAGCCACTGTTATCCTCCTCCCCTTCATTAAGTTGAATGCATGTCAGTTGTCTCTTTGCAGCCTCTTTCCCTCCCCTTAGAAGCTCAAGTGCCGTGTTTGGGACCACTGGTCACTAATCATACACTGTGACCAGATCCATATGAGCTTGTCCTTGCTTTGTGTACAGAAAACAACCCCAAAGTTTGATGCTGCGAGCTGCCAGTTAGTTGTCGTATATTTTTGTCTAAATTTATATTTGTCGTCATGTGTCGGATAATATGCCTTTTCATACGTAAATGCGTGCATGTGTGAAAAAATTGTCATTACGGCACTGAGGATGCAGCAGGCTCTTTTGGGGTTTCTCTTGCTATTCAAGAGACTTTCTATTGTGGGCGGCAGTGCTAATTGCAGATGGAGTGGTCTTGGCTAAATATTTAGTGACAGTTTTGAAAGGTTGAAAGATGTGAGGGTGGGGGGAGGTCAGAAAAGTCCCCCTTTTGTTTTGTTTTATCTCATGCCTTGTGAGTGCATAATGAAAGTCTCCAGGCTTTATCGTTCAGCTGCCCCCCACCCCCATCTCTCAAACGCTCCCATCCCTTCCCCCAACCAGCCCCCTTTCAGTGCTTTTCCAGAGAGGGAGAATATTCTCCGTCAGGATAGGAATAGAGCACGATATAAATAAAGCCAGAGGGAGGCAATAGATAGAAGAGGAGAGACCCAGCCAAAGCAGTGTTGGTGGGAGGGACCGAGCATGAGGGGTGAGGAAGGAAGGGAGGGAGGGCGGGGGGGTTGTCTCATGCCGCGCAAGAGCTGTGCAACTTCTTGGCAGCATTTCAGAAACGAGCCTCAGAAGCTTGGCGAGCCGAGCAGACATATTGAGACAAGGATGGTTGCTGCGTCGCACAAAACCTAGGTCTTTACAGGATGGTTGGGAGGCACCTCTCCACAGGTATTTCACTATCGTGTTTCACATCTCCCCTTCTTCCCTTTTCAGTCTCCCTCTGTTTTTTTTTTTTTCTCTCTTCTCTGCTTCTTCTGTGTTGTTTTGGTGGCATGTATTTATACACTGCGTGGATGAGCACTTTTAAGCTTTAAAGCTGCAGCGACAGTGCATTTCAGGCTTGCAGTGTTGAGTTCTCATCTTTTGCATTTATTATTATGAGTGAGACATGCATGCTATTAAAGCAGCGATGGTGGAGATACAGACGGTAGCTCAGAGCCTTTTTGGCTGTAGTTCAGGACTGAGAAAATGGCGGTCCTGCACTTCTCAGTAGAGTGACGCTACAGAACGACAGCGCTGTGTGTCAGAAACACAGTGCCCTCTTTTTCCCCCCTTACTCTTTCACTGCCTCCTCTCTCCTTTGGTTGCAAGCACTGAAGTAAGCTTGAAAACGGGGTGGTGCACAAATGCTGTTGCTTTCCTCATGGAGTTGTGATACCTCCTTTGCATACAAACTGAGCGTGCATGTGATGGCAGATGTAAACAACAAGCCGCTTCTGTACGGGGACAGAAGAAATTAGTCAGTGATGTGTAAGCAGGTTGATGGTTTTAGCAATCATGATCTGCAACTGGGCTTTGTACCAACATGATCCATGTGCACACTGGAACTCCAGGGAACTCGCTCAGTCTTAACTATGTTTCCTCTGCGATCTAAAGGAAATAAGCCAGAGCATTATGGGCTGTCAAAGCAGTTGCACAGGCAGATGGAGGCTGACGTGGTGAGGAGACAGGTTGCTCAAGGCCAGTGCAGAGTATTTGTGTTTCAAGCGTCAAGCGTGTCAAGCAGAGGTCATTACTACATTACTCGTTAGTAGTTAGGAGGTCAGAAGTGAATTCAGCTGCATGGCCCCTGTCATTGATTTCGTCCTCTGACAGTTTCTGTTGTGGTGACCTGTTATGAAGATACAGTGCATGGACATGACTGCCTCTTATTTCATATGTGACAAATGCATGTGGTATTTAATGACTTGGACAAAAAGATTTTGCAAGTGTTACAATTTTTGATTGGTTAATTTTCAACTGTGTTTACTTAATAATGGCCCTAAATCTGGTAGTTTCTCTTATTATCATTAGATTTGCATTTAACCACAGTGAACCCTAAAGATTTTTTTATTTTTGGTGTTAAGATTTGATTTAATCTTCACATTGTGAATATCTTCTAATCTTATCTTAGTGACATTGTAGATAGCATTTGCTCAGTCTTAGTATATTTGGAAACATACGTATATGTATAGTGTTCATAGTGAGTGCAGAAATGTTTAATTTATTTTCTAATTAAAGCTCCACTGTTATGATATTAGTCACTCTCTTTTCTGTGTTTGCATTTTCAGTGTGGGTGGTATTTATTTTTATTAATGAAGCATCTTGTGGAGTCTATGTACACATAAGTAGACACTTAAATGTTGCCATGGTATTTCAACCTTACAAAGCATATGTGGATGTGATGACGTCCATAACTTATACCTCTCAAGTCTCATCCCCTTGCTCATACCCATGTCCTGTTGTTTTTCTTTCCTTCCATACAGAACTGCCCCCACAGAGCAGCCAGGGAGCCCAGTATGATAATCCCCTCTGGGGACACCTTCCAGCCAACAGGAGTGCTACATCTTCCACCAATCTCAGTGGCTGGGATAAACTGATCATTGACCAGAAGGACACAGAGGCTTGGCCTTCTATTACCGTCAGCCAGAGCCAGGTCCCTCCAGGAGGATGCCCTTTGGACACTGACCCCGGTCACCTGACCAGCGGCAGCAGTAGTACTAGTAGTAGTTGTAGTACATTGATTATGGCCACGGGGGCCAATAGCCAGACAGGCCACTTCCCTGCCAACCACCTTAACAGCAAAGCCAACAGTGGGCCCAGCCCTGCCAATCATACTGGAACCAGCATGCTCTCTAGCCAGGTTGCAGCCAATCGCAGCTGGGGCTCTGGGTCTGGACCCTCCCATTGCCCCCCCCAGTCCTCAGTGGGGAGTGAAGGGAAGCCCAGTGATAGCCCAGTGGTGGTGGGAAGCAGCAGAGGCTGGGGCTCTTCTTCATCATCCTCCACCACCAACTTTAACTTGAACCTAAACCCTAATGCCAACCCCTCTGCCTGGCCCATGTTGGGGCATGATGGGGGTGGCACAGGGGGAGGCAGCTCAGGGGGAGCCAACACCATTTCACCTCCTCAACCTACACCCAACCTCTGTAATCCACCTGGCCCCCCATCAGCCCAGACCAGCACCTGTACTGGAGCCAACACTAACAGCAACTCCTCGGGGATCAGCAGCGCCTGGGGTAGCATAATGGCCACTGATACGTCAGAGTCACACTCCTCCCCGTCCACGAATGTGTCTTTCAGTTCAGAACCTCAGAACCTTAAAACTGATGGACCAAATCACACTAATAAGCAGGACCCCCCCAGCCCCATCCGCAACTTGCCTGGCTGTGGTAGTGCACCTGTAGGCTTGGGCTCCATGGGCCAGCCCCCAGCAGGTGGCCAACAGGTCAATGGAGAAGATGGTAACTCAGTATGGGGTAACAGTGGAGACTCAAAGGCACCTTCATCTAAGGAGTCACCTGGCTGGGACTCAGGCTGGGGCCATGGAGGAGGTGGAGCAGGAAACTCTGGAGGCTGGGGTGACCAGTCAGGTGGAGGCTGGGGGAAGCAGCATACTGAAGGACGCCCAGGGAGGCTGGGATACCCCTACCTCTCCGCCCCAGGATCCACAGGCTAGTCCTTGGAACAGAGCTGTGAGCACAGCTGGTGCCAGTGAAGGGAGCAGTGACAGTATGGAGGGACACCCCCGGCACAGAGACCGCTCATCCAGAGATAATCCAGCTCCTCTGCTGCCTGCCCAGGATCTGGATCCCAGGGTGTTGTGTAACACTGGCTGGGGACAGACCCCTGTTCGCCAGCACACCTCCTGGGATATGGACGATACTAAACGCAAGAATGATGCAGGCGCTGAATCGTGGGGCTCTGGCCCAACCACTCCAAGCGATGCCCAGGGGCCCTCAAACACTAACATGGGCCCCTCTCAGAGGACTGAGTCTGGGAGTAAAAATGATGTGCCTGGTTCTCAGGGAGCTTCAGGTTGGGGTGGAAGCGTAGCTGCTACCAACCAGCCTAGCTCTGGTTGGGGAGAGCCGCCCAACAACATTAAGCCCCCAGGTGGCCCTGGTGGCTGGGGGAACACTCCAACAGGAGGCCCCACCACCAGTCTACCTAAGAATGGGGGGCAGTCATGGGGAGAGGAGAAGTCAGCTGGGTGGGATGACTCTCACATCAAGACAACGCCCCAGGGCTGGGGAGAGCAACCCAAAGCATCCCACAGCTGGGGTAATAGTGGAGGGAGCAATAATGCAGGGGACTGGAGAGAACCAGATGAGAGCAAAAAGAGTTCCACCAACCCTGGGTGGGATGGAGAAGCAGGAGGCTGGAAGGAAAACCCACGAGGCTGGGGGGTGCCTTCTTCAGGTCCTGGGGTATCTGGAGCTGGAGGAAATGGGGGCTGGGGAGAACCAGTTTCCCAGCGTCCCAGTGGCCCTCCCCAAGGTTGGGGGGGCAAGCCTCAGGAAGCACCCAGTGGTAGTAGTGAAGGAGGGAGCATGGGCTCTTGGGGTGGCTCAGGCTCAGTGAAGCAGGGTGGAGGCTGGAGTAGCAGTAAACAAGAGTCCTCAACTGAGCCTACAGGCTGGGAAGAGCCCTCTCCACCTTCAATCCGACGTAAGATGGAGATAGATGATGGCACCTCAGCTTGGGGTGACCCTGGCACCTACAACAAGTCAGTCAACTTGTGGGACAGAAACAATCCAGGAATGTCCCAGCCTAAAGTTACGACTGGAGGCAATAACCCCCCAGGCCCCAAGAACAACCACCCCCCCTCTCACAATCACCCCTACCATGGGCCGCCTGCACCTTTACAGAACCACACCCAAAACTCTCCAAACCCAGGTCCCACCACTGGGGCTATGGATCCTGTTGTCCAGCATCAGACTGGGCCATCTCACAACAGGGGTCCCTTGATAGCTCAAGGTAAGACACGATAATGATCTGATTTTCCAATGTGTAACAGTGCCACATAGCCCTCATCTATGCTTATCGGCCTAATTGAGCAGATCCATTGGCTGATACTATACAGATGAATTAAACTGTTAACATTTATGTTTTAAAGGGTTAATGAAATGAAAATGTTTTTCCCTGTTTGTCTTTTCCATTTCACTGATCAAAATAAAGGTGTCAAACAAGAAAGCAGGTTGGGTAGTTAGCACAGTGCACTGTTAAGCTCCAATCTGTTGATCTACTTAAAGGTAAAATCTTGACCTTGTATGCCCTCTTTGGATTTACATGTAATCAACTATCCAAATGAATTAAGCAGTGCCACCCCTCTCCCTCCATGAGGCTCCTCACATTTCACAACACCGGACATGTCTGTGTGGGTAACCCTGGCAACCTCTCATGGGTACCCAAAGCACAAGAATGCTGTTTACAAAGTGCCTCGTGAAAATAGCGATTCACCACAAACTGTTTGAGATGGATCGGAAGTGTGTGATTATATGGGAGCCACCATCTGTCAGTCGTTGAAGGGAGGAGGTGGAGCAAGCCCCTAGGAGCTGAGAGAGGCCAGACGCCCCCTGCTGTCCCTCACTTGACCCTGCATGCTGACTCCACTTTGGATCCATTTGCCTCCAAATAAAACATTATCATGGGTCCATTTGCTGGCAAAATAGGGGAAATAAGGACAACTCTTCAGTATTAATCATAATAAAGGGCAGAAAGTGGGGAGCAATTATTACATTTGTTTGCCCCAGTATGCCACGTTTAGATGAGTGTGGTGCTTTAACAAGTCATACTAGAAGGTTGAATCTTAACTATAATTTTGGAGCAACATTTAGGACTTGACCTCTCCCTGGAGAGAGAGCTAAGCTGAGCCTGGCAACTGCCACAGGCCCAGAAACAGAATTGTGTCACTCTTGCCAAAAGGGGCCAGGCTGTGCCAAATCTTAAATGGGCATCTTCTCACTCTGTCAACCATCCTGCTAAGCCAAGCCCAGGTTTCTGCCTTCCTGCACGAGTGGCACTTCACACTCAAAAACAGAGGGACGAATGGGCTGATGGTGTCTTACCAGAGGTTCAGTTATATTTAAGAAAAAACTAAAAGGATAAGACAAAAAGAGAATGCAAGTGGTATGATTTATAAATCTATCAGTTAAATGCACTGTTAATTAAAATGATTACAATGAAAATTAATTATGACTGAGATAGCGTGAATGTATAGCCTAAGTGGATAGTCATTTAGCAAAGAGCAGTTAAAAGAAGACTCTTTCCTTTCTGGGAGAAAGAGCTGATGGCGGCTCTTACATGAAGTAAACGAGGATGATTCAGTCTCAAAATCAGATTTCTGTATTGAACAGAGCGTGAGCATCATAAACTGTTGTAGACAGTGATCATTTTTTGACTGTTTTTTTTGTTTGTTTTTTAAGCTGTTGGTATTTGTGCACTTAAGTGTTTTTATTGACAGGCTCTCCTTGTGTGTCCTCCAGGTTGGGGAGAGCTAAGCAGCTCCCACACAAAATCAGAGAGCTCATGGGGGGAACCTGCACCAGCTCCGGGTAGAGTGGACAATGGGACATCTGCCTGGGGAAAACCTAGTGGGAGCTGTGGGGGCTGGGGAGACAGCAACCCGGACGGCTATGGCAGGGGCAACCCGACCATGACATCTGCACCTTGCAAACCTGGTAAATAGCTTATGGTTTTATGAATTAGTCTTTACCAGGATCTGTACTTTTTAGGACTAATGATAGCACTTGTGTGCTCCAATGCCCAATAATTCTCTCCTGATGAGTCAAGTCAAGGACGACAATATGGTAAAGGGGAAGGAAGAGCACTGGAAATTTTAGAAATCTGTACTGACCCCTAGTGGCTATCTAATATATTAAGTGTTCAGAATACTTTATATATCAACATGTGTTTTGAGTTTATCCAAGTTCTTCTCAGTATTAGATATGGTCACTTTTATTTTCCTTCATTAAAATGTAATAAATTACAATATTTTAAAACTATTAAGTTCACAAGGAGGAGGGCAACAGGAAAGTTGGTACCTTCAATTAATTGCATCCTGTCTTGTTTTGTGTTTTTCAGCCCCCAAACCTATGCAAGATGGATGGGGAGGTGGAGGTGAAGAGCTGAACCTGTCGGGGGGTCAGTGGGATGCTGAGGAGGGAGACATGTGGAACAACACTGCCTCCCAGGAGAGCAACTCCTCCTGTAACTCTTGGGGAAATGCATCCAAAAAGGGCCCACAGAAGGTGTGAAGCAAAGCCAATTACATTAAAAATAGTCCCTTAGTCATTAAGAAACTAATTTATAGATTTTGGTGGGGTAATAATAGTTCTCTGTAATCATCTCTCCCAGGGGAAGGTCCCAGGGAAGCAAGAAGATGCCTGGATCATGAATCGTCTCATCAAACAGCTGACAGACATGGGCTTCCCAGTGAGTTAAAAACTTTTGTTTGTTTTTTTCATTGATCTCTTTTTTTCCTTACCTTTAATTATGTTTATAATGGATAAATGTGTATACGTAATCATCAGTTTTTTTTTTATACTTTTTATTTAGTATTTTCAATTTTGAAGGAAGCAAGTTGACAACAAGCTGTCAAGGAGAAAACACACACACACAAAAAAAAAGGGTACAAACAAAAACATGGGGTTCCTCAATAATACTACTATATTAATGTCCATTGTCTTCAAGTGTTAATGCATAGCGTCCTATGCAGTCCATTTCTTCCACCTCCTGGAAAAGGTCCCTCCTTCAGATCTGAGAGAGAGAGTCA
This sequence comes from Scortum barcoo, assembly GCA_023238725.1. Taxonomy (NCBI): domain Eukaryota; kingdom Metazoa; phylum Chordata; class Actinopteri; order Centrarchiformes; family Terapontidae; genus Scortum; species Scortum barcoo. The sequence goes on from CM041547.1 coordinate 13,947,357, forward strand.
TTTTTTCCATTAAACATATTACCTTCACTCTGTCCATCCATTGGTTAAGGTTTGGAGACTCGGTTTTATACCAGCACTTTGTTATAGCTTTTTTACAAGCCATCAACAGTATTTTACACAGATACCTGTCATTTTTAATAACAACATTCTCGTTTAAGACACAAAAATAGAGGACCATAGTCATGAGTTTCTATCCTAATTGTAATTGGTCAGACCAGTGACACCTGTATATGGGTTTACAGGGGGGGCCCCCGCAGACAGTTTGACCTACGTGTATGAACTTTGGAGGGGTTATGTAACATGCCAAGATGCACAAAAAAGTCTCTTGGAGCCATGGTCTAACTCCAACAGGAAGTCCACCATTTTTAATCAAATGTCAAATTTTAGCACTATTTTGGCCATTTCCAGGCCTCATACTAAAACGAACTCCTCCTCGAGCCCTGATCGGATCATTTTCAAATTTGGAAAGTACAATCTAGAGACATGGGCGACATTAAATGGCGAAGCTTTTAGCTTTCCATCAGACGGTGTGGCTGTGGCGGCGTGGCGAATTTTGGTCTCTCACCTGTAAAACGTTGATGTTATTTTCAGGCCTCATTCATGAACAAACTCCCCCTAGAGATTTTGTCAGATTGGCTTCAAATTTTAACAGTACAATCTAAAGGCATGAGTGATGTTGAATTGTGAAGCTTTTTAGTTTTCGTTCAGCGGTGTGTTTGTGGGGGTGGGGCAAATTTTGATGTTTCATCATGAAACCGGAAGGAAGCAGCTGCTGAATGGCTTGTGATGCTCAGAAATTCACAAAATTTGGCAACATTCATCAGAAGTGGTAAAATCTCACTAGAAATGTTGGTCTCAGGATTGTGTGTGATAAAATGGCTCCATAGCGCCCCTAAAAAGATACAAAGAAGCCACCCCCAGTTAACTTTTCAGCTGCATGTTCGAACTTCACAGTCCATGTAATGGCTTCTAAGGCTCACGTGTTTTCCGCCCGGTGTCGAGCCGGTGCCCCCGACATGCCTGGCCCCCCAACAGCGCAAGGAGGTGCGAGGGCCCGTCCAATGCTGCTTGCAGCTTTAATTTGTATTTGTAATATTGGTCACAAAAAGGGAAGTTTGAAACAGTTTGTTGTTCATATCCTACATTTTGATTTGTTTCTGCTTTACTGATGCTATCTCTTTGCTCTCCAGAGGGATCCAGCAGAGGAGGCTCTAAAGAGCAACAACATGAACCTGGACCAGGCCATGAGTGCCCTGCTGGAGAAGAAGACAGAGCTGGACAAGCGGGGGATGGGGATAACTGGCCACGACTACAACAACGGGCTCATCAACAAGCCCATGAGCTGCCCTCGGCCTCCGCTTCTTTCCAAAGACCCCTCGGCAGACCCCCGCTTGCCCTTCATGGATAAGGTAATTTACAAAAATATACACATACTGTACATGAAATCTTCTCGCTGTGGATCTAGTCCATGTGTGTGACTGAAACAGTTCAAGTTGATAACCTCTCCCTTGACTCTTCCTTCGTCCAGCAGATGCAGAGTGGAATGTTTGGCGGCAGTGGAGCAGCACAAGCCCGGGCCATGCAGCAGCCGCAGCCGCCTCCTCAGCCGCCAGTGCCGCCTCTCAGTTCCTCTCAGCCTAGTCTACGTGCTCAAGTGCCTCAGTTTCTCTCCCCTCAGGTATACACACACATACGTGGCCTCATTTCTCATGTACTACGCAATCCTATTAAAGCAAAGTATTTTATTGTATGCAATAATGATAATTTCATTTTCAAAAACATCTTCTCTATGAGTTTCTCATTTATTATTTATCAGTTTAGTATATTTATATCAGTAAAGAGGTAGATTATTTTTGCTATTGAGACCATAGTATTACAAGTTGATGTGTGACTTTTTGCCGTTTTAATTGTTTCAAACATTTTGTTTTTACTGTGTTCATACTTTTCCCATAGGTTCAAGCACAGCTCTTACAGTTTGCAGCAAAAAACATTGGTCTGAATCCTGCACTTTTAACCTCACCAATAAACCCTCAACATATGACCCTTCTGAATCAACTTTACCAGCTGCAACTGGTGAGTTTTGTGTAGCCTCTTCTGCCCTCAGTTTTATTAGATGTATCAGATATAATTGCTATTTGAGTGCATATGAGAGCTTTTAATGTTTTTAGTACAGGTAGATTATTTTTATTATGTGGGTATTATTGAGTTATAACAGGATTTACAGACACAGTGACGTCTTTTGACATTGAAACTATGCCTCTATCTCATACATAGGCATACCAGCGTTTACAAATTCAGCAGCAGATGTTGCAGGCGCAGCGCAATGTTTCTGGCCCCATTCGACAACAAGAGCAGCAAGTAAGTTGCCCCCTTAAACTTTTCAGTTCAGTTTTCAGTTTTCTTTCCTGTTCTCTTATAACTCACTCTGATCATTGAAAAATCATACATTTCCTGAGATTAGTATTTTACTTAAATAAAGCTAGTTGAAGGAAAACTAATGGTAAAACAGTCCAGTTGTTGTTTTTCTTATTAGTTGCTATATGTAGCACCTGAACGTTATAGATCCTAAATATGTCTCTGTTGGTAATGTCGTCCCAGGTTGCACGTACAATCAATAACATGCAGCAGCAGATCCAACAGCACCAGCGTCAGCTGGCCCAGGCCCTGCAGATGAAGCAGCAGCAACAGCAGCCCCCCCCTTCCCACTCGGGACTGCATCCTGGTGGGGCCAAATCCACCCTGGATTCATTTCCAGGTCACCCCCAGGCTCCAGGCCTCCCTGACCTGCAGACCAAAGAGCCGCAGTCATCTCCCAACACCTACAGCCCCTACTCTCTCTGTGAGTGGCCTTGACCTTTTTCCTTTAACTGCAAATAGATAATCTTGGTGGCTTTTGTTGTAACATTTTTCTGTTTCCACAGCTGGACTGAATCCAAACATGAATGTAAACTACATGGAGGCGGGAGGTCTGTCTATGAAGGAACCCCCCCAGCCTCAGTCGCGCCTGTCGCAGTGGACGCATCCCAACTCCATCGAAAGCCTCTCTGGAAACTCTTCTCCTCTAGAGCCCAACCTGGGCAAACATGGTGAGCAGAGAAGGGGCATCCTGGGTACTTACACCACTAGTGTACGCCATGTTTTATATCTGATGCAAAGTTTGTATTTATAACAACCAATCATTTTCTTTAATTCACAACAATAACAAGGTATTCTGATTTAAAAATTGTATCTAATTTCCAGTTTTCACTTGATTATGTAGCAGGCTACATAATATATATGAGAGAGCATGGTGAAAGTTTTGAATATAACTATACTATTAAATGAAAAACAAAGTGAACAAACAAAGCCAGATTAACACACTAACATTTCACTGATGTCAACCTTCATCTACACTTTGATAAGTGTTTTTTTCTTTTAATCTCTCAGGTGCCAACCTGGGTCCCCCTGGTAAGCCCCATCAGCTGGAGGACTCTTACAGCCCCTACAGCCTGATGTCAGAGTCTCCTACCAGTCCCTTGGTCCCCCCAGACAGTTGGGGCCAGGGCAAGAGCAGCAGTGACAAGATGGCCAATGGGACCAATATCAACTGGCCACCAGGTTAGGAACACTTGAAGTATTCACTATTGATCGTTTATTGTCAAGTTTGAACAAGATCGCTGTTAACCAGTTTATGTCATTTAGTTAACCATGTTGGCCACTACCTGTGCATTTAAATTCTTCTGCTTTATCCTTCAATCTCGGTGTAAACCGTCCAATTCAGCATTTTAATTTTGTTTTTCAGAGTTCTGCCCCGGTGTTCCCTGGAAGGGCCTCCAAAATATCGACCCTGAGACTGATCCAAACGTGACCCCCGGCAGTGTCCCCAGTGGGCCCACCATCAACACCAATATCCAAGATGTCAATCGCTACCTGCTACGTGACCGGAGTGGAGGTGAGAACGGGGTCCAAGAGTTTCAGCGCAAGGGCTGAAAAGGCGTCTTTATAAGATACTTAGTAAGACAACCTTGCATAGTGGTCCTGGCCGACAAGTCAAGTGACATGGTAACACAGTTAAACAAAACAAGCACAAGTCTTGGAAATATTTTACCCAAGATTTGTTATAGAGTCTCCTCATAAGCCCTCTAAAATGTCACACAGCTGCTGCCACCAGAAAGCCTGCTTCTTATTCTTTTTTTCTTCATTTTCCTACTTTTAACTGCCTCTATAATAATTGTCATTTAGCAGTTTATACTCTTTTCAATGTGCTATCATCATTTGTAGTGCATTTTTCCTTTATTCCATTTTCTCTCTGCTATTTTTTCCTTATTTGTTTCTGTCTGTCTTTTTGTTTGTGCTGATGGCATCGGCTTAGGCTCCTCTCCCACTTCATCTCAGAATGAGGCTCTGCCTCCCTCCACTGATTGGCCAGTCAGTGCCTACACTAGCTCGTTCAGTCTGTCGTCCCCGGAGACAGACGATGCAGGTACATGGTTTATCCATAACGTTCTCCCCCCACATTGCAGTGGCTGAATCACTGTAAATCAGCATTATCCTCTTCTTCCTCACTGGAGAATCACACCTCTCCTGTCCATTAAATATGCCCCTAAATATGACCCTCATGTGAGATCTCTCCCTGTGAACTTTGCCTCTCATGCAGTGCATTTTTCACCTGTGGTGTTAGTGTATCAAGTGTACCTCCTTCCCCTGTGTGTGTGGCATGGGAAGTGTTGTCCTTTCGCCAAATATGAAAGAACATTTGAATCCAATCATTTTGCTCTGCAGGACTCCCTCCAGGGGGAGCAGCTGTCTTTTAATCACTTGATTCTGCAGGCCAACCTTTCCCTCACTCTTTTCCATACAGGTAAACTGTCAGAGATGAAATCTACGTGGTCTCCGGGCCCTATTTCTCACAGCCAGGCCTCTCTGTCCCATGAGCTGTGGAAGGTCCCTCAGGGCCCCCGGAGCAGCAACACGGCCCCCTCCCGACCTCCGCCCGGCCTCACCAACACCAAGCCTTCCTCAACCTGGGGAGGCAACTCCCTGGGTCTGGCCCAAGGCTGGAGCAGCTCTTACACCACAGGTAGTCTTACAATTAAATTTTTTATAATTAAATATTTCTTTTTAATTTCTATTTTATATTTATAATTCTAAAAAATCTTCTCAGACCATTTGCAAGCAAGGATGCTTGTAGACATACAAGCTAATGTTCTCATTCTTTATGTGAAAATATTGCATGTTAAAAAAAAAAATTGTTAAGACATATTGCATTACCGAGACACAAATCTCAAGACATTTCTTATGCTATTGTGAAATAGGAGTTGTCTTAAGGTCACATTAGGGAGTCGTAGTGTGTATATGTGTGTGTATGTTGTGAAGTCTGCAGCATGAGCGTACTCGAAGAGTGAGCGCACTTTGATGTGGCAGCACAGGCCAATGTTGAGAGTACAGAGTGAGCAGCGTTGTGAGCAGCGTTGTCAGCAACTTAAGAAAATCTTGTGGCTGAAATAGTGTCAACTGACACTGGGTGGTTCTTCTTTTCTCACAGAAATCAATACCACCCATTTAGTGGTAGTAACTGATTTTGGTTTCAGATGAGCTTGGTGTGCATAAACTAATCTTTGTCTTTCTCTCGTATACCCAGCAGGTACCACGTGGAGTACAGACAGCTCCACCAGGACCAGTAGCTGGCTGGTTCTGAGGAACCTCACTCCACAGGTAACAGTTTGAAAACCACTGCTTTCTCTTTGCCTTTAAGCATTCAGGCCCCACAGAGAATGATCTGTGTTTGTCCACTCATGGCCTCACTCTGTCTGTGGTTTTGTCTCAGATTGATGGTTCGACTCTGCGTACACTGTGCATGCAGCACGGCCCCCTCATCACATTCCACCTCAACCTGACACAAGGCAACGCTGTAGTGCGCTACAGCTCCAAGGATGAAGCAGCCAAGGCTCAGAAGTCCCTGCACATGTATGTCTCTTCATGAAGCCCTTTAAGACTTCATAGGCTTTTTTAAAAAAAAATTTTATAAAGAAATTTTAACCATTGCTCATGTATGTTTTTCCTCTCGTTTCCGTCCAGGTGCGTGCTCGGGAACACCACCATCCTGGCAGAGTTCGCCGGGGAAGAGGAAGTGAACCGCTTCTTTGCACAGGGCCAGTTGCTTGGCGGAACAACCAGCTGGCAGGCCACTCCAGGCACCAATCAGACGAGGATGGGTGGGACCGGGTCCGGAGCATCCCATCCCATCGGCCACTCACCCCATTGGAACAACAACAACGGTGGCGGCGGCAGCAGCAGCAGCAGTAGCAGCGGCCTGGGAACCGGCGGCGCAAAGACAGGCGGAGAGTTGCTGTGGGGTGGAGTGCAGCAGTATTCCAGCCTGTGGGGACCCCCGAGTGGAGAGGAGGGACGGGTCATGGGGAGTCCCACCCCAATCAATACACTGCTGCCTGGGGACCTGCTGAGTGGGGAGTCCATGTAGGACGGAAGAGCCCAGGCTTGACAAACACCAACAGGAGCGAAAACTTTTGCAAATCATTGTGGAGATAATCAGTGTGGGTGTAACGGTGGAAAAGGAGAGACGAGAGGAGGACGAGGCCACATCCTCGCTGCTCACCCTCGAACCTCCTCGACTCCTTTTCGTCTTTAACGACATTTCAGTTGCAGTTCTTTTGCTAATCTCGGTGAGAGATTTTGGTCACAGTGTTCAGCTCTTACTTTTTGGAGACACGGGAAGAAGTCTTTCATTCAACAAAGAAAGAGAACGTTTTACAGAAATGAACTTTTCAAGAAGTAGCCGCGTGAAACATGTACTTTAGTCAAACTGACACAAACAACGAGCTGCCATCTTTAAACTTTGCGTAATCCCTCTCTGCCTTTTGAGGCAATCATACTGCACCTCAGAGATCCATTAAAAAGGCGTCATTCCCAAAGTAAAACCCTTCAATCAGAGTGGTTGTCGAACTTTCAGCTGGTCCAGACTCAACATTTGTTTCTCTCAGCACTAATATTAGCCTTAACCTCTCTCCTGCCCTGCTATCCTCACTCACTCTGTACTTGGTGAAGAAGCATACGGACACTTGCACACCCTTATTTCTGAGCCAGTGAAACCTGAGTGGAGAGTACATGCTGCTGCGGCTTTAACATAAGCAACCACAGCTCACAACTTCAGTGCATTTTTGCAAGCAGATTGAGTTCCCCACACAAACGCTCAAAGGGAATGATGCAACTCTGTTCGCCGTGTTCAAGCCATTTATTTTTGTAGTATTTTTTTTTATTATTATTATTTTTCTTCTTAAACCATTGCAAACAAAGCTAAGAACTGATTTTATTCAATCGTGTCTGTCAATCTTACCTGGGGGTGGGGTTTGCGGGGGTCGTCGCATGTACAGTTTAGACGTGATGGATGACAAAATGAACCACTGCTATTACTATGGAACTGTAAAGACAAATACTTCAATGCACCTCAACTCGTCTGCGGGCAACTCGCAGTTAGGTCTCAGTCTCAGACCCTCTCACTGATGTTGTGGAAAACCTCAAGTCGTAAATGTTTCCCACTGGCGTGCAGTCAGTGCCCCCCCCTCGATCCCCTGCCCCCGGCTCCCACCCGCAAAAACACCATTTCAAGTGACGTGCAATATAAGCCACAGACTTTACCGTCCAAGCACCCTTCCACAACCTCTCGCAAGAATGAGGGGAGACTATAAGGAATGATTGAACTGCAAAAGCTCTTATCTGCCCTGCAACCCTCCTCCCCCCCTCTCCTTCTCCCACTCCACCTCCCTAAAACTGCCACTACTATCCTTCTTCATCTCCCCTCAAGAGTGTGTGAGCTCAGGAGAGTAGCACGTGGTCTTCAAACCACCTTCTGTCTGAGACACAAGGACGTACACACAAAGCACTTCTTCAGCCAGCCTACTCTCCACACTTATGCCAGTGACTAGTTCTGGGGGAGGAGGAGGGAGAGGTGTGTGCGTGTTTCTGTGTATCTGTTTGTTTGTGTGTGTGGTATGTGTGTGTTTGGGAAGAAGGCATCAAACCAAAATGAGAGGAGCCTTTTTTACCCAGAAGACCAGATGACCTTTTTTTTTTTTTCTTTTAGCCCAAATTTGCATAGGTAGAAAAGTATGAAGCAAAGTTTTGTGAATAGGTGGTCTATCATAGCACTTAGCAAGAGCGTCGCAGCTCCTTATACCCTTAATGCCAACGAATAGAAGAAAGGAGAAGCAACACTGGCAAATAAAAACTGAAAAAAGGACAAAAAAGCAATCTGCTTAGTGGCTTCTCTATATACTTATTTTTTAACTTAACATGGATGTGAAGTTTTTTTTTTTTTTTTTTTTTTCTCTCAGTCCTTCTTCCCTCAAGTCGGTGGGACCAGGAAGGATGTCAAACACGGTAGCAAAGTGAAGGGAAATACAAAGAAAGAACTAACTCATCTGATGATGGGCGCAGCAGGGAAAAGACCCCAAAGCGCTCATCCTCACCCTCTTTATCAAAGTAAATATCACTGTTACATTGCATACTTTGAAATCTTCAGCCTTGGTGTCTGGAAACGCTCGACGTGTTTATGTTCTACTGGGTCCAGCAGGGAGGATCGCCATCTTTTTCATCCCTTTTTTTTCTCTCTCTCTCGTCGTCGTCATCTTTCTTATTGGAGGCCCTGCCAACCTGTGTGATAGTGTGGCCACTGAGTGCCTGCCTGCTGCAGAGTGCAGTGCTCTGCAGCAGCCCTCACCCCGCCCTCCCTCCCGCTCGCTCGCTCGCTGCCTCCCTGCGGATCCGTACAGACTGGCTTCCCTCTTCCTCCTTCTTCCTCCTTCTTCCTCCTTCCTCCTCCTCCTCACCCCGGCCTCCAGGCCAAGAGCAGCTCTTTCAGAACTGGCCCACCTGTATTAAATTTACTACTACTGCTGTGCCAGAGTCTGTCCTCAGCAACCTCCAACTCCTCTCTCTCTGTTTCTGTCTCTTTCCTGCAAGGATCACTTTAGCCAGAGATGGAGGCGTTTGATGTGTTTTTTAGTTTTGTTTTTTTTTTTTCTTCATTTATGGAATTGCCAGTGTGCGGTTTTTCTTATTTTAATGTTGTCATGAAGTTTGCTGATATTGTTGCTGTTATCATTGACGATATAGATAATGATTGTTTTTTCTGATGATAATTTCATGGCTTTTTAATATTGGTCTTATGCAGTGTTCAGCTTCTCTCCTGCCCCTCCCACTGCCTCAGAGACAGAAGCAGCGTGTTAGTTCAGAGGTACGCCTCAGCCGGTGCAGTAAGGCTGCAGAAAAGGCTGGTGGGAGGGGGTGGTCCTTTTTTAAGCAGGGGTTGTTGGAGTCAGTCAGACAGACGGGGAGGGGGTATTTGAAGTGTCTAATCAAGTGGGAAAGGTTGTGTCGTCAAACAGTTCTCCAGGATAGTGAGCCAACCTCCTCTGTCCATCCTGGGGCGCCCAACCTCCACTCTGCTCTACGTCGTCTCATAACACGCACATCCTTTAGTGTCGATGGGCCTCACTCACACTGGTGCTTTATGTTTAACTCTGGGAGCACTCAGTTACACTTAGAACCACCTCAACTGATGACAGCCTTCCATTTCTATGCAAAGACGAGGAGGTGTTCGTTCACAGCCATCTAGAAAATCACAGACATCCCCAACATCTGCTAATCTTTACTTATCTCTCAACCTTTTACTATCAGGCAGCTTCCCTTGAAAACCCCTCTTGGATAAAATGTAAGGAGCACTGAAAGAGCCTCTCCAAGGGTTTAGTCTCCCACTGTGTGGACAGAGCTACTAGATAACACTAAATGACCTGCTGGAGGCACTAGTGGTTGGCAAACAGTCGCTTCTTCAGTCTTGTGCCAACTGATCTACAAATATCTACTTCCACCTCGCCATATCCTAATTTATCGCAAGCGTGATGAGACTTTCTTGTGTTGCTGCAGGGGCGTACACCACAAGCTCCAGTTGTAGGAAGATTGAGGAGTAGGAGGACAGGACAGATGGTAGGTGCTGGGGAGGGGGGGCTGACTGGAAATTTTAGTGGAGAAGCAGGCTGCAGGAAGAGGCGAGGAGGGGAGGAGGGTTCAGTCCCTGTATGTGTCTGTGCACTGTTTATGGGTCACATCGGGTACATCTCTTTAAAAACCAAAAACACCTTTTTCTTTATCATCAAGGTTTTTTTTTTCTTTGTTTTTTTTGCAAAAACTAGAAATGGAAAAAAAAAAGTCTGTTTCAGCTGTGCACTCCAAGGCTAAGATGCCTGTGTTCTGTTTCTCTGCAAGCTGCCGCCTTCTTACCCCCATCTGGGCTCCTTCTGCGGGCCATATGTGGGGGAAGCTGTATCCAGGTGGTTCACTGTGGACCTCCACCCTGAAGGTCGCGTCAGCCGATATATAACAGGTCATTTCTGCACATCCGGCTTTGGGGCCCAGGTCCAAGCAAAGGACCCAGTGTATCAGCAGAAATAGGGACAACACCTCAAAGTTTGGTACCAAGTCTTAAAACTTTTTCGGGATTTGCCCCTCTTCCAGAGTCACTTTAGACTCGCGTCATTCAACAAAACAATCACTATTGCCTGTGTCGTCTGTTTGCGTGTCTGTCTGTTCCTGAAAACCTGCATTGACTCCACACTGGACTTGAATCAAGGAACTGGCGCCGTAGTGGGGAGTCGAACGGAGTGGGAGGACGGGTGCACGGGACGGATGTCTTGGCGCAGCACCAGCGCTGAGAGCCCCGGCCCCTCCCACACCCCTCGCCTGCACTCTTATCTACCTGTCTAGTGTTGGAAATCAGAAGATCTCCCTTTTTGTTTTTTTGTTTTTTTTGTCATCGTTTTTTTGCTTTTTGTTTTTTTGTTTTCTTGTGAAAGTCACACAGACTCAAAGGCAACTGGAGCTCGAGCTAAATATGCTTCTCAATCATGGATCAGACAAGGGTGTGGGGCAGGGGCTCCAAAAAGAGTTGAATTAGCAAATCTCTTTAAAAAAAAAAAAAACACACAAAAAACAAAGGCCTGGGTTGAATATGCACATGCTAGTTCATATACAGTATACAACCAAGAGTACATAATGGGTGTATGTGTGTGTATATGGCTAGATCTCTCTGTTTTCCACTTAGCCTAAGCCCCCCACCCCTCCCCGCCCTGGCTTCAGCCCTCACTCTGTGTATCCTCCTCGACATTATATTTCCCAGTAGACAAGATCATAAACATATCAGAGTAATAGAAAATAATGAAAACAAATACTTGAATCAAAAGAAGCGCCAATAATGTAATGTGAACACTTTTTGTAGTGGTTTTTTGTCTCATTCATACACTTCAGAGATTTTTGATAGCATCGGTTCAGAGTGAATTAAATTTGAAATACGAGTGTTGTTGAAAACAAAGAGCGATATAAAGGCAAATTTACATCTGTTGTATTTTGAGTGTTTGCACAAGGCTGCTTGTACTGTATGTTGTACGAATGACTGTTCGGTGTGTGAGGTGAAAACGTGCGTGAGAGCTCGTGATTACAGCGGAGGAATTTCCGCCTTGTGATTCTTTTCAATTCAGTATACTTTTTGTTGTTGTTTTTTTTTTTGTTGTTGTTGTTGTTTTTTCTTTTTTCTTTTTGCTTGTCAAAAATATATTCTGATGTTAATTGTTACTAGCCTCTAGCGTTGCACTGAGTGTCGGCCTCACCCCTCATCCAGCTAAACGAACAACCTGATACAAGTACTGAGGGGAGACGGGGACATTTCATGTGTAAATGTTTACTCAAGGACTAAAATAAGTGTGTTTTTAAAAAGTAATGTTTATCTACCTTAGTGGCTTTCATTGTGGAATAATCCAAGAAAGTATGGATCATAATTGAGTATTGCACCATTTTTCAGACTGTAAACCTAAAAAAAAAAAGAAGAAAACTGAAAAAAAAATCACATATGTATAAAAAATGCAGCAAAAAAAGTATTTTGCAGACCTGTGGCCATAGATTGGGGTAGAAGGACTTCAGCTCTCCCAAATCTGAGCAAACGGAGAGAGTGAAGGACAAGACATCAGACTGAGCCTTGGCTTCTAGGGCTCACTTCAGAGGTGCCTACCTTTTGGGTTTGTTAGCTTTCGTTCTATTTTCACTTATGTTCGATTCACTCATGTTGTCATTTGTTTTGTTTTTGTTTTTTTCCTGCAAGGCCACTGACAGTTTACAAACACTTTGTTTTTTTCTGGAGTTCAGAAAAACAAAAGAATTAGCAACACAAAAGAATTAAACCATGGGAATGTTGGAAAAGACAAAAAAGGACAAATGCTTCCATTTTTAAGAGAAAAATAAGAAAAAAGTGCAACACAACACTTCACAGAATGAAGATTTATTGTGCTACTTTCAGAACTCTGGGATTGAACGGTGTTGTCTTGTTCTGTTTAACCTTCTTTGTTCTGTGTTAATGTTGATTTCATGGACTATCTGAAGCCTGTATGTTTTATGTTGATTATATATATTTTCCTTTATATAAAAAGATAAAAAAAGAAAGAAAAGATAAAAAAAAAGACATAATTGCTCACTATCTTGCACACACACGAAAAAGTGGATCTTGTCTCAGGAAGGCCAGGGTTCCAGAGTACCAACTCCACGCCATTTTAATGTACATTTTTATGATGAGAAAAAAAAAAAAAACAAACAAAAAAATGGATGATTTAAAAGAAACAATTCTAAGCACTGAAAGTTATGGATTTCAGAAGAAGAGAAAATACCTTTTGTTTCTAAATCCGTAGCAGTTACATAATAACCAAATAATGGACTTTAAATGAAAATGGAGTGCTTTATATATAAATCTATATATTAAAATTGCTTTACATTTAAAAACAAAAAAAAGGTCAATGATTTTGATTGTTTAAAAAAAAAAAGACCGTGAATAACATGCAAAATGCTGTATGTTTGAATCTTTATTGTGTTTTCTTAATGAGGTCCCGTCCTGACTGAATCAGGAACATTGTGCATTACTCTTTCTTTCTCTCTTTCTCTCTCTCTCTCTCTCTCTCTCTCTCTCGCTCTCTCTCTCTCATTCTCCCACAGCGGGTATTATTAATAGATAAATCAGACTTTTGTGGAGCATTTTTCACATTTCGGAGGATGTTTGTGAAACATGAGCTGGTTGTAAAGGATCATGAAACTATGCACAAGTGTTTGGGGGGAAGGGGGTGAAAGATTTTATGGCCTACTTCAAAGTGGCTGATCTATTGCAGGGGTTAAGGGGATCCAATGTGGGGGCTTTGTTTTGTTTAGTTTTTTTTAAGGGAGTGGAGGGGGGGTGGATAGGTGATTGATGTTGAGCCCCCCACCTCCAGCTTCCTTCCCCTGATTCTGATTGACCTAGCGCTACATCGCCATGCTGTGTATTCCTAAAACCAATGAGCGTCTCACTCTTTAGCACTGTGGGATTCTAGCCTGTCACCCTCAAGGGTTTCTTTTTCTCAGTTGTTAAGGTTTTCTTGGAGGGTGGGGCAGAGGGGGGGGTTATGGGATTAGGGCTGCTTTTTTTGTGGGGTGGGGTTTGTTTGTTTTTGTTTTTTGTTTTTTTTTGTTTTTTGGCCTTTTTTTGTTTTTGAAATATTAAGTAAAAATGTCTGTACTGAGATTTAATGAAAAGTCAGTGGCTTGTAATGTTTTATTTTTTCTCTCTGTATATCTCTTTCTCCTCATAGAATGTGATTGTTAAATGACATGCACCGAAACAAATGTTTTCATGAACTATGGAGCTTCTTTCAAATATTAATAAAATAGCCTTTTTTTTCTTGGCTGTTACAAATGTGCCACTTGCTTCTTTCAGTGTTTGTCTCCCAGCCTTCGTTCCACCAAACTGAGTTCTTTGTGATTTCCTTGCCACAAAGTCACCTCTCGCTCTCAACTCAGATACCAGCAGAGTTGGTGTCACTTCCTGTTCGCTGCGCCATCACTACATCAGGCCCTCAGAGCGAGCTGCCTGGGGCAGGCGTAGTAGCTGTCCTGTTGTTGGCGGTTGACTTTTGGGTTCGTGTACACAGGGAAGTTGACTTCCTCCAGGTGCGAGGGAGTCTCCGGGTTATTGTGGGAGTTTCCGGCAGTCCGACGCTTGGTGGTCATTTCCTCATAGATCGGAGATGACTGTTTTAGTCTGTGTTGATGCCTCGCCTTCACCTACAACACAACCAACGTGTGTTCAGTGTGGAATATTAACAATCTTTACACTTTATTTGTGTTTTATGGTCAAGGCCTCAAGCTCCATTTGTTACTTTGGTGTTTATAAGTTAATCTGATGATTGTTTAGTCCATTAATCGGTTAATCTTAAATCTATAGAATATCACAGTATTATTTTTTTAAAAAAAAGTTTCCATAGTCTAGCTAACATTTTAATAACTTTTGTTATGTCTGACAACACTCCTAAACCAAAATATTTATGTTACAGTCATTAAAAAAGTAAGATTAGCATAATGTATTTACATTTGAAAAGCTGGGATTAGAGAACTTCTGCTTTAAAAAATTATAGAAATGATGTTTAAGAAATGTTTAAGCATGTTTCATAGTCATACCACTTGAGATTGTATTGACATAATCTTTTGTCAACCCCTGTTGTAACACTGTGTTCCAGGTCAACTTATCTTTTGGTTTAGAAATAACCAAAGGGACTTCCACACACTACATCAGCCTCGCTTCTTTATTTAATGTTTACTCTAAACGTTAAAGAAAGAGTTAAACAAATATGAATGTAACAATAACTTCTAAACATGGGGGATATACGGTGACTGTGAAGGCTATAGCATATGATTCACATTGTTTTCATACTCCTCAAACCATTCAGTGACACCTCTATTAATGGGGCAGGATAAATATGATCACTCGGACAAACTTTGTACTGATCTGCAGTGACCCTTCCCTCTAAGGGATCCAAACCAGGACAGCTAAATTCCCTCAGAGGTACCAGGCTGAACTGGCCAAGCATTCAGGTTATTTGATTTGATTTGATTTGGTGAAACATAATGTATTTTAAGACTGTAAAATGTTTTAACAAACCAAGATGATTATTTTTAGGCAGGGGTTCGTAGTAGTCAGTAGTGGTGAGAGTTCACATGTGATTACTGATCTGTTTTGCTAGTTCAGTTTTCCTTTTGGATATTTCATATTGATAATATAATGACATCATCTCACAGATTCTTTGACTCATGCACCAACAATCCCAGCAGTCAGGTGTCTTCTTTCTTTTTTACATAAATTGCCTTGAAAACTTTCTCACTATAACCACTGTTTGTCAGTCCTCTATTAAAGCCAACACACATAATTATTCAGCTTTATATGACTCATTTGTGGAGCTGTCTTTTGTGATGTTACTGCCTGAAAAACTAGGGCTTCTGTCAGAAAAAATGATGTGACAAGAGGAAAAGACATACATTATGTCAAATACTGTCAGAGGGCCTCATTACCGACTACTGAAAAACCCTTCACAGCATTGATGCTTCACAATATAATAAACCACAGAAATGATTCATTATGTTGAATCTGCATCTCTGCTCAGTGAAACATCAGTTGAAATGTAAATACTCACACATATCTCTAAGGCCAGCCAGCTGAGGACGAGCAAGAGCAGCCCTGCTGCTGTAAAGATGGTCAAGAGCAGAGGAGCGTAACTGGGAGAGCACTGGCACGGCCTCCCTGCACCACAAAACACCAACACACATTCAGATCTGAACAGAGGGTTTGACTGCAGCGAAGCATAAGTACTGTACTTTGAGGTGTCTGAACCGCATACCTGTCCCTTCAACCAACAAGAAAAGCTTCTGAGCGCTGAGGGTGACTTGGTCAGAGCTGCTGTCTCTGTAGCTCAGCTCCCACGTGTACAGTCCCGTGTCACTGGGCTGTAAATGGGATATGGTCACATTGACCTGCAGGGAGTCGAGTCCTCCACTGAGCTGCAGGCGCCCCCTGTGGTCCGGGTCCACCCTGAGCCCACCGCCCTCAGCCATGGACAGCAGGGTGGTCTGGCTCTGGCTGCTGCGGTGGTAAAGGTGGACGCCCGTCAGGCAGCAGTGCTTCTGCTGAGGGGAGGAGAGCTCCAGCGACTGGCTCTCTGTCATTCGCCTAAAGACCAACTCTGCATGAGCTGGAAGAGAAAAAAAAAGTTTTAGTAAAAACAAGATTTCAGTTCAATTCATCATAAAGCTCCATCTTGAGGTATCTGAAAAACTTTTGGATGGATTGCCACTGGAATTCAGTTCTTGCATTAATATTTTTATGTACTAATTTTAGTAAGTTTCCCTCAGAGCTGACAGACAGAGACATACAACCGTTCGACAACCACTGAGTCACGTAACCTGCGTGTGTTTGGACTGTGGAAGGAAATCAGAGAACCCAGAGGAAACCCATGCAGGGACACGGAGCAGAACCACAAAGCGGTCAAAGTTTTTATTAATCCATCACTTACGCTTATAATAGGCTGAGAGTGTCGTGAAGAATTTAAATACAAATTCTAAATTCAGTTTAAATACAAGGATGCTTGGTGGTAATGATTTACTAAATGGTAAAAATTATACCTGTTAAACATCAGCACGCTTTAACCAAAGACACACAACTGTGGTTTGATACACCTCCCAGTAAATAAAATAAAGTATTACTGTATGCTTTGTTCTAGAGGGACCAAAATATTTATGCCAGGATAAAAAGAAAATATAAAATGTGGAAAGTGGTCTGACTGTCTTAAGTATTATATGCTTGTCTTACAATTATTATCAGTTTGAATAATTTCTGTAAGAAAAAAAAAGGAATTTCTCTTACCTTCAAAGAGCTGAATGAAAATGAGAATGCATGCCAGGTTCGTCCTCATGGCCTTTTCAGTTATAAAAGCAGTAAGATGTGCCAAAGTTAAGTCATATTGTTCTCCCCCTCTTTCTTTCAGTCTCTTGTGAAGCTTTGTGGGCAGCCTCACTGTATTTATTGTTCTTCACCTCAAAGCAGGAAGAGGACTTCAAAGCCAGAGCTGCCGTTAAAATACCGCAGCTGGTCTTGCACACAGTGAGATTGTGAGCAGATCTGTGTAAAAGATTTGAGCTGTAAATGTTGCTTTCAGCAATCAGATTATGATAAGATTACAGGATATAAGAACTTCAGTTTGTGTCACCGGATGTGTCTCATGCGCACGAGGACATGAATTTGCATGCATTTGAGACAGTCAGGAGGAGAGCAGGCATCAGCTGCAGGTCCATTGTTATTGGCTGTTTATATTCAGTGGTTTTTAGATTAACCACAAACTTTCCAGCGGAAGTGGTTTTGGTAAAATAACATGAACAGGCAGTGGTCTGTAAATAAATGTAAAGCCTTTGCTGTTCACATCAGGACAGTCTAATACAACAGCCCTGCAACACATTCATAGTAAATGATAATAAAGAAATCTTTGTAGAGCTACACTGTTCTGTTTTCGGTCATTTTTAGTCAGTGGCATTTTAATTTTATCACCTTATTTTTCCACTATTTCACACTTTTACACTATTTTCATTGTGTTTTTAACACATATAAATCAGTGATCTTTACCAATAAAACAACAAAACATGACATTAAAATAGTCCACATTATATATATTTATTTAAAACATACAAACAAAGAAAAGAATTATACATAGCATAGTACCTTAATAAGGAAATGCCTTTAATTTAAAGATATACGGAAGGTGAAAGAGAGAAATCAACGTGTATCTCAATCAATTTGCTTGTGAAAACACACTTTGCCTAGTTTTGTTGAACATATTCATGCCTGGAAACCAAAGAACTACTCATTGGACTGCTGATTTTTTTAATGCTCTGATGCACTGTAGCACTTAAGATTTAGGTTGAATTTGTGCAGAAACATGCAGTGAAGCAATGTGTGTTCATTTTATAAATAAATCAGATGTCTGTCTCCACTGTGGGTTTGGTGTGGGAGCGGTTGTGAGCTGATTAGAAGCTGACTGGACTCAGGTGTGCAGTGCTGCTGTGGCAAGACTGATTGCCTGCATAAAGTTTAAAATTCGCCTCAGCCTGCTCTGCTCTCTACTGGGTCACTTTGGAGCTTTTGCACTCTGAACCTGTTTGCTGTGCTGAGCCACGTTCATGGAGACCTTGTGTTTCTGGATTAACCTCCTCGCTGGACTCCTGTTGTCAGGTGTCAGACCATCTTTTGCTTTTCCGCCCAAACATTACACACAACATGATTTATCTGTCAGGCACCAGATCACTGGGAGCTCCAAACACACTGCGCACGAGCAGCAAAAGGCTCCAGCTGAGGAGCGAGAGCCAGTGAACACAGTCAGAGTGACCTGCTATCCAGACTCACTGGAGATCCTCATCAAAGCTGACTTGTTTGAAGTCGGAGCTCCTGTTGATGTTAATGACATACGCCTAGGAGTGGAGCACAGGGAGTTCTGTACAGCTACAGTGTCTTCAGAAGATGAGTACAGAATCATTGTTGGACTCATGGACTGTGGCACCAAACACTGGGTAACTGTAAATTTAATGCAATTCAGAATTTTGTATACACCAAAACTTGTTCTAAATGTGTCTGATGTCCACAGATGACTGAAGACTCTCTGGTCTACACAAACCTCCTCATATACTCTCCTGTGGCCTCTCCAGAAGGGGTGATTCGAATGGATGAGGCCGTAATTCCAATTGAATGTCATTACCAAAGGTCTGCCTGCTTCTTTTAAAACTTCTCACTAAAGATCTCTGGGCAATGCTCTGTTCATTTTATTTTTCTTTTGAATGCTTTTCTGTTTTTTTTTTTTTTTTTTAAAAAGGAAATACAGTTTGTCCAGTTCTTCACTTGTACTTGCGCCCACCTGGATCCCCTTTATGTCTACTGAAGCTGCAGTTGAAGCCCTGAACTTTGACTTGAGAATTATGACCGGTATGTTTGGTTCATTTACGAGTTTTTTTTTTTTTGTGTGTTTTTGTTTTTCTATCTATGCTTACTGGGTTTTGCATTGCCTTTGTGTAGATGACTGGCAGTATGTGAGGAGCTCTAATGTGTTTTACCTCAGTGACCCCATCGCCATCGAAGCCTCCGTCAGACTTGGATATCACATGGGGCTCAGAGTGTTTCTGAGCAGCTGTGTGGCCACACTTGACCCAGACATACACTCTGTGCCCAGATATGTCTTCATTGAAAATGGGTGAGCACTTGAAACACTTGAGGGCAACTTGATGATGTATTGAACTGCTTTTACATATTAAAGGTTGTTTAAGTCTTGGGGTTTTGCTGCTCGTGTTAAAAAGCTGGTCTGAAGTCTTTTGTGGCTCCAGACTGTGCTGTGAACTTTGAAACTGCCTCAAGTGCTGTCACCTGAGTCAGGGTTACCAGGCCTCTGTAGACCAGTCCTCAGCTCTGCTTGAGGCTAAACTGCCTCAGTCCGATTGGTAACTCTAAAAATGGTGACATTAAGGTTTTGAAGTTTGCAGGCTCAGAAAAGACATTTCACTTTAATGTGTGTTTTAGCAGTTTAGATATTGCACTATTGTTGCAATGTGTTTTTCATATGAACTGAGCTTTTTTTTTTTTTCTTTATAAATAAATATAAATTTAACCACAAACCTCCACAAGAGGCTACAGAGAATTGCAGCTGCTTTGCCATGTTGGAGTGCCCTTCCTTTAAATGTTTTAATAATAAGGCACTTTTTTTTTTCCCCCTCTTCAATAGGTGCCTGGTTGACTCCATGATTCCAGGTTCAAACTCTCACTTTTTATCCAGGATACAGGATGACAAGCTCCACTTGGTCATTGATGCCTTTAGGTTTCATAATGAGGACAGAGGGGAGGTGAGGCTGGACTTTAATTTGGTTTAGGTCAGTTTGGCACATGTGTTTTTGTTTTCCTCACACTAACATTTTCCTTTCTGCAGCTCTACATCACATGTCACCTGAATGCTGTACCAGTAAACGATGCAGAGGCACCAAATAAGGCGTGCACTTTTGTAAATGGAAGGCAAGTACAGTCAAATTGAGCTAACACAATGAGTGTGTGTGCTGAGAAATTATCCCTTTTTTTTCTTTTTTTTCTTTTTTTTTTTTTTAATAGATGGAGATCAGCTGATGGTAATGACTTCTTGTGTGGGTTCTGTCAAAGCCAAAATGAAGTTGGCCAAACTCTCAGTAATCCCAGTGTCCCTGGCAAGTTCAGCCCTCGTGGGTTTGGGAAGCCAGTTGAACCTGAATCCAATAAAGGTAGCGTTCCTTATCAACCCTCAACATCTTGTGGCAAATAATGTGAATCATCCCATACTGGTTGGTCTTGACCTTCAGAGGGACATCAGCTTCAACAAAGACCAGATAATTCAGTACACGTTTCACCATTAGATGTCAGGCTTCACTCATGGTTTGGGACTTGATAACTTTCTAAAGATGCATCTTGCTGGTCTGTTTTAGTGTGGGAAGAGGAGGCAAGAGTGGGTCCAATGCTGGTCTTGCCAGCCAGGCAGAAAAGTGGACCTCTACCTGTCGAAGAGCTTCCCCCCATCCTCACTAAAATCAGCACACCTGCACTGTACGGCAGCCAGTGGAGAAATGGCTTAAACAACATAGTTGGTATGAATAGTTCTCTAAATTTATAAAAACAAGACCTATTATATGAACTGATTTTGACCATTAGGACTTTTCTGCTCAAAGATTATTTACGGATTTTAAGATCTTGATGCTAGACTGTAATTTTATACTAGATCAGGAGATGGGACTGCTTCCTAGTCCATCTACACCTGACAAGGAGGCGGTTCAGACATCTGAGACTTCTGCTTCTAAAAATGTAACAGATCTAAAAGGTAAGTTTGTGGGGCTTTTTTTTTTTTTTTTTTTTTTGTCGTCAATGTCTGAACTTTGTCTCTAATCACAGATGATGATGATGAAGTCACTGCTCCTCTAGAAAAGGCGGCTCCTGAAATCACCTTTAAGTCAGACGTGGAAGCTCTGGATAATAACAGCACAGAGGACCTTGATGACATCAGCCTCACTGATCGGTTTACGGTGGATGTGACTCTTTCAAATGAAACTGCTACAGACTCTGATCTCTCAGATACAAAGGACCCAAAGAGATAATAAACTATTAAAGCTGTACCCGCTTGTGTTTTGATTCATCTTGAGACCTTTTTAATAGAGTACAGAAGTCTGCTATGTAGATGTTGCAGTAGCGATGGAGAACAAATGTGCTGGGTCCTAAATCTGTACTACATATCAATTCAATGGATTGTTGGTCTGTAGTGTGTTCACACTGGAACAATAAGGTTTATTCAAAACTTTATACATTTCAGACATGACTATGTAGGGAAAATGTCACATATTAGAATTTTCTCAGCCTGTGTATTCATTTGAGGCATGTAGCAATGTACACTATCATCACTGTTATGGAGGCAGCTGCAACAGATTCAACTGTAAATGGCACACTAGACTCAAACTACATAATCCAAATATACACTGCTCAAAAAAATAAAGGAGAACACTTAAACAACACAATGTAACTCCAAGGTCAATCACACTTCTGTGAAATCAAACTGTCCACTTAGGAAGCAACACTGACTTGACAATCAATTTCACATGCTGTTGTGCAAATGGAATAGACAACAGGTGGAAATTATAGGCAATTAGCAAGACACCCCCAATAAAGGAGTGGTTCTGCAGGTGGTGACCACAGACCACTTCTCAGTTCCTGTGCTTTCTGGCTGATGTTTTGGTCACTTTTGAATGCTGGCGGTGCTTTCACTCTAGTGGTAGCATGAGACGGAGTCTACAACCCACACAAGTGGCTCAGGTAGTGCAGCTCATCCAGGATGGTACATCAATGCGAGCTGTGGCAAGAAGGTTTGCTGTGTCTGTCAGCGTAGTGTCCAGAGCATGGAGGCGCTACCAGGAGACAGGCCAGTACATCAGGAGACGTGGAGGAGGCCGTGAGGAGGGTGTTACGCATTGCCCAGCCTAGGGGAATCTGGGGTACAACATAAACGGTGTGACTCCCTCTCTTTGTCCTCCCAAGGATGACCAGAAGATAATTTGCAGTCCAACAAATTTATTTACAAAAAAAAAAAACTGGGTTATAGGCATCAGGGGGAGCACGGCCAAAACAACAAACAAAACCTTCTATAACAAAACAAAATCCACTAACTTACCTCATCATAATAAAAATAAAATACAGGTATCTGACCTGCCTCCCTAAACATAAACAGGAGAAAACGTACGAAAAGAAAATAGCTTCTCCCCCCTACAAGAAAACCCGGTCTGCAACAAATAAATAACAACTCAAAGGTGGTCTCACTGCGCACGTGCAGCACCACACACAACAGTTTGAATTAACAAAGGCACACAGCACACCACAGTCTGGTCAGGAGTAGGGTGAATGAAAGAGAGCCACCGGCCGGCATGGGCGGGTCCCATTTTAATCCTTGTCCCACTGATCCTCCGTCCAATCGCCAGCCACCACCTACACAGAACACAAGAGGGAAGGAGGAGAAGGACAAAGAAATAGCACCTCCCTCAGGCAGGGAGAGACAACACACACTGGGGAAGATACAGACACAGACACTGAACATAATCTTATGACCCCGGGTCATAACAGAGGGCAACAACCCAGCAGCAGGACCGCTACCTCCGCCTTTGTGCAAGAAGGAACAGGAGGAGCACTGCCAGAGCCCTGCAAAATGACCTCCAGCAGGCCACAAATGTGCATGTGTCTGCTCAAACGGTCAGAAACAGACTCCATGAGGGTGGTATGAGGGCCCGACGTCCACAGGTGGGGGTTGTGCTTACAGCCCAACACCATGCAGGACGTTTGGCATTTGCCAGAGAACACCAAGATTGGCAAATTCACCACTGGCGCCCTGTGCTCTTCACAGATGAAAGCAGGTTCACACTGAGCACATGTGACAGACGTGACAGAGTCTGGAGACGCCGTGGAGAACGTTCTGCTGCCTGCAACATCCTCCAGCATGACCGGTTTGGCAGTGGGTCAGTAATGGTTGTGGGGTGGCATTTCTTTGGGGGGCCGCACAGCCCTTCCATGTGCTCGCCAGAGGTAGCCTGACTGCCATTAGGTACCGAGATGAGATCCTCAGACCCCTTGTGAGACCATATGCTGGTGCGGTTGGCCCTGGGTTCCTCCTAATGCAAGACAATGCTAGACCTCATGTGGCTGGAGTGTGTCAGCAGTTCCTGCAAGATGAAGGCATTGATGCTATGGACTGGCCCTGCCCGTTCCCCAGACCTGAATCCAATTGAGCACATCTGGGACATCATGTCTCGCTCCATCCACCAACGCCACGTTGCACCACAGACTGTCCAGGAGTTGGCGGATGCTTTAGTCCAGGTCTGGGAGGAGATCCCTCAGGAGACCATCCGCCACCTCATCAGGAAGCATGCCCAGGCGTTGTAGGGAGGTCATACAGGCACGTGGAGGCCACACACACTACTGAGCCTCATTTTAACTTGTTTTAAGGACATTACATAAAAGTTGGATCAGCCTGTAGTGTGTTTTTCCACTTTAATTTTGAGTGTGACTCCAAATCCAGACCTCCATGGGTTAATAAATTTGATTTCCATTGATAATTTTTGTGTGATTTTTTTTGTCAGCACATTCAACTATATAAAGGAACAAAGTATTTAATAAGAATATTTCATTCATTCAGATCTAGGATGTGTTATTTTAGTGTTCCCTTTATTTTTTTGAGCAGTGTAGTTCACTGTAATTTAAACTTTCCTATCTGGTTTCCACCTGCTGCCCAAACATTGGAGAAAACAAAAAAGAATTAAAATAATTAAATCAAAAGAATTAATGTCACATTATAGAAAAGGTGTTTTAGCACTTGAAGTGGCCACAATGCTGTTTCTGAATGTAGCTTCTGCTGACAAGTAGTTACAGTTACAGTAGTCACAAAAGTGTTTTTTTAAGACTAATTTTATCTAGGATTGTTCTCATTGTAAAATACAAAAAATAATAAACTTCTGGGGTGATTTTTATCAACTTATACTAAAGATGCACAGTAACGTTTGACAGTACTTTAACTGAAATAAAACATGTTTAGGCATGGGGAAAAAATCTTAAATCCCAA
This sequence comes from Scortum barcoo, assembly GCA_023238725.1. Lineage (NCBI taxonomy): Eukaryota > Metazoa > Chordata > Actinopteri > Centrarchiformes > Terapontidae > Scortum > Scortum barcoo. Next base: position 13,971,392 of record CM041547.1, read on the forward strand.
ATATATCAACATGTGTATTTTCAGTTGAATATGATCACCACCCCAAGAGTGATTTTGAGGAAAAACAAATAAAGCCAAATTTCAATTTCAGTAAATGTGCCTGTGTTCAATGGATTAAAAGATATTTTGTCTGTTCAACAAGCATGAAGTCAAAATGGATGTGAATGTTTCTTCTCTTGTTACTGTACTGTGTGCTACTTAACTGATTTGTTTTGTTTTTTTTTACCATAAATCATTTTTCTAACACTAAATGTTGACATACTGTGACTGCTGCTTGTACTAATTCTCCCACAAGTTAATGAGTAATTGTTTCCAGCTGTCCTCTCCATGTGATTTGATTGGTCTGAGAGGCATCAGAGACACTGGGAAGATTTTCTCCTGGGTCTCGTTTGAAAGAAGGAGTATAATTTGGATGTGTTAAAGCATCATTCCTTATCTTATTAGGCTGAGCAGGAGCACAGTGGTGATGGCGGCTCACCCGGCGGCTCACCCAGCCTCTCTGGCGCTGCTGATATCACTGGCTTTTGGTGCCACTGAGGCCATTCGAGCTTTGAAAGAAGGACCCATGATCGATGCTGAGGGAAGGGAATTTAAATCTGCCACATTCAGAGCTGATGTAGAAAACAGCAGCAGACCACAGCACAGTGAAGCATCCACTGTGTGTGTCTACTGCACGGAGGCGTTCATGATCATTGAAGTGAAGGCTGACCTGTATAAAAATGGATGTCCTGTGTCCCCCGGAGAGCTTTTTCTTGGAGAGGCCGAGCACTGGCAGAGCAGCCAGTGCCGAGCTGTCACCGCTGGTGACTCTAATGAATATATCATTGAAGCTGCACTGCAGGACTGTGGCTCCACGTTAACTGTAAGATGTCTGATGTCCCATACTGCCACAGTGATGGATTTATTTAGAAAGTTTTGGCTTTCTGTAAATACAGTTTTTCTTTCTATTCATCTCCAGATCTCGGAAGACTGTGATCTACTCAAACAAGCTGATCATCTCTCCAGCTGCCGGTTACCATGGCATTACAAGGGTGACCAATGCTGTAGTTCCTGTTTCCTGTCACTATAAAAGGTGAACTTGTATTCTTGTCTTTGTTGTATTGATTCCTTCATGATGGCTGACTTGCAAACTTTCTGGCTCAGGACACACTTTGTGAGCAGTGGCGCTCAGCAGCCACCTCTGATCTTCTCCACCTCTGCAAAGCATCCGGCTGGGAACTCTGATTTCTCTCTAAAGCTGATGACCGGTACGTGTTGTAGTCTGATTGATTTTGTCATTAAGTGTGCTTGTACAGACATTTGTTTCTGCATGTAGATGACTGGACAAGTGAGAGGGTCTCCACTGTCTTCTTCCTCGGAGACCCCCTGCACCTCAAGGCATCCTACACCGGCGCCGATTCAGGCCGAGGGCGACTCTTCATCGACAGCTGTGTTGCTACTCTGTCCCCAGATACTACTTCATTGAGAACCATGGGTAAAAGCTGCTCAGTATACAGTAAGAAACAACAAATTAGTTTTTGCATGAGAAAATGTGTTTTTCGCAAAAATGTATGAAACTACTTCCACGATCTGTGACAGATGTCAACAGGCGACAGCTAACCTCATTCACTCATTTTGGCTCTGCCCTCAGCTATGTAAATTTTGGACAGATGTCTTTAACACCCTGTCTGAGGTTACTGGGGAAAGAATCGAAATGAATGGTCTAAGTGCCTTATTTGGTATTACTCCATCACTTCCATATCTCCATAAATGCAGAAAAAAGATAGCTTTTACTACTCTTTTGGCCAGACGCTTAATTCTAATAAATTGGAAATCCAAGACACCTCCCTCTCATACCCGCTGGTTGAGGGATGTTCTCTACATTTCAAAATTGGAAAAGATCAGACTTTCTCGTAGCAGTTTGTCCTCCAATTTTTATGAAATTTGGGGCCCCTTCTTTCAATTTGTTTAAAAAGATTAAACTCTCTCATAGTGAGTTGGTTGGCTGATGTAACATAGGCTGGAACTTTATTTTTTCTTCCTCTCTTTACTATCCATTTAAATGATGGGGGTGTTTGGTCCTGCGATCTCTAACTTAACTGGTCTGATGTGTACGTACTTTACTATTTACTATTTTTTTTTTGTTTTGTTTTTTTGTTGTTGTTTAACTTGTGGCCTTTTATCCTTGATTTTCTGATTTTTTTTTTTTTTTTTTACTGTGACAATTTCTTTGAGTTTGATGTTCTCTACACTGTTGTTACTGATTTGTCATGCAAAAAATCTAATAAACAAAGGTTTAAAAAAAAAAAAAAAAAAAAAAAAAAAAAAAAAAATGTGTTTTTCTCAGGTGCCTCACTGGTGCAAAAGAAGGAGCACCAAACACACATTTCCAGCCCAGAACAAAAGCTTATTCTCTTCAGCTGCAGCTCGGTGCTTTCCTGTTTCAACAGGATTCAACGAACACAGTGAGCCACTTAAAACCTGCCTGATTTCAAATGTTTGGAAATGCTCAGCAGTTTTATAATGACACTTCTGTGATAACCTTATTTTAGATATTTTTCACATGCCAGCTGAAAGCTAGTTCTGAAATGTGGAAAAGCAGCAACATCAACAAGGCCTGCGACTACGTACATTCAAGGTGATTTATTTGCTCTTTTGTAGAGGTTTACCATATTAACGGCTTAGGATTCAAAAAGCATTCCTCCTCTTCTTCTATCTTGCAGATGATGTTATTCTGTTCTGGTCATTGTTCATTTTATTTTGTGTGAAATGCAGCTCAATGGTCATAGTATGTGTTACAAAATTAAGGGATATAAACTACGTTGACAATTTATGTAAATCTAAAGTGATTGAGATAGTTCCCAAAGAAAAGGTTTGATAGTTTAATACCCATATATAGTCATTTTCTCTAATCAATGCAGAGAAACTGTAGGGAAACCATGAAATGTAGGTCTGTGAATCAGTTTAGTCAAATCACCACTACAGCATGTCTGCTGCAAGCATGATAATGCAGACAGTCTAAATGTAAAGCTTTTAATAAATAACTTTCTACTTTTTCTCACCAGATGGAAAAATGTGGATGGGAGCGATGATGTGTGTCGATGTTGTGACGGTAACTGTCACATGGATGGGACCAACCTGAGGCATCGGATCCCTGAAGGTATGCTGTACATCGTAGCTAATGTAAACCTACAAACATGAAATTTCTGTGCAAAAACCACAACAAAACATTCTCCTGTTTTAAAATTTTGAGTTCATGTTTCAGATATCGCGACTTGTGGCACTCTAACGCTTGGCCCTTTGATGATTTTTCCCCAGCAAGTAGGACAAAAATCCAGAAAATAAATGATCAATGTTTCAATTTCAACTGTCATTTTAATGTTGGCATGGTGATATTAAAAGCAACCATTCTGAGTTAAGACAGCGTGCCCTTTTCAATAATTTTATTACATGAAATACTATAACTGCCGTTTAGTCTGCAAGGGCAATGAACCACATCTCTCTGAACAGTTTTCACTTCTTTTAGTGGACTTCTAAAACCACAGCAGTCTTTTTGTTTTTAGTTTGAAGGCTTATACCAGTAGTAGTAGTAGTAGTGCGCATTGTGAATTTATTCAGAATCATGTGTTCATCACCCTCTAGTGGCCTGCCTCGGTCACTGTAGAAAGAAACTTTTTATTTGTCCTCTGTGGCAGCGAACGCACCACCTGGGCTTATCCAGGCAGGTTATGGCTGACTAAAGTTACTCAAAGCAGAACTAGGCAACTTGTATAAAAAAGTTATATTTGCTGTCACTAAGTCCTGGCAGTGGAACAATCAGGCTCTTCTGACTCCACTTGTTGCCTCTATTAGACAGTGTTTCTCAAATAGAGAGGCGAGGCCGCCCGTTTACCCCAGTAGAAGTACCCAGTAAGAAGTACAGAAGTACAAAGTAAATGCAAAAAAAATTCTGTCCCCCCGGGGGGTCATGACAGAAAATAATTGAGAACCACTGCTCTAAGGCCATTTGCAAGAATCCCCTTCAACTAATTCAGACAGGATGCAACGGTGGACAAACAACCACCAACAACAAAGATGGTAAACTTACTGCTGCACAGGGGTGCTGGCACAACCAGTTCTGGGGACACACCCAGGAAAAAAACCCGGAAAAAGAGCACACTTACGTAAAAACTCACAACTGCCTCAACAAGTCAAGGACCTGGGGTGTTGAATACGCTCTGCCTTGGAGATTATAATATTGGTAAGTGCAATTACTTTCATGCTTTGTATGTGGAGATTCAAACCAGGAGAAATGCTATAATTATGATTGTATCACTACCTCACAAAATGTGTGTGTGTTTGACACTTTTCATCTCTGGATTTTCTGGAGTAGCTGAAATTATTTAAAGAAGGTTTCGTAATAGCAAACTGTCAATATTATTTTATTTGTGGGGTTTTTTTCCCCCCTTTTCAAGTTGTCCGTAAAATAACTCATAACAAATAACTAAAGTAACACAGAGTCAGAACTTAGCTAAATTTCAGCAATGCTCTTCTGGAAAGAGTTAAACACAGGTGAATAGACAATGTGTTGCAGTGTCTTTTGAGGTTGATGCTGAGTTTAAAAAAAAAAAAAAAAAGATAAACTAGTTTAGCCAGTTTAGCCATTTGACATACGAAAGGTAAAAATGTTAAAAAGTTGTTGAAATTGGTAAAAAAGTGCTCTCCATGTCCATGTACCAACTTATTGCCATAAGATCAGCATACTCTCTGTAACTATGAAGTTCTGCCTGCACAATTAGTACATTACATTATTCCTTCCCCTGTGCTTTCCTTTTTGTTAATTGTTTTTATTCACCAGAGATGGTATACATTGATAAACAAGCTGTGAATGTGGCAAAGAGGCTATTTTTCATATGTACAGTAGTTCCATGACAGTCACACAATAATAGTTACACAAATATTTGCATAAATCAGATGTTGTTCAAGGCAAATTAAACTGTTTACATTGTTATGAGTGGATTTTTCTTTATTTATTTTCCTCCATGATGAAAGTAAAAAGGACAACTAATAAAAATGTGCTCATAAAAAACAACTTTGCATGACAAAGTTGTGTTGAATTAGTTTTATTAATTAATACACTCGTAGTTCCAGCTGTGCCAGCCGAGAAAACAAAGAACATTAAATACACTTAATGACCTTCTGCCTACATCCTTCATCAGTTTCATTATCTCCATATTCACCTTTTTTTTAATTGCAGCCTCTTGTATTTCATTTCAGCCTCTGACACTCCACGTTCAGCTTTTCACTTTCAGTAGATGAAGTTTATAGTTGTGTACAACACAGGACGTCCTGTGACAGAGGAAATGTGTGTGTGTAAAAAAAAAAAAAAAAAAAAAAATCAGGAAGGGGGCAAACACTTTTTCACACCACCGTGGGCCTATTAGTATAGAGTAGGTAGACTGCAGAGTAGTACCAGAGTGAAAAAAAATCATTTTCTTCAGGATATAAATAAAGTTGTCTAATTTCTAATAAAATTATTTCCATGTGAAACATTACATTTAAAAGGGACAAGAACAAGTCTACTGAATGAATATCATCTGCAGTGACCTGTACCATATCCTACTGCAACAGTAACTTGGTACCATGTGACTTAATAATTCAAAAGGACAAGTAACAAATTTGCGACCAGAATGATGATATAGGATGATACAAATGCATAACCTAGGACAACAGACAGTTACGTAAAAACAAAACTAACTTAGACATATAAAACAAAACAAACTGACAACAAACATTTTAATTCTGATTTTGGACAAAAGTACATTTAAAACACATTAGAATGTAAAGAGTATGTGGTAACACTACTTTGTCACCAACAGACACCAAAAGACTGAGTCTTTTGATGTGTGGTGAGGCGAGGCGATGTGAGGTGAGTGCTACATCTTGTGCTACGCATGGTAAGAATGATCTTAGTTTTTCAGAACAAAGTTGTAATACAACAAATACTAAAGTTTAGTCTTTAACTGTTCTCAGAACCATCCATAAAAATGGGAAGTTCATCAGAGATGGGCGAGTATGAAATGTTGTATAAAGTGGGAGGAATAAGGTCATTGATAGAGGTTACAATTACAGTAAATACATCCAGTTATCCTGGTACCATTAGGAGCCAGTGTCAATTTAAGCAAAAAATATTCATTCTTTTGTGTCCAAGAACTGGCAAGTAATGTTTAATAAAAATGTATTACTGCTACTATATATGGTGGGATGGGTTTGCAGGTTTACTGATATCTTTAGTAGCGTAATTTCACATCTATGCTGAGCACCAATGTTAGACTGAGCATATTAGAGCAAATACACTATTGTAGCAACTATCAAACTTACAATTAAGTTTTTAAGTACCCACACTGCTCTCCCACATGTCTCAATGTAAAATTGTCCAACATAACACACAGATGTGGGCCCTCATACAGCAGAAGTGCAGCATACTTGACCTTTTCAGCCTTTAGAGATGCAGCAGTGTCACTCCTCCTTAGAAGATTTATGTGGAGTTGCTCTTTGACCTTTGTGTAGTTATATGTTTAAACCACAATTCAAAATAACTTATAAAATAATAACTTTCACAATTATGACTATTCACATGATCACACAGATACAGAACAGTATAATGACTCAGTTATGTAAGATCTTGAGAGCGAAACAGTCATGAATGCATTTAACTGCTTTTTTATGAAACTTGATTTTAACATTTTGTTCTATAGGGTGGCAAGATCTGCCCTTGGACAGATGGACAGAATCTCATGTGAGCTCCTGGTTGAGATGCATTGGAGTAAAAGAGCCGTATATAAAAACACGGAGGCAGAAGTGACGGGACCAGTTCTCACAGTTCTAGACAGGGAATATCTGAGCAACATAATACGAATGAAAAGTGGCCAAATTGAACTCTTACTGAAGAAAAGAGATGAGCTTAATAAGCCAGACTCAAGCAAACTGAAAAAAGGAAGTTGTAAAAGTAGAGATGATGTAGAAGAAAAGGTGTTACATCCAGAACAGGAAACAAGCCCCCCTTCACAGATGCTTTGTGAAGGAGCCTCTGTTCAAACTGAAAGGGAAAATATTCCTATGGAGCAAAATGACAACTCAGCTTCAGGAGTATCTTTAGCTCTCAGTAGCTATCAGATATTTGACCTTCAAATTATATATATATAATTATATATATATAATATGTCAAACACAATGTGCTACCTCCGGAGACAGGAACTGAAAACATGATTGTCCCATGTCATGAATACAAGTCACTGGAGAATGCACACAAACTAGAATCACAAAGGCTGAAAGCAAAAGTAGCATGTGAGGTGTTAAGATTTGCATGTGCGTGCATGAATATGCGAGCCAATGGGACAATTCATTTTGGGATTATGGATAAAAAAACAGGCAAATATCAGCATGGTGAAATTATTGGAATACCTGTCAGAAGTCAAGATGATTTTGTGGATGCGCTAGACTACATAGAAAGATGCTTTAAAGGATCAGATCAACAATGTGATGTCAGGAGGTGCATAAGGAACCCCCGATTCGTTGAGGTCTTTGACAAGGACACAACAGAACAAACATGGGTCATTGAATATGATGTTGTCCCAAAAGCAAGCATTGTGAAAGATAAACTTTACTCTGTTGGCATCCCAAAATTCTCTGAGAGGACCAACAAAGTCACATGTGAAGGGCAAGTTCGTTATCACAGAGTAGGAGCAAACACACCACGCATACCTGATGATGACCTTGTTCTTTTCATGCAACAACTGAAGGAAAAGGACCAACAAAGAGAAAAGGGAGAATCATCAAACGATCAAATGGATGTCAATTATAGAGAGGATCAAAAAGGGAAACTCTCCAACCTCTTAACATGTGGGCAAACACTCTGTTTTACATAATAGTGACGAACAAATTCCAGCCCGAGCATCTTGACAGTATAAGCTTCTTGTTTCACATGAATCTGTTCTGCTTGTTTGACTTCGACCCTAATTCAATGACATCTGGTCTCTTGTAGTAAATACAAGGAGCAGAAGGCTGTAAAACTTCACTTTCTTGATAACTACACAAGTACTGAAGGATTGAAAACTGAGGACTTGGTTAATTCTTTGCAGCTTTTTGATAGAACAAGCTGGATTTTCTGCAATGGAAGAAAAAACTTCCCTGGTGGAGAAGAAACCTGTGATGAAAAAACCTGGATCAAAACAAGAAAGAAGAAACTGAAAAAGGTGGTATCTCTCATCTGCAATGACATCCTTCCCAGGGGTTCATTTGTAGTCCTCTTCCTGCTGATGTCCGATGTTGAGCAGCCGCTTGTTGAGACATTTCATGAATTCTACGCAGAGATGAATGGACACGATTTTTTGGCAGTTATATCAGAGTCAAAGGAAAACTACAATAAGTGGTCAAGTCTTGCCCAAGTGTCTTGTCACATGTCATCACTCAAAGAAATCAGCATTGTTGAAATGCCACTGAGTCATGTGGATGCCACAGTTCAAAGCATTCAGATCATAAAGAACCAACCCAACAGGACATTACCAGGCTCAAATGGTGCGGTTTGCTTCTTAAAGTCAGCTGAAGAGGCTATGCTAGATTCTTTGGAAATCATCAGTATCGACCAGTGTGATGAAACAAATTTGGAGATCATGACTAAGGAGGAAATCAAAGAAATTGAGAGCTACTTCTATCGAGGTGGAAAGATTGACTGGATCCATTTCTGGCTTGCTGACAAACACAAATGTGAAGCTATCATACAGAGGGATGCCTATGGTGAGGCAAACACAATCATGGAGAAGACTGTACATCTTACCAAAGCTATGCGTCCCATTGAGAGTGTGAACATATACCATCATCCTGGCAGTGGTGGAAGTACAGTGGCAAGACAGATCCTCTGGAACTGCGGAAAAAAAATCCGATGTGCAGTTGTTAGACAGTCAAAGGAAATCACAACTGTGTGTGAGCATGCAGTGAGACTGAGAGAACATGACAAGGGAGACAAAAACAAATGTCTGCCAGTGCTATTGCTCTTGGAGGACTGCCATGCAGATTACATAGATTATCTTAGACGGGAGCTTGGTAATGTCATTGCAACCAAAAAAATAAGTTCCTCTGTGTTGTGCTTCATCCTCCTCATCTGTAACAGGTTGAATAATTCAGAAAAAATGTGCAGAGCATCACCATCTCAAACAGTTGCAGTCACACATAAGCTTTCAAATGCAGAGAAGCCTTTGTTCTCAAACAAGCGTGAGCAACTCGAACGGGAGTTTGACTCAGACTTTATTCTCACATTTGTGCTGATGAGCAAAGACTTTGAACACACTTACATTGAGGATTTTGTGAAAAACATTCTAGAGAAAACTGATCATTCATTACCCATCACTCGCCTCACCAGGTTTGTGGCTCTCTTGAATTACTATGTCAGAGACTCATACATATCTGTATCACACTGCGAGGCATCTCTTGGCATAGCTAACTATGTGGATAAAGCTCGGTACCATGCATTTGTGGATCACCTCAGTGAAGAAGCCAAGCTTATTTTCATCCACCTTAGAGAAGGTTCAACACACATGTCATCAATACAGATTATCAATTCACTGGTGGCAGGAAAAATTCTGAGTCAGCTGTCTGCAAAATTTCCTCAGAGTGATATAGCCATGGATCTCATCAATGACAAGGTACTTCTTAATCATAGGTTTGACAGAGATGAGTTTCTGAAGTTCATCAGAGCTCTTTTCATCAGACGCAGCAAAAGGAGCAGAGGAGATCCTGTAGACACAGTTTTTTCACCCCTTATTGAGCATGTCAGCACTGAAAAAGGTGGTGTTCAGAAAGCTGTTGATCTCATGAAGGCTGCATACATAGCTTTGGGCAAAGATCCGTACGTAGCACAGCAGCTTGCCCGTCTGCTGTACACAAATTTAAGATTTGAAGAGGCCCTAGAATGGGCAGAGGAAGCAAAATCTCTTCTACCATGTGATACTTTTGTCCTTGACACATTGGGACAAGTTTACAAGAAGTGGTTTTACCATTTGTATGACATGGATGTATGTATGGAAAAAGAACCATCTCCTGAAAGGGCGACTGAAATCATAAGTATTGCACTCAAAGGAATTTCTGCCCTCCGGGCCTCTGAGAAAACACCAAAGAAAGAGACCGTCAGCCTCAACAGTTCATACTATGGGGAAGTAGATGTTGGCTGCAGGCTGCTAAAATTCCTGTCAGGAGTAGATGTTTTCGTAAACAATACTGGAAAATCAGAGTTGATGGATTACTTGTTAACAGACTACATACCTGCAGACGTCAAAAGACCCTGGCAGAAGTTTCACGGGCAGTTGAAAGGATTGCAGAAGAGTTTGAGCAATGCATTGGAGTGCATTTCTGAAGACCTTAGCTACTTTCAGACTGACATCAGTGAAGAGGATGAAGAGCTTGATGCAAGGGATCCAGAACAAGTATACAATCCTAGAAAATGGCTGACAAGGAAGAGTGCTGTGTATGCTGGATTTTTCTGCATTACACCAGATGAGAGTGACCAAGCAGTTGAAAGCAACAGTACTGACATGGCCAGTCCACCTGAAAAGCTTTCTCCATTTCAAAGACAGATCAGGACCTACAAGCTTGGTGTGGGAAATTTTACATCTATCCTTTCATTACTTTATGACAAGAACAGACAGAGGGCAGGAGAAAAACTTGAGACAATCATTGGCATGTACCCAGAAAAACTGACAAGGAACTGCTTGGACCAGACAGAACTCGCAAACTTCATCCTTTGCCAGATAGCTCTTAACTGTACTCTACCTGGGTCCTCAAAGCTCATGTCTCTCGAAAAGCTTCAAGATCTGAGCAATCTGAGATTTATTACAAGTGGGAAAAAAATGTCAACAGTAAGTGCTCTCTTCCTTCTCTCCCTTCTGCTTTGGCCTGAGACTAACAATGAGCTCAGTTCTGCTGATACTGAGATCCTTCTATCAGCCATTGATGCACTTCAGAGACTCTGTTGGCAAAAAAGCCAACATGTTCCTCAGAGGAAAAGAAAAATCATGACCCACTTCTTTCTTGCGAAAGCAAAAGGTCTTAACAAGATTGTCCACAGAAGTGCTATTGACAAGCTGGTTAAAAATACTCGGCCTGAAAGGAAACTACAATGGCTTGAAGGGAAAATATGGAAAACCGAGGAAGTTAAACAGTTACTGGAAAATGTTGAAGGATGGACAGAAAATGGAAACTTGTTTGTGCAAGGTGGAACCAGAGGAAGCAAGATTAGGGTCTTTCCCCGATATTCTGCCTCCTTGCCAAATGGAAATGAAAAGGTCACCTTCTACTTGGGCTTTTCATTTGATGGAGTGTTTGCCTTTGATATCCAAGTAAAGGAATAATGTTCCAATGAAAATCTGCAAATATCAGTCTGACAGTAGAGTGATCATTGCATAATTCTGAGCTACAAAGGCTTAGACAGACCTTTCTTCTTTCTTATAGGTGAAAAATACAAACCTGGAGAAATTTAAAGTCTTTATATTTTGAAAAGCTATACCAAACATGGCCAAAATGGGGAAAACAAAGTGTCCTTTCTTCTTCAGTGCCTCAAGTGAAATAGGCAATGTAAGTGCATCAGAAGACATTTTAGATGGACCACTGGACAGCTTTAAAATATGCACTTCATTTTAAGCACTGCTATACTGAATATGCAAGGATGTATCCAGTAACTTGTAAGACTTGTGATATTAAAATGATGCTGAAAGTAAGAGGCACATTTGTAGCTTATCAGGCCTTCTCTTCTTCAGAAAAAATAATGATAAAGGTGCGATGATGGTGCAGGAAAAGACTGCGCTAATACAAGCTTGTTGAACAAAGAGAACTTTATTTAAAGCAAGCCAGTATCAGAAATCAGCTGATGTCTGAGAGAGATTCTGCCAATGATGAAACTCTGCCTTTGTCCACCCAGATCACACATTTTAAAGCCTACATAACACTCTCATTCCATATTCAACGTATAGCTAATTTCTATTAGTATAATGAAGAGAAAAGCCAACGCTTTAACCAAAGTTGGTCATCTGTCACTTCCTTTCCCACAGGATGAGCTAAGCTCATCCCCTGACTTCTGACCTAAATATCCCAGGTTTAATGTTAACAGAACTGATAGGAACATACATCAAGTTTAGGTGTCTCTCAGTGTCTCTACTACCCTAATACGGGCATAGGAACATCTGGTCCCTGCGCAGTTACTCAAAACCTATAAAGAAAATATTCCCTCAAATATACACTCCAACTAAGCTTCACCCTCACACAGTCTATGCAGCTTACAGCTGCCATATATGTACGTGTATGTACTGTAGGCAATCTCTTGTGTGTGGAAGGCAAAAAGCATCTTCATGGTCCAGGTGGACTAAATCTCAGCCAACATTACATTCAGTCAGCATCATGAAAACTACCAGCTTGATTATACATCTAACAGGCAGACACCTCACATTCTTTTCTCAAAATATGGAAACAGATTCAGCATTGAGCTAATTTTAGGTTAAAGACTTTTTATTATTGTATTTTTTTTTATACCGTATTTACATTTGTTGTAATTTTGAATATCGACTCATCTGTTTTCAGTTTGACACTCGTTTGTTTTTATTATCTGAGAAGTGTAACTGAATTGAACCAGTAAACAGGTCTGCCTCGTGTTTGTGAAAATAAATAGCAGACAATTTCATTTTAAGATTTTCTAACATGTTTTTTCATTTTTCTCATATATATATATATGCAAAGCTTCATGTGCAAGAATGTGTCCTGTGACAAAATTAAACTTGTGTAACTTAAGAGAAACTGAGCTGATCTGTTTGACTTAAAATCATTATCTAAAATAACAAACATGACTTAAGTGAAATATAAATAGCTCATGATACTGTGTATTTACTTTATGTATTTTACATGTTTTTGAATGATACTGTTATGATGCAGTTAACATTAATACTGATTTTGCATTTTTAAATGTTCTGAAGTCAGGGGAAATGTTGCAGTAAATGGAGCACATGATGATGGATGTATCAGATTTCTGCAGGTGAAGATTAGTTTTTGAAGAAAATAAGTTGCTCTGTTAAAACTTGACACTTATGTCAAAGAGTTTCTCACACAATTTTATGTTGTTGAATTTCTACTACGATCGTAATGGGAAGAATGCCTCTTATTACTTTACACCTTTGTAAATGGAATAAATGAATGATTTTAAAACTTGAATGTCTCTTATCACTAGTTTGTAATGTTTTAAGTAAAAATCTATGTAATGTTTGTGTTTGTCTCTGATAATATGTGCTATTATTTGGTCATGTATGTTTTTCTTTACCTCTGCTATACTCGGGTCATTTTTGCAAAAAAAGATCTTGAGCTCAACCTGATTAAACAAAGTTTACATTAGCATATTTCCTCTGTAAGTTTTATTTTTAGTGTCTCATAACACCATAATATAAATTATACCAATGAGTTTAGTGCCTTCAAAAACAAAATTTTAACAGAGGGGAAACATATCAAGACAGATTTCACAGAATTCATTAACTGTTTTATTAAAAGAAAAAAACAAGTAAACAATCAGACTTCAAAATCACAGATACAATCCTGTAGAGTGTTTTGTGGGGCAGAACCTAAAACCAAATTTCATCATTACATTTCAGTTTCTGACTTCACTTAAAAGGAGAAAAATCTCTCTTCCAAAGCTTCTAAGCTCACCCAGTACCATATATTCTCAGATAAAGTATACAATAAAAAAAACAACAAATGTGTAAAATCTTTTCCTAAAACTGCATTCTTTAGCAGATAAAAGCTTTATAGGCCTCTTTTTAGATAACTAATAAATCCTGTAATATTGGTTTGATGTGTTCTTACAAAGCAGAACTTAAGCGAAAGAGAGAGTTTAATATTAGCTGGATTATCATAATTAACAGAAGAACAGATAATGAGCCCATACTTACCAGTGAAGACTCTGCCTGTGTTACTTGTGTAAATCATTAGTTTATATCAAGGTTATTCGCCCCAAAAGTATAACGAGGTCACATTAAGCAGAACTAGTGGAAAGAAATGTGTTGCACGCTCAAGTATTAACTTCCTGGAGATCATACTGAACGACTGGCTCCCAATAGAAAAAAAAATCCTGAATTGGTGTGGGCTCATTTTATTTTTAGGTGACAGACAATAAGATCTCATTATGTGTACAAACAAAACACAGGTGGACGGAAGTTCAAATTACAGCAGTGGTACTTACAGCTTTAACTAACCTGTTACTGGAAGAGACTCTCCTTCATGTAAGTAGTTTAACTCAAATGATCAAGTGAGGAAAGCTGATGAAACAAACAGGATTAAGCGGTAAAGCCAGTTTGCAAGCATATGAAAAGTCATCTGTTCATCACAAACCTCCCAACAAACATTTCATGTACATACGGCTGTATGCGGGACTCAAATGCTTTGACCTTTGACCAAGTCAATAATATCTGAGACAGTAAACTGCTGTGAAACTATTTCACTACTGTTTAATAAGAAAAGCTTCTTAAGGAATATAGTTTCATTTAATAGCACTATACTTTCAGTATAAAATTATTAAATGAAAACAGAGCTTCCTGATGCTCTCACCATCAAAAATGGAGGATACAGTTTCAATAGCACATAAGAGCTTAACAGGAATATAATTCACATGAGCTAACATGCCTGAAGGAAAATGGTGCCTAAACGCAACAACACAAACAAGGGCCTTCACCAAACTTGCTGCAAGTTTGGGGACAGTGAGATCCAACAGCGTTTAAGCTGTGAGGGCCCCTGGTAATGAATGAGAAGACAGAAAATGGTGAGACTTGCCTCAGGCTGAAACAGGGCTACACTGAGACAGGGCCTCAGCCAGTCCCCCATGGCATTGCTACAGGGAGAAGAGAAATCTGGGTTTTAGCACTACAGCCATCAGTGACCGGGAAGTTATGCAGCTGTACAGTGCACTTGATGCGTCAACAGTGCGTCTGCCAGCGCCATGTACAGAGCATCAATAAAAGACTAAAAAATACTCAATACGTTGCTTATTGCCAAGAGAAAACATTCACAAACATTTTTAATTCCAAATCAACAAAAACCTAAAAGCACAGATGCACATTTCTGTTCATACTGTTCATCTTCAAGACAACAAAAGCACAATCAGCATATAGTTCGTAGTAGTACAAACCTGCTGTGATGTCTCTTTTCCCACTAACCTCCCGCAAAGAAGAGTCTTACATTTTTCCACATTTTATTACAATACAATTGTACAACAATACATATACCATTTCATTAAGTACTTTTTCTATTTAAGGTTGAGGGAGTACTTCCTCATGAAAACTGAACATAAAACAGAATGAATGCATAAACAGTCACTTGAAGCCCTCACCAAACAAAGTTGGGGACACAAAGTCCAACAGCACTATGTGCTGTGAAGGCCTCACTGTTTTGCTTAGAACAGAAATGTATTTACATAAAACTTGCCTTGATAAAGGGTGGGTACTGCCCATGTAACTCCAGCGCCTTCACAACACTACGAACCATATCTACTACACTTCTATACACCTAAATGAAACATGAGAAGGAAAAAAAGCCACAGAACAGAGATGGTTTGAAACAACAGTTCATAGTCTTGGTTAGGTACAGTGTAAATATTTCCCATGCGCTCTGTGATGCTTTTATAGCTCTTTTGTTTTCTGTTTATTCAGTGTCTCTTCCTCATACCTCAGTAGTAGAATAAACAGTACGTCGTGGCACTAGAACACCAATACTGGTTTGTCTACTAGCAGCTGAGGACATTAGAAAAGGGTTGAGTGCCCAAACCTATTGAAGAGTGGAAGGCAGGTTTCAGTAGCGGCCTCCAGGAGACATGACAGGGGGTCTCATTCCCAAGGGTGGCCGTGGAGGGGCTCCCTGGTACCCTGGGGGAACCACAGGAGGGGTCTGTCCGTAAGGAGGCATCCCACCTGGCATGTAGCCCGGAATCCCCTGGGGTGGGCCACCATACTGGCCTGCGAGGACACAGCTTTGTTAGCTTCAAACTGCTTTGTTGTTAGTAGCAAACTGGTGCAGTCTCGCCACATTCATGTCATATGGGATGGAGGGCAGAGATGGAAAACATTCCCATGTTGCAACCGTTCACGTCATCAAGATGGTTGTATCATTACATAATCGGCCGCGTGATTTTTTTATGTAATCACAATGACCGACCGACTTTGGTTGATGTGAGGCGTTGTTTCATTTTCAGGAGGTTAGTCGTAATTATGACTTGACATGAATGCTCTTTACACATCAGAAACACATAATACATAATTACAATAACTGTGACATAAACGCAACATCAGGCATAGTGGTGTGTTTTCAGCTAAATGCTAACATGCTCACAATGACAACGCTAACATGCTGATGGTAAGCAGGTATACCGCCATCTTAGTTTGGCATGTTACCATGTTGACATTAGCACTAAACACAGAGTACAGCTAGGGCTGATGGGAATGTCACTAGTCAACCAATCAAAGTATCAGTCAAAGTACTGGACAATTGATGATAGTAGAGGAAAAGTCAGGATCACCAAAGTTAGTAGGATACATCCTGTGGGGCATGTCAATGTTTGTACATAGTGTCATGCCAAACATTATTATAATTATAGAGTTTTTTCAGTCTGAATCAAAGTGGTGGGACCGACCAACACTGCCACCATAGAGCCATGATGCTAGCTGGCCTAAAATTGTATAGTAATTCAGTACTGCTTGGTAAGTTATAGCATCCACAAAGAAAAGTCTGGATAATGATTTACAACAGAATGACATTTGAGAGAGAATAAGGGTTACCAGACCTACAAAATGCATCAAATGTAAAGTTTTCATCTGATCTAGAGGCAGGCGGTATGTACCAGGTATGGGATGCCTCATGCCGGGCTGCTGAGGGGTCATCATGCCACCCACGGGAGCCACTGACGGTACAGCAGCGGTGGCCTGGCCTTGGCGGGGAATACTGCGCTGGTACCTGGGCAACTGAGCCCGCAGCTCTTCCTGCAGGAAGCAGAAAGCAAACAAGGAAGGATAATTTGACACTGAAATTTTGTGGCTCATCCAGGAGAAATAAACACGTAACGAACCATTTTTATTCAGGAAAAGCCTTTGACTGACTTTTTCTATGATTAACAAACTGTTTTTCTCAGACTGCTACTTACTGTAAAAACTATAAAGAGAGACGGTTGCAGCTGGACTACTTACCAGTGAGATATCCTCATCAGGGTGGATCAACTTACTGGTTGCACTGGAGGTGGTGAGGGTGGCGGGCTTACTGGTCACTGTAGAGGGAGGTTTGGACACCGTACTGCTGCCAGCATTGGGGCTGGCCACGGCTACGGTGGCCTGAGTGTAGGCGGGGAATGTGGGCTTTGAGGGATCAGAGGAGGTGGAGGGGGGAGGGTGGGGGACCCTGACAATGTCTGCTGCTGACTCTGGGGGGGAGGAGAGAGGAAAACATATTAGAGAGACTGAAAGACAACTGCATTTCCCAGGGAGATACTTGCAGTCATACTTTGAGGTTACTCCCATTATTTATTTATCTAAAGCTCTGTATTATTATTGTTTGTACACAGGCTGCCACTTTATTTTAATGCTTGCATCTCCTCTTTAATATTATTTTAGAGGATCAGATCACCCAAATCAGAAAAGCATACTTTTTCAAACCTTTAGTGACAGCTAAGCAGTAGTTTTCCTTTTATGTGCTAAGGTTCTGCAATAATATACAGTCCGTCTCTGCATGTGTGGAGCTGAAAGAAATGGAAAAATCTGGAAATATGTGAATGCTATTTTATGTGTTTCTATACCTAAGAATAATATTTAAATTGCAACACTATCAAAACAGTAAAGCCACCTAAATGTTCTCCTTAAGACCTGAGATAAACAGGCAGAGGAGTTACAGTATTTGTACTCGAATATATTGTATACTGTATTATTATTGAATATAGTATAACCTCCACAAATCACAGTGTACAGTACCCTCCATAGAGCCTGAGAGATGAAACCCAGGACAAAAAAGTCTGCATTTCACTTGCTGCTGCTGCTGCTTTTAAAGCTAAATAATTTGAACACACAGTACCACCACCACTGTATATCAAGCCTTAATTGTGCTGTGCTAATTTATATTTCTATTGCATAATGACACGCCAATGCCAAATCTATGAATAGACAGTTTTCCCTATCACATGTTAACATCACACACGGGGGAGTAACCCAAGAAGGTATGACTAAAGTAAAACCTATTTTGTCAAGCCTTCAAGAAAACAAACCAAAAAGAGCATGCTGTGATACGTTGCCCTGCAGCAGCTGAGAAATAAGAAGGCCACTTTACAAATCTGCATAGCTCTCCTTTCTTTGATTTTGTTGAGGCAATGAAGTAAATCTTTCAGTAGATTTCTATGAATGCAGATTTGTAGAAAATGAAAAAGCAAACAAAGGCATGTCACTAGGAATGATGATAAATCTTTAAAGTATTTTCTTCCCACACAATTGGATTGCTTCATCTTTAAAGCTTAATTTTCTTCCCACACAATTGGATTGCTAAGTCATTTTCTTAATAAATAAGCTTTAGCAAATGCAAATAAAATTAATCTGCCCAAGCACATCACAGGCAAACTGTGTGCATGCCAGTTATAAAGCTGCACAGGTTGTCGGAGAGTAAATCAGAGACAGCTGCGTACTTGTGATGTGATAGGGAACAGAGCTTTAGGGGAGGTGGACTGACTGACAGTCTGCACTTGACGAGCCTGCGCTTGTACTTGTGCTTGTACTGCCCATCTGTAGCACAGGAAAAGAGTAAAGATTAAAATAATGCTTCAGTTAAAAAGGAATGGCCAGGTAAAGTCTGCTTGTTATCAGCCTGTGAGCGCGTGAGTGCAGAGAGCGCAGAGAGCTGCCCCAAAGTCCCTTATTCAACAGGAGAAGGTAATGTTCTGCCCCAGTAGAGTGCAGAGGGAGAGAGGAGAAGTGCTAAATGGTGTCATAAAGAGTTTACCTGTCCCGCGATAGGGAAAAGGGGCTTTGTGACATCAGGCTGGGCTGAGGGGACAGTGGCAGCAGGAACGGCTGGTCTGGTCAGCACGGCTGGTCTGGTCGCACATTTGCAGCAGGGGGTACCTGAGCCATGTGTGTGATGCCTGGACGGTGGCCAACAGGAGGAGGCATGCCTGATACCAGCAGAACAAATTCATTACGTTAAGGGATTGAGTAACACCACGCCACAGCAATATATTTAAACCTCTCACTGATAAGAAAAAAAATAGCATTTTAAATTCCTAATTCACATCAAGGCAATAACATGGAAGTCAGTGCATTCTGAAATTGGCAGAGGATTACCTGGTGGCACACCTGGCATCATCGGAGGCATCCCTGGACCCGGAGGCATCATCCCACCCATTGGTATCATCCTAAATACACGTGGAAAAAACATCCATGTTTAAAATACTAGATATAAGGAGAATGGGATTTGTGAATAATGACTCTTGATTATATATATTCCAGAGCAATTACCCTGGAGGCATTCCTGGCAGTACGGGGGGCATCCCTGGCATCATTGGTGGCACACCAGGCATCATTGGGGGAATCCCTAAAACAAAGAGCTTCATTTTTACAAACTCTTCTTTCTTCTACTGACATCAACATTCCTATTTGCGCATGACATAATTAATACTTGAAATTAAAAATGGCTGTTTAAATATCATATTCTTATTATTGTAGGCACAATCCAGTAAGTGAGCAGGTGAGAAAATCTGAGGTCAATAAGACGTGTGTAGCATGACCAGGAATAAGAATTGAACAGTTGTACAATAAATTTTTAAACAGCAAGAAACCGAAACAGCATGAAAAGTAAAGTCACTGTTTCCCACCTGAGTAGCTGCCCGGTGATATCCCTGGAGCACCTGAGCCAGGAGGCAAGCCAGGCTGTGTCATGGGGGGTATGTATCCCGCCTGGGGCTGGCCTGCAGCAGGCTGCTGAAAGGAGGGACCCGGCTCGTCATCCTCATCGTATTCATCAGAGTCATCCTGGTTCTGCTTTTTCTTCTGGGTGTCTGAAACAGATGCGATCACAATAAGCCTCTAGGATAGACAACAACAGGATGGCACATCAGGTTATTCTGGTGTAAGTACCTTGGTTCTTTTGCTCAAGCACTCTTCTTCTCTCTTCCATGTCTTTTTCGGGAATACCCTCCATGCCGTATATTTCCAGCTCAATATCAGTTCTTCCAGGTATTGCATTGGGAACCCCATCGATGGTCTCTTTATGTACCTGAGACAGACATGACAAGTAAATTTTCATATGTTAAAACAAGATTCACTTTACTTTTATGAAGACGCCGTTATTCACTGTGTCCTCACCTGCATACAGTGGATTGCGAGTCCAGGTCCGGTGTACAGCTTTTTGTGACAGATGTGGCACTTGAAGTGTTTTGCCTTCTGATGCTGAATGAGAATCTTTTCATCATCAAAATCTCTGTTACAGTACCTGACATAAGAGTTTAGGAGCCTCTTTTTGAATAAAACTATTAAGATTACTGTCATTTTGGCCTACTTCATACTGACAGAGCATTTGCATGCAAAAAATCATGCCTGCCTGAATCATGCCTGCCTGAATCATGCAAAAGCATTTTAGTCTATTGCAAAAATGCTGCCAAACAAACACATTATTATTATTATTATTATTATTATTATTATTATTACCGTTGTTGTTGTTGTTATTAGCTCTGGTAAACGTACAGTTAGCTTAGTAAACAGAGGACAACACTATCAAACACAGAGGGCTATATAAGAGCGAGGTAGCGTTATCAATGTAATATGTGAGAAAAGGATACCAGCACCAGGGCTTCATTTGCTTTTTCTTCTTTCTCCCCATGATGTGTGTGCAGTCAGCTCACTACCTGTTCAATAACACAGCTAACACACCGAGCAGGGCGGAAATGAACACATCCAAGATGGCGGCGGGACCCTACAAGACTTTGTGGCGCCCCCTGGAGGCCCAAAACCATGTCAGGTTGTTTGTTTGTTTGTTTACTTCTATTGGACCATTCACATGGATGTACTGGAAAGAAACGAAGTACATTTACTCAAGTGATGTACTTAACTACAATTTTGAGGTGTTTTTACTTTACTTGAGTGTTTCTCTTTTCTGCTAATTCGTACCTCTACTCCGAGACATTTCAGAGTCTGGTTTATTGCAAAGAAGGTTTTTACATGCAATGACTTTGTCTTGGTATGTTGGTGCCAAAATATAAACATACATAGAAAGATTAGGGAAAGGTGAAAGCAAATACTGCTAATTAGATATAAAATGTAAAATAATATACAAAAGACGATATGAAAAATACTGCAAAATAAGATGCAGACAATATGTTCAGTTAGTAAATTAAATCATGCAAGCCACAACACTTTTAAACTTTACCCCACTTCTTTTTATATATTTTTACATGTCTTTATATTGTTTCATCTCCATTTATATACACTGATATATTTATTACCACTGTTACACCTCCATTCTTACCCCTTCTGTATATCTGCCTTTCCAATATTGTGTCTATTTGAATTATATTTCTATTTATATTCTATTTGATAGTTTTATATTTTATTATAGTGCTTTATTTTATAAACAAACTATGTAACTGTTAGGCACATGACGAATTAATAGTGGAGTGTTGAATCTTTTTTACAAATGCATATTTCAGCCATCGGGCTCTAATGTTTACTCTTATCCACACGTTAGTTGTCTACGTTGACACATTTCAAAATATTGCAAATTAAAGCACTTGAATTTAAAATGTATAAAACAAACATGATATTTAAGTGGTAATTAAACACAGTTAAATGTTGAAGTCACTGACGGAACCAACATAGAGGGGGTCGTATCACAGTCGGACGATATTAACGACGGATGATGACGCGCATGCGCATAAGCAACGTAACCGTACAACTCCAACCTGCAGCAACTGTTGAGTGTTTATCATCAGCCAGAGACCACAAACACCCATAACATTACAACCCCCCCCTCACCGGAGCTGAACTCTAAAAACCCCCCCTCCGTTATCTGCCCCTCCGTCGGCCGGCTGCTCGCTCGCTCGCTCCGTGCAGCAGGAGGATCATGTTTACCTCCCAGACCTCGTCCTTCCAAGACTCAATTGATGTGGAGGAGAGAGATGACTTTGACAGCGAAGAGATAGCTGGATACAGCCAGAAGATCCAGCTGAACTGCTATTATACCATCTATCTGTACCAAGGCACAAGGTAAAGGTTTAGATTATTGGTCCCTTTCTGCTTTACACGGTGTGATTTCAGTGTATTTTCTAATTATCTGCTTACTGTTGTGTTGTTTATTATTTCTTACAGTAGCTACCCTACCCATCATCCAACAGGACAGTGTACAGTTATTATTCTTTTTTTCCCTGAATACAGCCATGTCTCTGGTGTGTAATGAGTGTTTCTTTCTGTTTTTAATAATATTATTATTATTTTTATTATTCTGTCTATGGTTCTTTCCCTGAAGCTCTCTTTAGTTTCTGTAGTTCCTGGCAGCTAAAACCACCTACACATTAAAAACTAACCAGGTGATGAGTGAACTGTCAATTGTCTTAGATCTGAGGCCTCTGGGGAAAATGTGGCCTGGAACCAAAGACGAGCAGACTCCACAACCAGTCAGGATGACTTTAGGTAACAAAGGAGCCCTCTGCCTACCATCTCCTTGCTTTCAGTGGTCGTCTCTCTTTGGCTTTCACTGTTGTGCGTTGGTGTATCCACGGCCTGCCACGGGACATCCAGTCAACATGGACTCAATGCTGTTTTCATTTGTGTTTTTTGTTCTTATCGATCATCGCTGTGCTGCTGAGTTACATGGCCTTTAGATTCTCTCCCAATCTGAGCGGGGCTCCACTCCATGGAGGGAGATGAAACTTCATTACTTCATTGGGGGATGAAACTTTTTGACTATCTGGGTAGAGTTTTAAAGCAAAATGTCAGTGACTATATGTGTTTCTTGACACCCAGGGGGAGGGAGGTGCCACAGTTCCAGCTATGTGACTCAGTTGTGTGTTGTGTTGGTTGTGGCTAATGCTCATCAGCTTTCTCCATTTGTTCTCCATTGACTTGACTGGCTTCAAAGTTCCTCGTTGGCCTCACTGGCTTGCATGTATCCACACTGACTCTCTGCACTGCCCCCACAGCCTGACACTGATTGACAGCAGCCTGCCATCAGAGGCGGAGCCCGAGCTGCGGACCTACATTTCGAGGAGACTGAGCAAAGGAGCCCTACTGGGAGGCATGGGCAACATCGCCACCGTGGAACTCAGGTGATCATTTTACACTTTCCCTCACAACGTTGCTGTCTACTGGAAACACGGAATCAAGGCGCTGTGACAAAACAAACCAAGATCATGCTTGACTTTACTGTTTTTGGACAAAATAAGTGAGTCAGGTAACACAAATGTGTTTCCAGCCTCCCAGAGCAAGCAGTCGGCTGCTACTGCTGCCTCCTGGAGCAGGAGAGGTCTCCTGAGCAGCCTGATGCTGATGGAAATGGATATGTCATCTGCTTTATGGGCGGCTCTGAAAAAGGACTGAATCTATATCCTTTGCACACAGTTGTCTCTTGCAAAGTGTCCTCATGAAATCAGCCTTAGCTATAGGCAACATCCAAGGTTCTCCAGCATTGATTGGATACCTAATCCTTTCCATAACAAAATGTTCTTTCGTGCCATGTTGTCTTGTTTTCCACATTGTTATAAATTTATACAGAGAAACCAGTTCTTTGACCCAATTCACATTCAGATTGGAGCTTGATAAATACGTCCAAGGCCTACATAGCAGCCTTCAAACCCCAGAGGTATGAGACTGTAATAACAGTGTAATGAAGTTATATATACGCCATTACAATACGCAATATCGATTCGTCTGTGTCTGTGTGTGTGTGTGTGTGTGTGTGTGTCAGTTGCAGAACCTTGAGACGGAGGTGCGTCCCTATCTGAGTCAGTGGTACGAGGAGTCTGTGATGCACATTTATCGGGTGGTGCAGCTGGTCCAGAGCAACATCAGCTTCCTGTTGCATGCTGTGAGTCATTTCTCTCCTCTAGAGTATGTCCAGTAAAGAGGACTAAAAAAAAAGGAGGTACTGGACCTAAGAGGCATTAAATAATGAGAGGAGAAGCATCCACACACTCTGATCTGCACAATATTCATTTAATAATGCATAAATCAATAATTATTGCACAGACTGGAGTGCATTGACACTTTTCATATCATTTCCCCTCAAGAATATCGTCATCATCATAAATAGACTGCAAAACATCATTGTAAAACCATCAAAATGTCAATGTAAAAATATATTCTTCTTGGTCTATGTAGGATTTGGTTTTTATGTTATTTAAAGATGGCTACATAATATGAGACGCAGAAATTGCAATCCAAATTATTGATTTAGTTATCACTCAAATTGTGTGCGTGCAGTGCATTTCATCAGGTGTTCTGCACACAGGCTCTGAGTCACACACACGTGGAAGTCACTAACTCAGATGAAAGGACAAAGGCTGATGTGGCCAGGTGAGTTAGGTGACTGCCAACGTAACTACACTGACACATCTCTAAATTTCCAATCTGTTTTTATTTTATTTATAAATTAGTTGTCTAATATCTGTTATTCTGTACCAGGTTCATTAAAGCAGCTAGTTTGCAGGGCTTGTCTCAGCAAGACACAACAGCAGCCTCTCTGTGTAAGGCTATATCAGAGGACACACAGTCTGACCTGATTATTGATTGCTCCACCAGCCCGCCCACACTCTCTAGTACTGGTGAGTCGTGCTACACTTAATGTGGAAAAATGAAAATGTGGTCTGGTCTAACAGATGGTGGTATGGTCTGAGTCTAACAGAGATGTTTTCTCCCCCAGTCAGTAATCGTTTCTGTGATGACTGGATTCAGGCCTTTCTAAACGCCGCAGAGCGTTGTAATCCTTTCTTGCTCAGACAGATTCTGGAAAACTTCAAACTTAAGGTGAGAAAACGGACACATACATGCACTGTAACAGGGTTTCTCAAGCTTTCTTGGACTTTGGAGCTTGTTTTCAAAGCCTTCTATTTCCACGATCACAGTCTAGTTGTCATCTCAAATGGAGTATAACATACTTTTGTATTTTGTGTGTAATTGTAAATGACTGTCGCACCTTTTAAAAGTATGATGGCATAAGTATGACAAAGTAGAATGGCATACGTTTTTGGTCATAAAATGAAAACAAAACTACTAATGAAAACTGGTACAACATAAAATACATGTTTCAAATCTATATTTTTTTATTTAAAAAAATAGATAAACAGTCAAATCCCACTAGCCCACAAGATTGAGAAACTTTAGGCTCAGTTCCTTTCAGATACAGTGTAATTCCTTTTTTCTGTTGCCTCTTTTTTTTCATCCTGATCTCTTCCCCTTTTTTCAACTTGTTTCTTCCTGTCTATCAATCATCACTCTCATTCCGCAGGCCATCCAGGACATGAACAGCCTGAAGCGTTTTGTACGGCAGGCAGAGATGAGTCACTACGCCCTGTTTCGCTGCTGCCAGTTCCTACAGGGCTGCGGAAATGGAGATGTGTTGCTGCAGAATGCCAGGGCGGAGCACAGCGACCTCCCTGAAGCCTGCAGCATCATCTCTGTCCTGGAAGAGTTCCTCAGGGAACAATCCCAGGCCCAGGCCTGATTCCATTACAACACCTAACTCTAAGCTGTGCGGCCTTCTCTGTTGCTGGTAAGACAGTCTGCTCTTCCAGCAACAAAGCAGGTAACATAGTATCATTCTCAACATAGTACTACATCATATGTTAAACATCAGTTTGATGAATACACATTTGGCACAGGGGAATTTGCCAACGTCTGAATTACAGTTTCAGAATATAAATATAAATTAAAAAACATGCTTCTCCCCTGCTGGCAATACTGCTGCTCCTCAGCTAGAAGAGTGAGGAGCAAATCTGGAATATATAACACACTGACAACTTATACTCAACTTCCCTCAACAAACATGTCTTTTATGGGAATTAATAATTGTTTATTAATAATTAAGGTTAGTTGTTAGTAGAGTGGCACTTTCCCAATTTTTTCCTTTTTCCATTTTTGTGTTGTGTGAGTGTGTGTCACAATACAGTGAACCAAATATTATTACTTTTGCAAAACCGACAATGATTACAACACAGAACTGATCCAAATTAAAGCTTCTGCTCATTCAAGTGGAATTATCTATTGCTTATTTGATGTCCAAATATTATGTTGTTGTTGTTTTGTAATATATTTGATCATATTTGTTTTCTTTTGAGAAGAAACATAATGAGAATGCACAAATCACTTTTATGCATTGCTTGTTACATACGCCTTCTTTTGCTTAGATTTCAACCCAATACCTGCACTACTATGTTATTTCTGTCTAATGAATGATGCTACTGTATATTCGTACTGTATGTCTATCAAGTGATATTCGGTGTCAGTTTAATGATTCTCTGGGAATGCAGTGTTGTAGATATAGTGTAATTTTTGGATATCATTTTCTGTTTACAAAAATCTTCCCAGCCGTCACCAGCTGAAGACTTCATGAGAAAAAAGGGCACTATGTGACCAGTCACTCACTACATTTACTAAGTTTAGTTTAAAAGGTTAATATTAACACACAAAAAGAGAGGTTGGGAATGAAAATGTAGAATAAAGGTAGATGATATATTAAATTTCTCACAGTAAATGCTAGCATGCCTACTTTTTATTTTCCTTTCACTGTGTACCTGCAACAAGATGGGTTTTTATATTCCATTAAATCTGTAAAGGTGTTCAGAACTAAGCTCAAACCATTCCCATTCAAACCAGTCCAAAGTGGGTAATACAGCAATATCAATGTTGGTGGTGTATACCTTCAAACTGTGAAACAGGTGACATGCACAAGAGTCACTTCACAATTGTGAGTGACCCACAGTGCATGATGTGTAGACATTTCTGTACAGTGTGTTCTCTAGAGTTAGAAGTGTCTAAGTGGTCTGTGGTCTCGTACAGAAGTAGCTGAAATAAATGCACAGTTGAACCTCCTTTTTGTGGCTGCGCGTGTTGTTTGCAAAAGTTTAACAAAGGTGACAAATGTTAAGTGGGCTTCTTATATCTGTTTCATGTACAATAAAATATAAATACAGTTTTTTTTTCATACAAATATTAAACATAAAGCAACAGATTTTGGACAGCAACAGTCTCCTGTAGACAGAGTTGTGTTGTGTTAGTCATAGTGGGCTGCTGCTGCTCCAGTCTGGACCTCATATTCTCCAGTAAGGTCCGTCCTCCATGTGCTCCTCCTCTGCAACCAGAGAC
Source organism: Scortum barcoo (assembly GCA_023238725.1). Classification (NCBI taxonomy): domain Eukaryota; kingdom Metazoa; phylum Chordata; class Actinopteri; order Centrarchiformes; family Terapontidae; genus Scortum; species Scortum barcoo. The sequence goes on from CM041547.1 coordinate 13,998,742, forward strand.
GTCCAGATGTTAAAATGTTTGCAACTGTTGCACATGCATAAACCGAGGCAATTGTGGCTGTCTTGTAAGGATAAGTGTGAAGACAACAAAAAAGTAAAAAGTAACAATAACAAAATAAGCAGGATTTACCTGAAGGGCGGTCAGCTATCGTCCTCAGAAGAGAGCTTGGTACGTCATAGATACTCTCTGTCGGTTCTGGAAGAAAAACCCACCAAGCAGCACATTTTTTAACAATAATTTTGGTATAATAAAGTATTGATAGGCTATCTTGCTGGAGACATGACATGTAATCTCACCCGGAGGTTCAGAAACTCTCCTGCACAAGGCAGGAATGTCATACACTGCGTCATCCATGTCTGGTGGAGCGCTGATCTCGCACACCTCTGAAGAGACAGGACACACAATAGGGCCAGTTTGGACATTTAACCATCATCCTACTGCATGTTATGCTACAACGGATGGTGAATTTAAAGTTTATTTACTTTTTCTAGGTGGTAAAACGTCGTAGTCTCCTTCTTGTCTTTCCTCTGCATTGCTCGAACAACTGGGCACTTCAGGACTGTCGAGACTGTCACCTGAAAACTAAGTAGTCAGTACCACGTAGCTGAAAGTGCAACTCAATTTAAGATTTGATAGTGAATTGAAAGAATGTACCGCTGTGATGCTGGTAGCTACAGGCTGGCAGTATGTTTTCGTATGTGGCTACCCTATCGTGCGGCCCCTCAGGCGGGTCGACTAGGGAGGCAACGATGCTGTGCTCGTGGTGGTGGATGTGGCCTGTTGGGGCAGGGGCCGAGAGAGGCCGGACAGGCAGCAACTCCGCGACCCTGTCACTATGTGAGCAGATGGCCACGCTGCTGTTCACTCTCTCTCGCTGCTCGTGCACCTCGAGGCTGGGGAGAAGAGAAATGGTCAGTTTCTGGCATATGGTAGACCAGCTGCAGGAGCTTTGTAGTAAGTAAAAAAAGTAAAAAAGGTGGATTATTTTAGTTCAAGTTCAGATCTGTCATATGTGGGGGGAGTGTCTTCTTTTTACTTACTGTGTGCTTTTGGAGACCGTAGAGGTAGAGAGATGCATGGCTTGCCACAGGTGTCCTACCCACTGCTGCCTGAGGGCTGCTGTATCTGCTGCCTACACAAACACACAAACATATATATAAGTGGGTTGCGGTCACTATTAACATGCCACATTCTTTGCCTACAGACTAAGTGCCTGAAACACTGTGAAACCACAGGGGGTGACTCACCAGCATTTTTCTCTTCCCATTGGTCATGATGATCTCAAACATAAAGCGTTTGCTGTCAACTCTTTGCACCTCTCGCACCGACTGCACCTGACCCAGGAGAAGGATGGATGGACAGATGGATGGACGGACAAAGAGAGAGAGAGAGAGAGAGAGAGAGAGAGATCAATCTAATGTGTCCTAACTGGAGAGAAAGCAACAGTAGGAATAGAGGAAGTGTTCTGATCTTTTACGTAAATGGAAATACTACAGTAAGACATACTATTAAATTCAAAGACATATAAATATAAAAATATACTTGAAGTACCTGAATTACCCATAGTGCAGAATGATATAATACTGTATGTTACTTTTTTATTAATGTTTTTAATTTATAATAATACACACTGTGTACATGTTGGTTGTATTTTGTATTAATAATCTGAATGAGTAAAACAACTAAAGAAAAAGTACAATTTGCCACTGAAATGTGTTGAAGTAGATGTATAAAGTATCATCAAATAGAAATACTCAAGCGCAGTGACAGGGTTAAATTCTTCAGTTACTTCCCACAACTGCAAAGCACTTTCTCAAATATGAACTGTAACAAATTGCGGATGACTTACTGTGTAAATGTAGTAATTCCCTCTCAAGTGTAACTGCAAAGTCAGAACAATAACTCAATGAATCATAGTTTTTCAAAAGAAAAAAAAAGTACTAGCCATCCTCTAATCAATTATTATGACTTTAATTAGCTAATGAGGAATTTGAGAAACTTTACACCACAGCAAATATCTACTTACAGCGCTGCCATTCTTCTTTGTATAGAAGAACAAGGTTGTATTTTGAAGCCTGAACCAATATGTCATCCACCTTATTTTCTATAGACAGATGTAGAAAAAAAACATGGATAGTCCCTTTTTTAATTAACATATACTCACATTCAATGCCAAGATGGCTTGACACTCACCATAGTATCTTTCCTTTTCTCCAGGAATCCCTCAAATAATAACTTAGTCTCATCTATAGACATGTTGACTGTTGATGGTAAATTAACAATGCGGCTATACTTTGTTTCAGGTCTATCTACCTGGGTTTGTGGTGTGACTTCCTCCTCATGCAGGCTGAGATCAGTATCGCTCTGCTGCATGACTTACTCACTTCTCTATTTAGCTGCACAAAGGTCCCTTTTGCTCAGTCGATCTTTATTCATATTTATTTCACTTTCTTCTTCTTTGGAAAATGAGCAACTCCGCGACTACTCTTATCAAGGACACACAAACACAATGATGTCAGTGGGTGTAAATGTCATTTATTACAGAGATTTAAAATCATTTTATTTGCTAAATTAGAGCTCCTTTCACCCAGTAACACGCACACACGGCCGTGCCAGATCCTACAAGTTCTTTATTGTAAATGCTGGAAAAAGAGAAGAACGAGAAAAAAACACTTCCATAGTTTTAAGGTGGGAGAAGTGCACTGAATGGCCTTTGTTAGTAGCATAATCTCTTGCTCTATGGTGCCTCTGATTTCATAAAAATATAATGAGGGACAAAGCTCTACTTGAAAACCAGAAAATTAAAAACTAAAGCAGAAAGTCAAGATACACCCAAGGAGTACACAGCTTTGATAACACTAAATAGAAAAATACATGGAAGATGTAGATCGCCTCTATCGTTTTTCATGCAGTGCACTCAGAAACAGACAAGAAAACAAAAGAAACAGGTTAATAAATTAACACGCAAAATGAACAAGTGCATGACATCCATGACCTCTCTAGTGTTAGATGTAGCACTAACACCTCCTGCGGATGTTGCTTGTGGCTTGTGATGCTCTCTATGGGTTCAGATCCTAAAATTCTTGAGTAATACATACATAATATACTGCATATACACATCTATAAACAGATTCAAGTCCCTTTGTGGTGTTTCTGTGTATGGCTGCCTCTCTCTGGTCTCCAACCATCTAATTAATAATACTGACCTGAGGGGAGAAAAAAAAAAAAAAAACGATAGAGGACTGGATCAGCTGAAAACATCCAGCGACTAGTAGTGTCTGACGTAGACTAGACTAGACCGACAGATCACAGAGAGTCAGCATTTACAAAGTCACTGATGGACAAGTGATAGTTTGAAAAAGTAACCTACCATTTGTTTTTAAATGTATATAAAATGTACCTATAAGTTGCTTATTTGTTTCTCGCTCGTGTTGGAAAGGGGTTGAAGTGGACTTGGGGGGCTGCTTGGTTGGTCATCAGCCAGCCAGTCTCTTTTTTTTTTTTTTTTTTTTTGAGTCTTTCAGGTAGGAAAGAAGGGGCAGAGTCAACAGAGGAACTGGGTGGCAGGGCGCGGTGGGGGCGTGGCTGTCTCATGCTGTTGCTGATCACCGCTGTTTGAGAAGTGCTCTGTACATGGCGAAGCCCAGCACGGCGTTACACCGTGGCACCGACGCTCGCCCTCAGCCAGAAGGTGGAGTTCTTCAGGTCCGCCTGAGCCATGTGCCTGTAAGGGGGGGAGGCAAGAGATGGACAACAGATGAAGAAGGAGGGGGAAATACAGCAAGAAAAAAAGAGGAAATGGCATCTAACAGGATAAGCGCAAGTTTGTTTGGTTTTTCTTCATTGTTAAATCCACAGGGGGGTGGGGGGGCAAGGGGGTGAGTTACCAAATGAAAAAAACAAAGTCATGTGCTCTCTGGTCAGTGGAATCTCCCTGAATCAGGACCATAAATGACAAATGAACACTCTGATGCCAGCTTGAAACAGGAACACATGCGTTCCCTTGACATTTGGTTTGGTTTTGGTTTTGGTTTGGGGAATAATACCAGACAATACAGCAGTTTGGTGGGAGAAAAGGAGAGGTTTTAAACTATGACAAGCAGCTGCTCTCAGAAAACTAGAAAACAGCTGCTGGATTATTAAAAACTGGGTGTGCCGTACCACTCGCTGATCCAACTGATCTGGTGAGACACTGGGGAACTATGCGGACTGCAATGAAAGCAAGCGATGAAAAAGGCAAAGAAGGAGACAGCAAAGTGTACATTTTGCTTCATTCTAGCAGCTTGTGTCTATCTAGCATCTAATTTTTCAACTCAGGGCTGACTGGTTTACAAGTCTACAGACACAGACACACACAGACACTAGGACCAAGTTACTCCAGCTGGATCAAGTCCTGCACATAACCCACCATGAAAATTTCAACTGTTTCTACATGCTGGGGTTTTTTTTGTTGTTGTTTAAACAGGATGTATTAATATAGAAGTGCTAGTATGCTGGTTTTGTAACCTGAAAGTGAACAAGCTTATTTCCCGATACCTACACTTTCAGTTGCTGTTGGTGAAATAATGACCCGACAGAAAACTTTCGCTTCAAAACTTTTTACCATCCTTCTCTCTGGAAGTTGTTTCTGCCTTTACCTTTCTGGGGGACCTGGCTGCTCTGCAGAGGCCTCCATAAAGACGGACCGCTCCACGTTGGAGACGGCTCAAAACTGCTGTGTCAGGCTGAAATTCTCCTCTGACAGCAGGCAGCCCCCCACAGCCTCCACCCAGCCCAGCAGCCTTACACACACACACGTCACATGGCTGACCGAGTGTGTGCAGACATACACACACACAACACATTCAGATACAGCAGGTAGAGCTGGGAGATACTTCAATATAAAATTGAAACAAAAAATACTGCTGCAACTAACAACTAATTTTTTTTTTTTTACATGTTAACTATTTTTTTCAATTATTATCAATTATTCATTTAGTCAATAAAATGTTTATCATGGTAGAGTATATGTCACAAAAACTGATCACATTTTAGAAGCTGAAACAAAAGACTTTTATACATAAAGTCAATAAAAATTACTTTTAGTTAACCAATTAAGAAAATTGTTGCAGATTCCTGTCTGCTAATTGACTAATTGAATAGCTCTAATACTGGCAATATCATCTAACACAAGATCTCTTATGGGATTCGTATACGTGTCATAATATTATAAAAATATCATTTAAATGTGTGCTAAGACTGTACATAATTGAGACCCATCTAACTCAGTTTCTTGCCCTCACTTGGTAATATTTGTTTTGGGCAGGTGAATTTTCATTACTTTAGAAGAAATATTTTCTTCAGGTACCAATAGTTCCACCAAAAAGCAACAGAATATGAGGTGGAAACTATGCTGGTTTCATCCATATCACTCAGCTCTACCCAGCCCAACAAGCATGGAAAGTCAATAACCACCACAACCATTAAAGCATATGAGCTCAACCACAACTGCATACCTGGTCAAATATATCACACTTCAAACTATGACCAAAAAAAAAAAAAACACACACACACACAAACTGCTGTGCACACCACATGGAAGCCAGACTAGAAATGCTGTCAACGTGTACAATACATTTCTTATTTCCTCCGAGTCCTCCAGTTTTTTCCTATTTTCGCTATATATTATGTATTTCATGTGTAGATTACATGGCAGCTGTTATACACATGATTTCGAATTGGTAAAAAATAAATCACATAATCGCTTGAGACTGACTATTTGTATTCCCTATGCAAAGACTTCCATTAAAAATAAGTGGCCTGACACAATTTGCTCTAGTTGCTTGTACATTTGGTGACCTAACATGTTAATTTCAGTATTGATGCCTACATGGTCATACTATGTTAAATTTAAACATCATGTGGTGTGTCAGCCCCTTGGTCTGCCAGGATACGCCTATTAAGTGTCATGCTATTAATAGTGTCAATAACACCCAGAGATGAAACATCAAGATAACAAAGGGTTAGAGCTGGATGCAACACTATAGTCTGTAGCTCTGCCTGGGTCCATGAGCGCCCAACCAGAACCCTGCTTTTTATACCACTGATGGGCTAAAAAACAAAAAAGAAAAAACACTTTCAGCAAACACACGACACCCTTTTGCCCAATCCAGCACCATAAACAACCATTTAAACCCCTGGACTGTGGTTCAATGGACATGCCCCGTCTCATTCACAACACCAAGCTCTCTTTACTGCAGAGACGGGCAGATGAGAAACCTAACGGCTGCCAGTAGATGGCAACATCTTGCCACGGACCGAGGCATGCCTTTGGTTACCCAGAGAGCCATGCAATGCAAACAGCAGGCAGGTTAGCAGAGGGTGAAAGCGTGCCAGAGGAAGAGGAAGAGGGGCAGCCAAAAACGTGTGTTTGAACACCTATAGAGGGGAAGGAAAAACACAAAGACAGGAAATACAAGACAGGGAAAAACAGGATGAAATGACAGGGTGATGGGTACAAAACAATACAATCAATTTAAACATCGAAATAACACATATTGATTCTAAATATCAGCCGGTTAAATTTCATGAAGTCTTTACCCACAGAAGACACAATTACAGTAACACCTGTGCTTTTCAAAATAAACTGTCTCCTGTAGGTGTAGACTTCAGGAGGTGAGAGCGCAAATGAGGACAAAGCAAGACTGAAAACATCACAGATAAGTGATTAGGCATTCTTTGACAATGGATGAAGCTTGGTGCCATACAGAAATGAATAGATAGGAGGTGGACTTTAATGTCTCTATGGGACTGCAAAGAAATCGCATATCAAACATGCAGACATGCAGACTTCCATGAGGTTTTCAGTTTGAAACACAAACCAAAGGGAGCGGTTGTGTTTCTCTCATTTTCTGTGCAAATCATATGCTTGTTAGTCAGGATTTACAGTTTGCATATCCACTGTAGGTCAGGAGAGAACAAACAAAGGGTCATAGGTCAGTTTTCATGCTTAAAACATCTTTTTAAAATGTTTAAGAGCTTAGTGACTGAACGTGATATTGTGTCAGCATGATTAACAAGGTGTATGTATAATGTATCATAATTATTTATAGCATTATAGCACTGTATAAAAAAATCTTTATAAATATAACAAATATATATACACTCAGAACTACCCAGAGCTATCCAATATATAAAAAATGAAGTGAAATGAAAATAGTTTCCATAATTTCCCCACATCTTGGTGTTATGTACAGTCAGTATTAAAAATAAAGTTCGCACAGCACAAGCAAACGTCATGCATTTTTCAGTCCGTCACACACTGTCACCTCCCTGGAGAGCAGCCTGTGTGTTAGGCGACACAGCGCGGTCACACTTGGCTTTGTCAAACTGTACAGTGAGCTGCTGGGCTGGCCGGAGCTGGAGCAGAGACCAAGACACTTTACATGACTGACGGGGTTTATGTACATGACAAAAGGAAGTGAACCTTTTGATTTGGGTGTAAAGCAACTCTCGCAAAGTTTCTCATCTCACCGATAGTTTGTGTGTGTGTTACATAATATATTTGATTACACTGAATCTAATGAAAAATTATCTATATTTTATAACATTTAAAAATATATTACATTAAACTATAAATGCAAGAAATTCAGCTATAATTTAAACTGAATAGTAACTCAATCTTAAACTAAAAAATAATTAACATTAAAATAAAAATAAAAAAAATGTTTTATTTTTCCAAAACAATAAAGCAATGCGGCTCATTAATCAGTAGCATTTGGCAGACTGCGAGCAGGTTTTAGTGACTTTTCAATTTCTCTGAGACTTAAGTACTACTTTTAAAGGCTGAAATACATTGAATTACTCTTAGAAGCAAAATGTAAGAGACCCAAAGTGAGGACTGACAGACCTGCTTTTATTTCAGTTAGAAGCTACTTTCTGTATGTTCTATATGTATGACACACACGCATTTCTAAAGAACTGATTTCAGATTTGTTTTGTTTATCATTTTGAAAAACAAGACTGTTGGACTATTCAACCAAAGAGTGCCAACAATCATCACCTTTCTGAGGTAAAAACCGAGCAAGACACTTGACGTCTATTCAGCAACACAGTGAAAAGCAAATGGAGAATTTACCAAAATATTACTTACATTATCATCACATTTAGTATTTTTTTTCCCTGCAGTGGATATGCTGTGTAAACCTGAACTACTGGCGAGCACTGAAGGAAAGCAGAGGAGCGTTCACCGTCACCAGTGTTAGAGAGCTTGGGTGAAAGAGGAGTCTCTCCGTGACCCATCTCGCGGGTCCGACCCGGGGTCAGGAGACAGAGAGGAGGAAAGAGTCTATGTTAAAACACTAGGGCTTATTCTACGTATGAACCTGTTGAAAACGACCCTGCGGAGTTGGGCCTTAATATTGCGCAGCAGCTCCAACTTGAGGAGGTTCTGACACAGGCAATAGGTGCACCTGTTGCAGGCACACATGCAGCGGAGACGGGCGTGGCTGCGGAGAGACACACAAAAATGCGTGTATTCACCACCATATAAAGACAACATACACACACAGGAGGAGGAGGCCGAAGCCAGGATTTAAAAAAAAAAACAAAAAACTAAAGTTGTTTAAACACTAGGCGATGCATACTTCTCTCAGCTGAACGTGTACTGCTGCCATACCTTCACCTTCTCAACTCAAAAGACAAAGTAAACAAAGTTATTCATAAGGAAATATATATAATGGGCTCTTAAAATATAACTTAAATAAGGATAAACACAAAAAGACATAAGGAGAGGAAAACCACAAGGAAAAGAAGGGAACAGTCACAACAACAGATGAAAAATTCTGATGGTGGTAAATTGATTTTTGGCTCTGACCACTGAAACTTTTAGGTGACCAATTTGAAACCCGAAAAGTAACTATAACCAGTTTATGAAACCACAACAAAAAACAAAGAAGACATTTCTCTTCTGAGAACAGGAGTCGGTTTCATTTTTGCTCTTAGGTTAATCTAATCAAAGTTTTCACAACGGTTTCACAAAAATACATGCCGACTTATTTTAAGCCAAATAAGTTAATAAGGTTACCTCAGCACTAAGAACCATGTTTCCATGGTAACAATGGAAAACTGCTGACCAGTTGGGACCAAATGAAGGAAAAAAAGAGGAGTAAAACAAAATATTTCACATAATTTGCAATTTGTTAAAAACGCTGTAGAGCGAGTCATGAGAAAGGAAAGGAGGAGTTTTTAGAAATCGCAGTAACCCGAATATAGCAGCAAGGACACCATCATTTCATTTGGAAACTATCCTGGGCCTGACTGACATGTTAGCAGAAGTACAGCAGTTCAGCTAACGTAGATCTGCACTGCACTACAGGTCGTTTCTGTATTGTTGCACTCTTGGCAAACATTTTCTGCTGGAGGGATGGGAGTAGAGTGATTTCACATGGTTGCTCTAGTTTGAAAAAAAAAAGCCTTCTCAGCATATTAGTCCAAGCTAAGACAGTCTAAAGCTAGACAGCTTTGTGCAAGTGTCTTTCTGAAGCGTTTCTACTCATCACACTGATTCAGATTCATAGCAAAAATCTATCTTTGTGAAACTGGCCCAGGTGGCACAGTGGGGTAGTGGTTAGCACTGTCAGCCTCACAGCAAGAGGGCTCTGGGCTCAATCCCACCAGTTGACACAGGCCCTTCTGTGTGGAGTTTGCATGTTCTCCCTGTGCCTGTGTGGGTTCTCTCTGGGTACTCCAGCTTCCTCCCACAATCCAAAGACATGCAGGTTAGGTTAACTGGTGACTCTAAATTGTCCCTAGGTGTGAATGTGACTGTGAGTGGTTTGTCTGTCTTGCTTTCTGACCCTGTGCATCAGGATAAGCAGGTATAGAAGATGGATGGATGAAACTGGCCTGATATACTCATGTAAATTGGACCAGTTTCATAAAGCTTTGTGTGATGTATGTAGAGTCTTTTCTGTAAGAGTTGAGGCTTAGCTCAGTTACACTTTGACAAACCATGGATATAATGTATTAAAACTTTAAATATTTAAAAAAACACCTTAACATAGAAAGCTTGTGCTGGGCTGACAGCTAAACCAACTAGTTTCTGAATCATCTATAGACTGACCTTGGATCAGTAGATTAATTGTCTCCTAGGCGGTCATTAGACTCTGTAAACACTGTTCTTGATATCAAACTTAATATTCACTCATGCCCTGTGCAGGAGAGTGGACCAAATCTTAACGGTTTAAAAATGTAGACAACAGGATTTCTTGCCTGCTAAAGGGAGATTTAGTGGTCACATCCCATTGAGTGCTAATTAATCTTCTTTGGAATCTAATCTAATCGGAAAGCTTTGAGGAGTTAAGTTTCTCTAAAGTCAAAGGATTGACCTCAAAGAAATTCAGGCATGATCGCACACATGCGAGACACCAACTCACAGGAGAGCAGAACGTGCATTTAACTCGTTTCGGGTGCTACAGTAGGTAGCGAGGTCAGGAAAGCAAAATTCTGAACCGGTGACTGAAGGGGACAAAATTCAAGCGCTGATTGAGAACAACACTTAACATCTCCTGTAAAATAAACTAGTTTACATGTTATACAGAATGTATACGGGAGCTCTCGTTCATTTTCCCACGCTCTCACTGTCTGACACATACATCCAGGAGAGAGGTAAAGGTGGACAGGTACACACATTAAAAGATGGACATGGTAGGTGCAGTTTTGGGATTTATACTCACGGATACATGGCCATGGTGGTGAGTCTGGTGTAGATGTCTTTGTTGAGTGCATCTGACGTGTTGCACATGAACGGTTGGGGTGGGTGGAGCTTGTGCTTGCGGCAAAACTCCTGTGGCGAGAGGCTGTAGTGCTGCCGTACTTCGTGCAGTAAGGTCCGACTTGGCGGCAATCACCACGCATGGCGTCTTGCTGTCTATCAAGGAAGTATAAGTATTGCTGCACAAAGACAACGGACCAACGTCACCAGTCAGCCTATAAAACAAGTACGCCTCATGGGGCTCGGTACATCTGCTGAGCATTTCTCCACCCCCGAGAATGTACCTTGTACACCTTTGCGCAGTATTCAAAAGAGCGCGGGTTGTTGACGTCGTACACCAGGCAGACCACGTCACAGGCCAGGTCCGCCTCCGACAGGAAGTCGAAATCTGGCATCACCTCGTGGAGCTTGTGGCGTGCAGCAGACAAGACGGGACAGAAAGAGAGAGAGTGTGCAGATAGAGGGATTAACGTTTTTCAGCGTACTAATGTCGATACACAGCAAAGTGTAATACACACAGATTATGTAACAGTAATCCAAAGAGCAGATGAGTACGTGGTTCTTACCAGCAAGTACTTCTCCTGTCCATAAACATAGGTCGTGCTGATGGCATAGAAGGACTTGTGGTCCTCTCTCATCCGCCTCTGTCGCTGTGGTGGAAAATAAACAAGGTCAGTAACAAACACCAATTAAGATCATTTACATGTTAATAAACTGGTCCCCTTCAATCCCAAAGTGTACATGAATCCCAAAGATTACATGAAGAAAACTAAATTACGCAGAGTTTAGCAAAGAGCTCACATCAACAAGTTTAATTTGCAGCATCTTGTTTGTTTTAGTTTGGGCTCCCAAGTTACCAAAACAGGATTTTTTTAAGCCAGGCGACAAATAGATCTTTTCTCCCCCACAGGTTCATAAATAAATGCATAACATTTCTGCATAAAAATCTTCTTATTCCAAACAAAACTAGCTAATGATTCATCATCTTTTGAATTAGATCCACTTGAAAAGTCAACATGTACTATGAATGTAAAATGTAGCTCTTGGGGAAGTAATCCCAATAAGACAAACTAAAAATACCCATTTAACAAGGGAGCTGAAAAAGGATTTGCCATGATTTCCACTGACCTGCAGGTTCCTGCCCAGGAAAGCTTGGAGGAAGCCGCTCTTCCCGCTGCCTCTGGCCCCCAAGACGTTGCAGCGGAAGACACTGCGCTGGGTCTGTTTCTTCTGCAGGTCAATGCGCTTGTTACGAGTCACTGGAGGAATAAGAAATGCATATTTTTCATAAGTAAGAACACACAACAGTGACAGAATTGAATAAAGTTGAATAAAATAAAGTCAGGAGTTGAACTGAATTACGTTCTCTTACCTGTGATGGCAGCTGCTTGGGATTCCTGTTCATAGATGATAGAGTAGCCGAGATAACCTAAATACTCCAAACTACGCTGTACATCTAGATATGTCGTTAACCTACCACAGGAAACAAGTCAGGGTGAGTCCAACGGCATGAGAGATTCTTATTTGTACAATCAAAATATCTGTATTCTCCAAAGTCATTTTTGTCCGACTGTAGTGTGAATGTATTCAGGTTGTATAAAACTAACATAGGCGCGTGTGTGTATATTAATAGGCATGTGCCACACTCACGTCCACTGGGAGAGGTATCCCTGGTATGTGATCCATCCCTGGTCGTTAGTGCAAACCGTGTTGTTGACATCCGGACCCCAGGGCATGTAGGGAAACACTTTGAACAAGTCCTTCACCTCCTCGGGCGAAAGCGCACAATCTCTGTCCTGGATCATATAATGACAATTTAGCATAGAAATTGGCACAAAGAGAGTAATGTAAGTGACTGAGCACAAAAGTGGTCATTCCTAAAACTGCATTTATAAATAAAAATAATAACATAATAAAAATGTATAAAAATGTTTCTAGCCACTCACTTTGTCATGTTTGTCAAAGACACTCTGGAGGAAGAGGTAAGCGTTGTGGTTAAGCTCTGTGGTGCAGTCAGGCGGGATCTTTATCCTGCGACACATGGACAGACAGAAACAACTGATCAACAGAAAGCTCCTGAGCATTAACTGAGGATCACTGTGTTGTGCTGGCTTCAGGAGTGACCAAGGAGGAATCAAGGTGCCTGAACATCTTCAAGTCACGTAGACAACTAGAGCAATTCAGCTGAGAAGAGGAAGTGATACATGAACTGTGAGCTGAGATCAACATGTGGTCATTTCAAAAGAGGAACAAGACATCCACAAAACTATGAATGATACCATAAAGATGCTATCATATATACACATGCAACCTTAATAGACATTGTGAAAATGCACACAGCACCTGAGTGGGACTTAATAGCCTGGTTAAGGCTATTGGCAAGAGAAATGTAAGGGAAAATGTAAGTAATGTAATGTAGACGTATCGTAAGAATAAAAATGCCTAAGTTGTGGCATATTTCCTGCAAGAGTTGCCGAAGTCACTTTTATTTGTTATGTAGTCCTTGTTTTGTCTTTTCTTTTTTAAGAAACCTGTTCACAAATATGTTTGAACTTACTGTTACAGTATAAATAAAAAAAAATCGTTTCTGGTTTAAAATATTCAAATGGCTTTAGATCTGGTTCTTTTCTTAAGTGCCTTTAAAGCTGACAAGTTAACACTCCTATCAGTGCAGCAGGATCATCAAACAGGACACCCCGCTGAATCAACAAGGTAAAAACTCTGTCTCCACTGTACCTTCAAAACAAAATGAAAATAACATATATAACAGTTTTGACTCAGCACTTACATGGGGAACAGGTATTCCTGTGTGAGCTCAAGGTCATCGTCGTAACCGAACCTCCTCAGCACAGTCCAGGTGGTCTCGTGACGCCCTCGCTGTATGAAGAGGGTGTGCAGGAACAGGAAGCCTGCAACAACCAGCCAACGACAGAAGAGAGGAGGTCACTGCACAGTAATACCGTAAGAACGGGCTAAAATAAAGTTTGTTAAAAGGGGACGTGGATGGCAAGGAGGATGAAACGGGAGAAAAACAGGAGTGTGTCCGACCTTTGAGTGTGAGTCCGTTATCCTTGACTCCGTCGCTCATGTTCCTCCTGACCACGTTCTTCACATCTTCTAAGGCCTGAGGTGCCAGCGGTGTATTGAAACACGTTCTCTACAGACACACACAGAAAGCGATTCATTGATGCGCGCAAATAGAAAGCGGTCACATTTTGTTCAGGTTCAATTCATGTTTAAACCTGCCACCCTAAACCAGTCCAACAGTTTTATAACACCAGGCATCAATAAGGTTCTCAAAGTCGTGCTTGTGATGAAACCTTGCACCTTGTTGACAGTGACACTGCTGAGGAAAACGTTTACCTGGAAGAAGTTGAGCTCGTTGTCATTAAGGATGCCGTCGTTGTCCAGGTCAGACACTTTAAAGATTCGAGTTAAAGCCTTGATGCAAGACGGCTTCAACTGTCCATACAGAAAAAAACATTATGATTAATAATAAAGAAAGATTTCAATCAACAGTCATTTTCACAACTCACTTTAATAATGTACTAGTCCAACTTTTTCTTTCCAATAACTATGGTTTTCCTACTATGACAAGATGTCTGCATCTCCCCCATAGACCTCACCTCCTTCTCCTCCGGGCAGTACAGGGGTCCTGTCGGGTGGAGAACAGCCTTCTGGGCGTAGTAGAACAGCTCAGAGATGTTCTTCAGGTTTTTGGCAGAGCACTGAGGGGAAAAAAAGGGCACATTTGTGTGTGACTCCCTGCAGCAAGAGCAAGTGCAAGGAAATTCATTCTAAAGAGACTGAAGAGACCTGAATAGTTCACAGGCTTTTTATTATTTTCATTTCAAGTTATGTAAAAACAAAATCTAATAGTGTCAATAGAGAATCAGTGATGTAAAGTAACCACGTATTTTAATTTTTCTGCTACTTTTGTACTTCTACTAAATTACATTTCAGGGGGAAATATTGCTGCTTTGTTTTTTTACACTACTACTATGTTTATGTGGAAGCTGCTTTTATAAGTTACTCTGCAGACTGTAAAAACCTTTTACGAGAATATAAAACACAAAGCAGTGTTATACAGATAATAAAGCATCCAGCAGTTTATAAAAGAAGTCGATTTACCTCTCCCGCAGCTAACACGTTACTCTCCTTTGATGAGAATAATCCAATAACATATAATGTAACACTGTCAGAGCCCATTTTAGCTTCAGACACTGAGTAACTTCCCTTTTATATATTTCATTCATTACCTTGTGCTTTTACTTAAGATTTTGAATGCAGGACGTTCATTTGCAGATTATTTTTACAGTGTGGTATTGGCACTTTTACTTAAACAAAATACATTTAATACTACACAGAGAAACGCAGAATGAACTTAGAGTAACTTAGAGAAGCAGCACATCCAACAAACCCCACATCCCGCTCGAACACTGAGCCGGCAGTAAAACGTTCACCAGCTGTGCGTCTGCCCCCCAACTGTGCGTGTGCGGTCTATCACGTCCTCCTCATACCCCTTATTTAACCTTGTAAATAATCCACCCGAGGAGGGCATGACTGAGGCGTCACATGCAACAGAGGGAAATTTGAATTAACCAGTAATGCAGGCAGGGGCCAGCTTCCTCCATGACAGCCAAGTCTCTCAACGTGCCCTCGGCCCAGATTTCGGCCTTGGAGCGTGGGGGCTCAGTAACATAAATCTATCCATGATTCAGTCAGAGTGTAAGTGGAGTCAGGAGCTGGACTGCAGCCCAAGCCCAGCTGCAGACAGCCGGCCTCACTCCGACAGTCGCTGCCAGTATCGGATTTCAGTTGTCATTTGCCAATTCATCGCTCTCAAGTGCTTCATCAAAGTTTACTTTGACATTTAACTGAGTGGGACCTCCAAACAACCCTTCTTCAATGGATCCAAGAGATTTATATATGCATGTGTACATCGGTCTCTTACCTCTACACACGTCTCTATATCCTGGTATTGATTCATGATTGGCAGGATGGTCTCCATGCTGCTGTGTTCTACCAGGTCTGACTTGTTTCCCACAAGGATCAATGGTACTCTGCAATAAAGTCATTCATACCACATTATAGAGCTGCATCGATTAGTCAAGTAGTCAACTGAGTGAAAATTAATGGATCATTTAAGACATTTTTAAGCAAAAATTCTCTGGCTGCATCCTTTCAAATGTGAGAATTTGCTGGTTTTCTCAGATTTATATAATCTTTTTTAAATGATTGCCTTTAACAAAACAATTGATAATGTCAACAAGCACCCCAAGAATCAAAGGCAGAAACAGGACTGGCATGCTGTTTAGAAACTATTAACTTAATAATGTGTAAGCCTCTTTGAAATCATACAGTGAGTTTAAACTTATCCCCAGTTCCCTCAGATGTGATTTCAGAACTTGCTACTGATCACAGCAACAAAAGGCTCCCTGACCTGCGGACCACACTGGTTAAATCAGATCGTAGCCACATTACAGAGTAATTACGATGGATAATCCCACAGGCTTTAAACACCGACTCTGTACTTGTGCCAGTGACAACATCTACAGTGTGGCCTGAACAACTGCACTGTTAGCTTTTTAGTTTAGTTTAAGAGACAGAAAGCCAGATCAGCAGCTACACTTTAAACCACTTTAACCACCAGCATGGCTGACATGACCCACTGGGGAAGATAGACATGTATACACAAACACACATCTATTTAAGTGACACGAACACACCTGCTATCCTTGTCCGTCCTGTCATTTATGAGGGGAATCCAGTGGCTTGTCACCTAGGGGAGTACAGCACATCAAACACTGTAGCCGGGTGAAGGTTCAGTACCAGCACAGCGCTCTGTTTCGAATGCCAGACATACCCGAGCTGTGCATTTGATGAACTGTGTGGAGAGAAACCATGCTCACCTTTTCGATGGACTTCTTGTTGTTGACCGAGTAAACTATGCAGATAACATTTGCCTGTAAAGAAAATTTGCAACATTAAACTGTGCCGTGCATGGCAAATACACGAGGTACAGACATCACAAGACCAAGTGAAAGGAAGAATGCGGTCGAACCTTTGATATTTCTTGGTACAGCTGCTCGTCCGACTGTTCAGCTTCTAAAAAGGTATCAACAAAAGGAACATCAGTACAGTGTTTTACATGTTATCAAGACTTACTGTTATAAAAGATATAATCTGTCCCTATTACTAAGAAGCAGGGATCATTAAGTATTGTATTGGGGTTTACATTACCAATAAAAAAAAACAAAAAAAAAACAACCTTGTACAGCCATGATTTCAATCTGGCTGACTCACAATAATGACAATGTGTGTGTGTGTGTGTGTGTGTGTGTGTGTGTGTGTGTGTGTGTGTGTTTTAGGGGGAAGGTTTACCTGAGTAGTCCACAATGTGTGTGGGCACCCTCTCTGGGGTGACGTCAGCTGGGATGGTTATCTCTTCAGCTCGGAGAGGAACCTGGAAGACAGAAAAAGATGGTCAAAACATCCAACAACAAGTGATTAATAAATGTATAATAAATAAATATAAATAAAAAAATATGATATATAATCAATCATAAATATACGAATCCATTCATGTTACAGGCTTGTATTTTTCTACATTTTACCCTCATGATTATGACATCTACAAACATCAGTCAGCTAAATCTACATTATTGACTCACCAACCTCAATATACATGATCAGGATGTGAGCGTAAACTTAACAGTCACCAGGATGACATCTATCATCTGATTGGCTATTGACACATACCTCATCAGGAAACTCCTCGCTGACCAGAGACATGATCAGCGACGTCTTCCCCACCTTGGCTGTGCAGGCAAAAGGAAAAACATTTCTTATTACAATCTATCATAACACGTGCCTTTTAACTGACAATAGGCCATTAACACGTGAGCTCTCTACCATTTCTTTATTGAGCGGCCTGGGTAATGTATTAAGTGACAGGGCTCAGATAAGAGCAGCTGAAGGGGGTTAAGTGCTGCAGCCAAATGAGCACTTCACTAAATTTCAGCACAGAGTAAAGCCTCAACACAAGCTGGAGAAATATGGTCTGAAACTAAGCCTTTAATAGACAGACTGACCAAAGAGTTGAAATGTTACTCATGAATGGCTGGTATATATTTTGCATTGATGAATGTAACGTCTAAATACACAGAAAGTTACACAGTGTCATTTTTTTTCACTGGAAAATGCAACTACAAAGAGAAATATTTTTAAGTGAATACCCAACATTCACCCACTACTAGTGAGGGGCCACCAAATCAAAATATACATCATGAACTAAGCAAGTCTCTCTTGTATAAATACACATTTTAATTTCAACACGTTTCCTCTTAAATTACAAATAAGAGGCTTCTATCTGGAAGAGAGAAAAATACAGGTACAATAAGAGCACCAGAAACAGCAACAACCATTTATCATATCTATACAATAATAATAATAATTAAAGTAATCCTCAGTTGCAGCCCTGGTTTGTAGTACGTGTGGACCCTCAGCGTCTTGACAGGGTATCTGCATAACCCCACAAACTGACTCTCCTGAACTTCATAACACTGAACTTGGCATGTAGCATTTTGGCTGCACCCTCTCTCGGGAACTTTCAGTAGCAATGTGGCAATGTAGGCCATCCTGCTCAGCCACAGCTGTAATATAAATAGTACAGACAACATGTTTGTATCAAAGGGAACAAACAGAGCAGGTGAAAACACTTCAGGGAGAACAGGTATGCTGCCTGTTTTGTCTTAAATCTGCCCTCCCACAGAAAAAGTCAAGCTCTTGTAATTACAAACAACTAAACTGAACCAGTAACTCAGCTTAATATAAACATCATCTCTGTGCCAATGAGGGCTGAAACAATCAACAGGAAACTTATCAGCAACTCTTCTCTGATTTCGGTTTCTCATAATGTGAATATTTACTGGTTTCTTTTGTCCTCTGTGACTGTGAGCTGACGGATTAATTAACAAGCTGCGGCCCTGAATCAAATAATAATTTTGACTCATTATCAATCATAAATGCCCAAATAGTCTCTACCTCTCCAACGTGATAGGATTATTTTGGGGGACAAAACAGGAGCTTTGAAGACCCTCAGGCTTTTTTCCATTTACCTGACATTTTTAAGACCAAAAACATATTGAGAACTCAATAAACAGAACAACAGACAATCTATGATACAAATTTATTTGCCTACAATAATATCTGTTTTTTGCAATCATCTTTTTTCCACCAGTCATCACTTTCTGTAGAGTTCCCATCTTATATTAGACATCCTTCATAATGCTCATCTTATTTAACTTTTTCATGAACCCTTTAGCCTGTCATGTTGTTACAGACTGTGGCAGCTTCATCCTCACATTACATGCAATTATAATATGAAGTAGTAATTGGAGACATGGTAAGATAGCCATCATGCACCATGTGACACTTAATTGGCTATTAACCCCTGACAGAAAGCAAAGCCGGATGTATTTATTCTAATCATACACTCATAATAACACCTTACAGTCACCGTGTGGGAGTCTTACACACTGATGTGGGTTGAATTTCACACTTTCCTTCTATCTTCACTGAGAGCTAGCTGTAGCCCGCAGTTAGCTCCCTCCCTAACTAGCCTGTTAGCTCCTGGAAAAAATCAGTCAACCTGTCGGGGATTAAAGACGGCCGTCACTTACGCTCCCCCACAAGGAGTATCCTCACGTCCTTCCTCATGTTTTAGCCGGCTCCCCTCTGCAGACAGGCCGGTCTTTATTGTCTCATGTAGTCCCCTGGATGCCGTTTACCTAACAGTCAGGCCGCTGTCAAACTCTTTGTAGGACAAACCGGACGGACCGTTTTCGGGGCTCCTCCGTGTTTTCTGCGCTCTTCCTGTCGGCGGGACACTTCTCGGCTCAGCGGGGGAAGCGATTTAAAGAGTCGTCTGTGGCACACTGCGCTCTGGTTTCATGTTTAATCGCGGTCTTTTCGGCGCTGGCATAGTATTTCGCAGAGGATGTTTCATGGACATGCCCGACCTCCAGTACCCGGCACTACGGCAAGCCCTACAGGACAAATTTCATTTGAATTTTTATTTTTTTCATCGCGTTTTGGTGCCCTCTGGCGCCAAAGAGAGGAACGGCATCTGTTTCACGGCTCCTAGACTGCACATAAAGCACTGACTTCATATCCAGTCTATGATATACGGTTAGATCACATGACAGCTCCCCAAAAGTGAAGCCAAAACATCTTGGATCGCCCCCTGGTGGCTGGCTGCAGTACACCTCTGTCCATGTTAGCAGATGGGACAAAAAAATCAAAGTACACATCAAATCAATTTTTCCCAAAGATTTTACTTAGTTCTTATCATGTTGATGTTTGTTCATTTATCTGATAAGTTTGGTTTAAATTGGTTATTCGATGGTATAAAAAGAGGGGAAACATGACAGCTGTCAATCAAAGAGAAGTAAAAGCGGAGGCGCCTGCAGAGGACTTTTAAGGAATTGAATGGAGAGTAGGAACGAGAGGAGATGTAACTTTAACTTTAGCAGGTGACAACAGTCCCTAATCATTGATTACCAATCAAGTCTGGTGATACCACCGCTTCTTCCTCGATCACTACTGTACAGACTCTGTTTCCAAATGTCGTCACTACTGCAAGATGGCACCGCCTGCATCCAGGATATTTTGGCTTTAAGTGGGAGGAGGTGGAGACAAGAAGTCCATCTTTATATACAATATTATGCATAATATTGTATATATTTTAATATGTATAATATATTAAAATGAAATTAAATTAAAAGTTCCAACATGTACTTTACATGTAAAAGCACACACATGTAATTTTTTAAAAGTAATTTATTTATTGGGTCAATATAAAAAATAAGAAACATCATAAATATAGCATGATGGTATACAGCGTAAACTATCTTGTATTACAAAATAACAGTGTTGATCTAGTGAAAGGGGTGTGTGTTTGGTCGTAAGAGTGGATTTTACATAATGATACAATACTCCCTGAAGTCTGAGATTGAGCGTCAGATCCAGTGTCAGTTAAAGTGAGTGGACAGACGTCTTTAATCCAAACTGTGGAGTCAGTACTGATGCAGTGCAGAGACAGCAGGTCACTGTTCATCTGTTGTGCTGCGGTATTCTCTCCATCATCCTGCTGACACGCCTCTCTGTAGTTCATCTTTTATACTTGATGTTGGCTTCAACTGGAATGAGGAACAAGAGTGTTAGAGTGAGGTCACGCAGATAGTGAAATATTGACAGATCCTTTGATCTAGATGACCCTGGTTGATGCATCCTGAACACCTTGGTGACCCACTCAATTTTTCTCTAGCACCACTATGAATTTGAAATCTGTGGTTTTAAGTGAAATATCTAAACAGAAATCAGATGGATTCCCATTAAAGCAGTTCACAGTTCAGGTTGAACTTTTTTTTTTGTTCATTTAGCACCATCATCAGGTCAAATCAGGCTTATGACCAAACACCTGCAATGCTAATGACATTCCCATCAGCCTCATCTGTGTTTAGTGCTACTTTGCAAATATGACCACGTTAACATACTAAACTAAGATGTTGAGTGAGGGAAACATCATACATGCTAGTAAGGGGCCCCCAAAATATAAATCTGTCAGAGAGACCACAGAGGATGTAATTTCTTCCTCCTCAGACTTTAAGAATTTAAGTGCGTCAAGCAGATAAAATCACTTTGTTTGTCACATGTTTGAAACAAATTGGAGGGTTGGTCTGCCGAGAACAAACTCGGACAAGAGAGTGTATAAAATATCTCTGCTTGTGCTTTGAAATTTGATTCACTGATAATTCCAATCATACAGACCAAGTTTAGACTGCCCTTATATATCTGTGCGCTGTGCACTGTTGACAGTCCTTGCTTACTGGTATAATCCTGCGGTGCCATGGGCCTGGACAGGACATGTCTGAGGGCCTCCAGCCACTCCCTTTGCTCCCTCTCCTGCTCACACATGAAGACAAACTGTCTCCCAGGGGTCTCCACCATGACGCCACACTTCCACTTGTTCCCCCGTGCATTCTTTGGGACGTACTCCTTCACAGAGTAACCGTTGCTCTCCGTGCCGATGAAAACGACCCCTAACTCCTCTGCATCCTACATTGGTACAGCAATCAAAACACACACACACGCAGACACAATGGCTGTCAAAGTGCTTGGCATGCATCACTGCAGCAATGAGAAGGGTTTGTCCTTACCAGCTGGCCTTTGAAGTAGAACAACTTCCTGTTTTGAGCATCCAAAATAAACCACCTCTTTTTGAATGGCTCCTTTTGCTGTTATAATTAAAGGAAATTTAATATAAACACTTGAATTTGAACATTTTCTCCTCCTGTCATACCCATCATTTTTTACAAAACAATGTTATTCAAGTGTGTGTGTGTGTATGTGCGTACGAGGAACAAAAACACTCAAATGTACCACTGCTGTCACATATCATTTTAACTCTCTCAAAGTGTATGCAAAAGTCAGCACAATCCACATCTGAATAAATCTTGTGAGAACATGTATCTGTGTATGTTTAACATTTTGCTTTTTAATAACTTACCGATGGCCCCGTCTTTTCCATGTATCCCTCTTTGAGGTAGTTTCTTGTAATCTTTGGTATCAGCTGACAAAGAGACATAAACATATACATTTTCTTTTATTCTTAACACACAGTAAAAGAAAGATGACTATGACACTTGGTTTTGAGAAGGTTTGATTCGTACTTCTTCATCGCTTCCGGTCGGGTACGCTGTCTTCAGGTATGCATAGCGAGCAGCACGAATGGCGTTGTACCATGTGACTATTTCCTAGAGTAGAAGAAGAGACCCTGAAGTCCTCCACAGCCCCAAAGCTACTGTATGACAATCAGTGTGGTTACTCTTATTCATACTGCAGATGATCGCGCAGCCCCACCTCAGGACTCTCGTGGTAAACGTAGAGGTTCCTGGTGTGATCGTTGTCTTGGTAGGTGATCTGCATCCCGTGAGGATGACCAATCTTCTCCGGTTGAAATGTGACATTTAGGTCCTTGATGTTGATTACAGCTTTAGGGCCTTTGGACTCCTGGATCACAAATATAAAGATGTCCAAATTAATAGTTGGTAGAAAGGACACAATATCTTGATTTAATTAGCAAACAGCTGTTTGCCATGTAACAAGGTTTGGCTTAAGGGACGTTGCTCTTTCTTTTCACCTTCATCTTTGGTCCAAACTGAAATAACTAAAAAATTATTCAACATATTGGGGTAAAATTTAGTACAAACGTTCATGTTGAAGCTGAATCATGATGACTTTGATGATCCTCTGACATTTCCTCTAGTACCAACAGCAGGTTGATATTTGTGGTTATTATCGAAATATTTCAACAGGTATTAAATGGATTCCTGTGAAATTTGGTACAAACATTCATGCCCAACAGAGTATGAACTGCAATCATGTTAGGATCCCTGTCTGTTTCCCCTGTGTCTGTTCCCCTTCTCCCTTTTGTGTGCGTTTGTCTCCCTCTGTCATGTCTGTCTGTTTCCTGAGGAGGACGAGGAGGTTACCTCAGTACACTCATCATCACACCTGGCCTGATCACTGCGCCTGAGAGTCATTCTCCAATCAACCGCCCACTCCGCTGCAGTACTTAAGCTCCGGCTCATTCATTCACTCTTTGCCAGATTGTTCAGTTATCTACTTGGTACTTCATGGCCTCGGATTAATCTAGCTCTGAGTTTTTGCTTGTGGCTAACATGTGTCTCTTTGTCTCCAAGTTACTCCAAGTCTTTCAATGATCATCTGACTTCATTGGCATCATCAAGTAAAAATTTCCCATCGGGCTCAACTGTATTTTGCTTTAAGTACCAATCAGCAAATGTTAACACACCAAATTGCTAAACTAGGATTATGAACATTGTATACACCTGCCAAGCTTGCCAGCACTGACAGCGTGAGCATGCTGACCTTAGCATTTAGTTCACCGCACCTCAGGGAGCTGGTGGGCTGAAGAGTTATGGAGTTTTTGATAAGCAAAGCAAAATGTTTAACTGTAATATTGTAAGACTATAACTACTGTTTTAATAAGAAAATAAAGTCAATGTTTAAAAATGCTGTAAGTTAAAGAGGAAAGAAATCAGTTCAAATCAATGCCTTTAAATCACACACATAAGAAATATTGAGAACAACCCCACACTTTGTTATATCAAAGAGTTTGAATTGTTCTTTTTATGTCATGTGGTGCAGTAAAACTGTGTAGGGAACTCACATTTTCCTTGTTGTAGTAAGTCAGGGTGAATTCCCTCTCGGACAGCACAAACTTCCTCTTCAGAAACTGTGCGTTCTCTTTGCCTTTCTTCCACAGCATGCCTTCATAGAAACCTGCATTCAGTCAGACAAAATCTACTGAGTCACAGGTGTTTCGATACGCACCAGTCTCACTCAGAATGAACACACTTTGGTCACACGCCAAATGTTTTGCAAAAATCGACAGTCCGGCCAGTTTTCACTTCCTGACTGTTTCGTTACACGGGGAACAGGTTTGTCTTGCACAGTTCTGCATGTGTATGAGGAACCACTTCATATTTGTTTTACACCAACAGACCAATGATGATTTACAGTAATGTGAAAAAGTAAGAACACCCCATGAAATGTTTTTCTTTTTTGACACATGTGGACTGAACTTTATCTATTGATCAGAAACTGATTCATTTCAACAAAAACAATGAGAATTAAATTATGCATTCCTTTCTTAATAATTAAAACTTATTTGTGATATTATAAAGTAAGTACACCCTTGGTTTCAGTAACTAGTATTGCAAATTAATCGTCAATTTAGTGATCAGAGGTTACCCAGGCCCTGAGGCAGCAAAGCAACAGTGACGTTTCCAGTTCTACAGTGGATATGAGGTTCTTCTGGTCAAATGAGGCATTTGGTTTTGTCTCACTACCTCACAAGGTGATGTGGCCAAACAACTCTATCTTTGACTCATCTGTCCAAAGAACGTTGTTTTCTCCTGGCACACCTCCCATACAGGTCAAATTTGTGTCTTTCTTATCGTGGACTTGGCACTTTAACATCAACAGTGACAAGAGACAACTGCACATGCCAGACTTATAAATATCTGCAGCCTCTTTTCTTAGATCCTCAGAGAGCTCCTTGGATTTCGGCACTATATAATATATAATGGCAATCTAATCATTTGCACCTGATGTATGTATTGCGTCAGATTTAAATTTCAACCATTCGAGGGACGATATATGTGAGGGTGTACTTACTTTTTCCAAGGTCCAATTTAAGAGTTACTTGTCAGGTTATATTACCTTTCATCTATCCACATTGTTAAAAACTTAAGCTCAAATGTCTCTATATCTAAATTAGTTGAAAATGTCATACATAATAGACATGTAGCAGACATGTTAGAAAAGAGTGAAAACATCACCTGTGGTATATGAAATCGGGGGATACTTGGTTTCTCCTGTGAATTCCATCCTTTCATATTTAGCCCGAATCCACTGCTCTCTTAACACTCTGCGGTTCAAACATGAAAATATCCTTGGTCAGGCAGAACTGTGACTAAACAACACAAACTACAAATGGATTCATATGGGATTCATACAGCTTTGATCTAGCAGCAGAAAGACATATTTCACTTCTACTGCCAGGAGTTGCACTTCTCTGTATTTTTTATGGCACTGCTCTGTCAGCAGTCTGCGCTTGTGATAACCAAATATTCCCTCATGGAGACATCAGCCGCTCACAAAGAGTTTTCTGAAAAGTCCTAAAAAAATACTTACACGCAGTCGTTTTCTGTGGGCCGATAGTAGTACGGAGGAACAGCTTTCTCATACAGAGCTCGGGCGCTGGTGTTGCCGTTGGTTTTCATGAACTTCACGGGTCCCAAAAAGACATAAATAAAGATTACGCACTGAAACAGCCAGCTCGACCTTTCACATGAAGAACCAGCGGCATAGCACAAGTTCTGGGACTCTGAGGCCCCCATTCATGATATTTGTGTCTCACACCTTTTGACCCTGCATATTAGTGCCCTTTACCCACCCTGTCCTACGCCCCTGTAAAGAACTAATATGTGATCATCCATACCTCCACCAGGTCATCCTCCCAGAAGTCCAGCTTTATGGATTTGACCCGGCTGGACAGGCTTCGGTGGATGCCGGAGCAGTTCAGACACACAAACACACCCAGCTTGTAGGACGCCCAGTCTGGATCTGAGGTGTGCAGAAGAGGTGGGATTCAAACGCAACGCCTGGCAGTCATGGCAAGATCGTCCTTGACTTTGGGGAGGGGGGGCTCCTGCTAATCCTCTTTTCCTCCCTCTCTATGAGTCTTGTACACCGTATTCTTGTATATTTCTAAGTTCACGAATGAATTTAGGAATATGTACCTACCTTAAAACCACCTTCTTCGAGACCTCACGATGAGCCACCAAAGAAAAAAACTCACTTGTAGGCTTTTATCACACTAGTTGGTATCATAGATTAGGTACATTCTCATACATTATATACTGTTGCCCATAAAGTTGAAATAAAATATTTTTTACCTCTTCTCATGTAATGATTGTAACAATGTAATTTATTCTTTTATAGATTATAGAGTGTATATCTTCTCAAAACTTCATTGATCAATCTCTTCCAAACATATCACAGTGACAATCATCTCATGAGAAGAGGTAAAAAATATTTCATTCCAACTTTATGGGCAACAGTGTATTTAATCAAACTTGAAGGCAAGTGCTTCTTTCCTTTTTTCCTTTTTTTTTTTTTTTTA
This sequence comes from Scortum barcoo, assembly GCA_023238725.1. NCBI lineage: Eukaryota > Metazoa > Chordata > Actinopteri > Centrarchiformes > Terapontidae > Scortum > Scortum barcoo. The sequence goes on from CM041547.1 coordinate 14,025,273, forward strand.
AATTTGCACTGACAAAATGAGGATGTGAGTCTGATAATAAGCTGATCACTTTCAAACAGTGATCGCATCAGAGACTGGCAATGTTCCTTAGAAATGAAACCACCTCGGATATCATTATAAATAGAGAGAAGGTGGACGTGATGAGGCTCTAAGCTGCAGGTTGTGGAGCTCACAGTCCTCTCAGCTTGCTTACCGGCCGCTCCGCAGTCCGCGCACCGGCTGTTCACCGGCTGCTTCACCAGCTCCAGTAAAAGCTTCTTGTTGCGCTCTCGGTTTGCCATTTCTGCAGGAAATCTTGGGGGGGTGGGGGGGTCTCTCCTCGCACGCGGGTTTTTGCGGGGAGGGTCACATAGCTCCACGCGAGGCGCAAATGTCAAATCAACCGACGAAATGTCCATCTGAAAACTGGAACTTGCGACAGATGACTTCTGGATGTCACAACACAAAAGACGGAGCTCCCTCCCCTTGGAGCGCGTCCAGCTGCAGGAAACGGCGAGCTGCTGCTGTCAGAGGGGGGTGTTGTTTCTCTCTGAGGGCGCCAAAACATAAACGCTGACGAGGCTTTTCATCCGTGCCCCCCCACCCCCCCCCGAGGTTAAACTCACCTGGAAACAGTCTACCTGCTGCGCAATGGTTAAAGCATTCAAAAGGCTCGTGGAAAATAATCATCAGTCCGTCAGTCACACATTCAGGTGAGGACAGTGGTTGTATTTGCTGGAAATAAAGCACATAAATGGAAACTATTTTCATATTTGGTTGTGATAAACCTTTATTTGCTTACAACAAAACCCATTGTGAATAATGTGTACATATTTAAGGCAGATTTTAAAAACTGGTCAAATTACTAAAAGAATTAAAAAAACAGTGATGAATGTGGCACTTCTTTCTGCTAAAAGCTGTCCGCTTGTTCTGAACTTGAACAGAAGCAAATCCTGAGTGCATAAACAGTACTTGTTGTGTGGAGAATGACAATGTACACACAGCCTTTACACATACACAGGCGAATCCTATTTTACACATTAAATTTCTTACAAACCATCAATGGTACATACATGCTCTTCAAAAGCAATTTCTACTTGATAAAAAACACTTTGCAAAATGCAAAGCTGATTGATAAATGAGGCCTCAAAGTATAAAACACTACTGTACAGAAAAAACACACACACACTCCAGGCTTGCTTAATATTACAAAAATCATATAAAGTAGTACTCTTTAGTGCGTTCTTTGAAAGCACCACAAGTTGTGCAGAATCAAACATCTGAGGTTATTTAGCTGCGCCCTTCAGGTGAGAATACGTTTTCAATATTCAGTGATTCAGTCATTTCCATCCACCAGACACGTGGAAACGTCACCAGAGTCCTTTGTGCACACACACCTCTGACCGGCTGCCCACCTGATCTCACACCAAGGCGAGGATCATGAAAGGACAAACGGTCGTTGTGCCCTTGATGCCACATCATAACCTGTAAATGTGTTCCTTTGATAGCCTAATCTTATAAAGTGTGACTGCTCTGAAGACACGTCTGATCTTCTCTGTAGTTTAGGGGAAGTCTTCTGCAAGAAGCTGTAGAGTGCTCTTTTCAAGACCCAGGTGAATGGCGTCTAGGTAGTGCAGGAACCTGGAGGAAAAAAAAAAAAAAATTTGCTTGCAACTGCAATTCGGCGTACACTTTAACACACTTATTTGTAGTCTGTGGCTTGCATGTGTTTACTGACAAAAGCAACACCTTCATCAATATTTGAGTTCCTTCTTCCTGTGCCAACAGTTTAAACCAAGACCTAATGCTGCTGATTTTCAGCAAACTCACCTTCGTTTAACTTTGCCCTGCTCCTTAAGCTGCTCCGATCTGCAAATGGTGCGTATGGCTGGTAAGTAGTCCAGAGCAGCTGCCGGTCTGTTTCCCAGAGTACCAAACACTCCTCTGAACATCAGACGCTCCATCACTTCTCTCCTCTGCTGGACCAGCCTGCAAACACGTCATTGCACATTACCATTCCATGAACTGGTTTAACTCTGTTTACATTGGTCAGAGTTTGATTCTGCAATCAATATCATGCCTATAAATATCAAGTCTATGAACTTTATATTGTACAAAACTTGGTATGACTGTAAAGAATGACTCACTCTGGTTTACACGGGCTGTCCTGAGTGAAGCTGTAACCTTGGCGATGAGCAGCCACAGGGAGGGTGAGTTCTGACACAGCCTCCTTCCCCAGCTCCCCTTCCAGCTGCTGGGCTTTGTCCCAGGCCTCAGCGACCGAAACCCGACACTTGTGAAAGCTCAGAGCCTCCACGGTGGCCGGGATCTGCAGGGCGTGTTCTCCTCTCACCCAGCTCCCCCTGTCTGGCTCGATCCTAGGCTCATCCGTCATCCCGTCTTTCACCACCGCGCCGACTGATGACACTCTTCTGTGATCGTCACCCCGTTGAAGGAGCAAGGAGGAGTCCATGTAGGACATGTTGTCTAAAAAGTCAGCTATTGATTGTAGACACTGGGAGACTGGGAGACTTTTTTCCTGCTCCTGAGGCGTTGGGGGCTTCCTCTTCACCGCCTCTGAAACTAAACTCTCTTTGACTTCCTCCTTTGCCTGAGCACCCTGTGGCTTGCAGAGAGACACAAAACCGTCGTCTGAGTCAGAGTCAGACTGCGGTCTGTCCTGGTCAGGTAGACGATGCCGCCTCTTGTTCTTCCGCATTCTGTTGGAGACTTTAACCGGACTGCCATCGTCCGAGCAGTCCGCCGACACTGCCACGTGCAATAACCTTGCATCGGTTGCCGGCGTGTCAGAAGGACTGTCTTGTGATACAGAAACAAGTGTCTCTGGTTTGTAGGTGGAGGTAATCAGCTGTGTGTGTGGTAGAGGTAGTAGTGTCTCCATGTTGGAATACAGCAGGTCCACTCCTCGTCGCCTGCTGTTTGTCAGCAGCTCCCAACATAACGCTTCCTCCACCGGACTCTGGCTCTGTTGACAAAACAGACCCAGGTAACATTGTAAATATAGGTGCAATATGAATCAACAAAGAAAAAGACAACATATGCTGTTATCACCCTGAAGGAATCATGAGGAGGACACTGCTTTTGAGATGTAATCTTAGACCTCACTGGTTATATGCTCTTAATCTTAGCAGCATGTGTGGATGTAAATGAAGAGTTTACCCTTAGCAGCTCCCAAATATCTCTCTCAGGTTCAGTATTCAGCAGCCCAAGCAAACTCTGAGTGCAGCCAGAGTCACAGAGAGGGAGAAAGGATTGGATGGGCGCGCCTGCCGCCTCTTCATCGGTCTCTTGCTTTCGTTCAGCTTTTCAAAGAATGACAAGAAAATACTTAGTAAGTTATATATACAGGTTATAGTAATAACTTTATTTATATTGCAGTTTTCATAAACAGTTGCTCAACAAATGACAAGAGACAGAAAATATAAAATATATAAAATTTTAAAAATCCAACCTGATTTAAAATGATAAATATATTAATGTCTAGGACATATAAAACGTTCTAATTCACTTTAAAAAGGTGCAATTTAGATGATGTTTAATCAGATGCAGCTGTGCAGATTATGTGTTGATTTTAATGATTTGGCTTTGTAAAAAAATAATTTACTGTGTTAATGTCAATAACTTTGTTTAAATATCATTGACAACATAATTATTCTGATTTCTCCTTACCATTTTTGTCAGTGTGCGTCAGTGGTGTGGATGCGTAGCGGCCTCCTCCGCTGCGACTCCAGAATTGCAGCTGCAGTAAACTCTGCCTGATGTCACAGCGGTTGAGGGTGAGCAGAGAGCTTACGTCTGACAGGTCTGTCCTCATGTCCTCCACCAGACACAACAGCTGCAGGAAGCTGCTTGCATCTCCCTGTACCAAAGAGAGAATGACAACTGAAAAACTGAGCAATGCACTAAAATAAACTTTTAACCAACCTCTCCCACTTGATTATCCCATTACATGACAAAGCAGCATTAAACAACTCATGCAGTCAATTAGGTCAACCAGTGAAACATTTATCTTCACTGTCCACTCACCACTGAGGGTGTTTTGAAATGGATCTCTTCAAAGCTGCCATCAAACATGTTGCTGAAAGCAGGATCTACAAAACATACAAGCCTTGATTGAAACTCAAAGAGCACACAGAGTATAAATAAGTACAATCAGCACAGAGCAAACCTCAAGACACTGCCTTTGACCTTTCTCCTTCTACTCACCACTGGTAGTGAGGATGACTGGCCTCTTGGTAGTGGTCATAAATGTCTTGATGGCAGCGAGAAACCCTGAGTCATCGTCAAAAATAACATCCACTTCTTCAAACAGAATAAGCGAGGTGGCTGTCTTCTTGTTCTGCTCTTCATTGTTTCTCTCCTTGAGGGGGATAGCTGTTGGTGATTTGACCGCGGGGTCTTTTTGCTTACTGGCACACTCATTTGCTTTTATGGCTTTCTTGGAAGCAGCTATATGAAAAGACAAAAGCAAAATATTTACTGTTAAAGTCCTGATAAAAATCTTTCATAATAATATAAGTAAACAACTGACAGATTAACAGGTGTATTTACCTGTTTGTTCATTCTTCTTAGTGTTGGGTGTCTCCTTGTTTGTGGGTCGACCCATTTTAAAGAAGTTAGCTAAAGAGGTGGGAGCTAAGCCTCCTCGTTTAGCACCTTTTGGGGACTGTGGAGGTTTCCTGGGCGAGGAAACCACCCTACGAGGAGAGTTAACCTTCCCTGGAAGATGGAGAAAACAATAAATGATACATTTCCATCTTGTAATACCCTAATGTCTACAGATCCAACACACACAAAATCTGCATGAAACAAGCCAGCAACCCATTAGAAAGAGTGTTATCAAAGTCGGCTCTGTACATACTGGGAGAGGATCCAGGCCTGACAGTGCCGGCACTGCTGCTTGTGCTGTAACTGTTGAAGTAGGTGGGTTTGTGGGCATTGACCCCCTGACTGTCCACCTGGTGTGACTGCGTGGCCTCCTTCAGCTGGGACAGAATCAGACGGCCGCTCCGCTGAGATGAAGCATTCACCTCAAAGACCTTGAGAGACCAGAGGTTAAGAATTTAGGAAATCAGGGCGCTCAATCCTGTCAGAGTGGTGATGTAGCTTGAAGCTTTTGTACCTTGAAGCCCAGCTCCTGGGCACAAGCGTATACCGCAGCAGTTTTTCCAACTCCAGTGGGTCCCGTGATGAGCACTGTGTTACACAACATGTCCTCTCCGTCCTGGGAGTCCTCTTCTCCACAGTCCCAGTCTGAGTCTGGACACAAGGAGCCGTCATGCGGTCAGAACAAAACCCATAAAGCCAATAGATTATGAAATGAAAATAAAATAAATAAATAAATGTATGATGTCCCACCATTGCTGCCTTCCTCTTGTTTCTTGTCTTTCTGCTTTTTTCTTTCTTCTCGGTCTGCACGCAGTTTCCATTCCTTTAACCAGCTGTACAGAAAATAAACGAACAAATAAACATTTGCCCCCCATGTATCTGATTCAAGGTCAATGGTGCCTCAACAATGACTTTGTTCCTCACCTGTGCAGCCTCCTCACTGAGGCAGAGTTGCCAATGATGTCGCTGGAGTGCTGGGGCTGATATTTGTCTGTCCATAATACGTCTTCCTTCACCACATCTGCAGGACAAATTAAAAGAATTTTAAGTTTTGTCGGATGGCAAATATTTAAAGCCTGAAACTTTATCAGCAAACAGGTTAACAAAGTGGGCACACGTGCAAACTTTTGAGAGTCTGGGTTTCGTTAGTTTAATAAGTGTGTTTTCTACTCATAGGTGGCTTTTAAGATAACTCTACATTGTTGTGGTGGAGTCAATGACACAAGTTTTATTTTTAGTATTTTTTTGTTGCTCACACTTCACTATCAGCGCCATGACTTTGATAATGACGTGATTAAAAACTGTTTGAGCTGCAACCATGCTGATTTCCAATATTTCTGTTCAGCTTTTTTTTTTGTGATGTCAGTTTCCTGATTGCATGAAGTATTGGTTATTGATACCTTTTTTCCCAGTGTCCTCCCCCAGAAGCAAGTCATCGAGCACAACCACGGAGTCTTCTTCATGTGGGACTGGAGCAGTCTGGACTGCAGGCTTGGCTTTCTCATTCGCCCCTTCCTCTCTGGATCTCTGAGCTCGTCTCGTACGGACTCCCCTCTTTGCTGGCTCTGGCTCAGGCGTTGGAAGTTTCTCTTCTGAACGGTTGGCCCGTTGCTTCTTAGCCACCTTCACTGTCATTTCCCCTTCATCGTCCATCCTCTTCCTCTTACCTCCTACTGGTTCAGTGGGCAGTGTGACGCTTGCAACTCTGGTTACAGCATCTGGTTCTATTAAACAACATGCAATGGATGTTGAGAATAATCTTGATTTTATGCCCCAATTCGGTCTCTATTTTGGCTACAGTTCCTTTTAAATAGTTTAGAAAGATGAACTGATTTGAGGGAAGCTTGGAAAACATGAATCTATGAACTATAGTTTACTAGCTACTTATAGATGATAGTAAACTAATATAATGAGTGCAAGCAAAATGATTAATAAAATCAAGCTTCATACCAGTCTAAAATAAAGTCCCATGCAACGTTATTGTGGGTTTGCAAAACAAATCTTCTACTTTCGTTTAAGCACACAAGTGCAAAGACTCGCCATCAGACTGACCTGAGGCTGTGCACTGCTGCAGGTGATCAGCACGTCTCTTTAGGAAGCGAGTGATGAACATCTGAACGGGGAACAAAGGGTTGGAGGTGCGAACCTCTTCCATCAGAAGCTGACGAACACTTTCAGATATTTCAGACCTCCAGCCAGAACCCTTCGAAAGGAAAAATACTCTCATTAAATATGGTGTCTTAGGTCCAGAAATTAGCATTTAACTGTGTTATTTTATGTACACTTCCTTTAGAGGCCCTTTTAAATGCAACATAGAGCTATACTGGCAGACAAGTAGCAGCTACAAAGAATACAAATGTGTTCTGAAATGCCAATCCTGCTAAACATGTGACTAAATCCCTAACAAATCATTGTGCCAGAGTTGACCTTCAACATTTAGGGATGGGTGCTAAGAGGATCAGGTTATCACAGTTATTTCAACATACCCGTTCACAGAAGGCTCGACGGGCTGGTTGTGTCCTCACATAAAGGGAGCCGCTGACAGACTGAGGTGGGTTGGATATGTGACACCAAAGCTCCTTCAGGTCACGCAGTAAAGAAGACTCGGGCCACAATAGACTCCAAACAGGGCAATCTGTCAAAATATAGTAAAAGTAAGTTTGACTGGAATCCTGTCCCTCAACTTATCTGTACCCGCCAGCCTTTCATGATCATCAAAACAATAACAGTAACAACAACAATAATAACAAAAGTTATTAGATTTAATTTTAACAACCCCATAAGATGACAGTGGTGGATGAGATACTGAAATAATTTATGTAAGTAAAGGCAGCAACATATTCTATTATTAATTACAATTAATGCATTTGAAATTTTACTACTACTGTACAAAGTATTCAGAATAATGTATATTATATCACTATATTATAATTTTAAATGCTTTAATGTGTGCATCACTTTAATTTTGCAGCTGCTAAAGATTGAGTTAATTTTAATTTCTTCATAACTCTGTCTTGTGTTTTAAATAATTTTTAAAAATCTACTTTTTAAGATGGTTATTAGGCGATTCGATTTCTGTTTTATGTTATTTTAGGTTTTCTATTCTTGTGTTTTTCTGTAAACCCGTTTATAAATGCATCTTGAAAAGGTACCATATAAATTAAATGCATTATTATCATTATTATTATAATAAACTGCTGTGTAGCCTGTAAATTCCGTCCCTCGGATCAATTCAAGTCTTATCTTGGGTTAAAAGACATAATTTGTTTGTTGATTAGATTTTGTTTTACTAAACTGAGTGTGCAAAGTATACAGTAAATGAAGTTATCAAATAAATGTAATGTCATAAAAAGTAAAATATTGCCCTCGACTTGTAGTGTATTAAAAAAAGTAGTAGTAATTGTAAAGTAGAAGTACAACCAAATGAATTTGTGCATGTCTATGAAGGAACAGCCTACCGGTTGGTGGCTGTTTCACGTGTATAACTGGCTGAAAGGAGGAGCAGGAGAGGGAATATGCCTCCTTGGTGGCAGCGGTCTTGGCTATCTGTTTCCTGAAGGACTCAGGCAGACCACTCTTCAAGAACTCCCTGCGTGCCCTGAACTGCTCGTCATCCTGGGAGTTTTCAGAGCCCTCGCGGCTGCTCTCATCAAAGATGGAAATCACAGCCGACCCCTTCCGGGCAGTCTTCTCTTGACCCAATGAGACCACTTTAGGGCCTGTGAGAAAGAAATACAGCCCCATTAGATGAGACGTCAACAAAATGCTCAAAAGTGAAATTTAGGTTGGGAAACACTACCTGGAGCAGCCTTGGTCTCTTTACTAGCAGGTGTGACTTTTCCCAGAACATCAGTTAGACTGCGTAGAGGCTTCTGAGTTTTACTCTTTTCTGGTGCCGTCTGAGGAGTGGTGGGCACGTCCTCCTCCAGGCAGATGACAGAATCCTGAAGAAACAAACAAGAGAAAAAACAAGCAAATACATACATTTGTTTCTTGCTTTAACGTCTATGTCTGTTCAGATTTGATCCATTTCGAATCCTAAATAAGAGTGACACCTTAAAAAACCTTGAATTCGTTCCTGTGGTGATCAAATTACTTTCATGGCCTTTACAGCAGCTCATAACTCATTCAGCTACTAATCCCAGATAAGAGTGAAAGATTTATTCTACATATATTCATATTCAGCTGCTGGGTGATTGAGGACAGACCACAAGACAGACCACTGAGGAATAAGTCTCAAACAATTTGCAATACAATATTTATGCATTTGTGTGCAACAAAACAACTGCAAGATAATAAAAGATCTGAGAAGACAACTTAAATCAGACATTAAATAAAAGATGAGTTATTTTCTCACTTGTTTTTATAGGTGCATTTTTGGATGATAAGCCAGAAGAAAAACTCCCACCTGAGTTTATGATTACAACATTAACATAACAGACTTTTACAAACACTAATAATTATGTCAAGAAATCCTTTGCCGCTGAGAAAATTGTGAGCCATCTGTTTATTGGCCTTTAACTGTACCTCATCTTCACAGTAGCTCTTCTTCATTGAGACCTCCACTCGTGAGGAACGTCTCAAGGTGCCCCTTTCCTCGACAGCAGTTTTTTTACTCTGCTGAATCACTTTAGCTTTCTCCACCAACTTCTTTGCCTGCCTCCTTTTCTTTGAGTCATTTGAACTCTGAAAATGAAAAAAAATGAGTGTTTCATCATCCTCAACCCGTACTAATGATGCCATTTAAATATCTTTTTCCCTGTCAAGTTGACACACCAGTTTGTCTAATTTAGAATTTGTCCAATATGTAAAAAATATCAAACTTACTTTAGGAGCCAAAGATGAATTTGTGCTACTTCCACTTTCAGCATTGGTCAGGGAAACATTTTTTCGGACTCTAGTAAATTTAATCCTTAAAAAAAGATAAAAGAAAGTATTTAATGAGAAATCAATAACACTGGATATGAACATACATTCATATTGCTTCTCATATAAAGTGTAAAGTTTTAAATCACAACATATTTGCATGTGTCACCTGATTGGACTTTCTTTAGTGTCAGGTGGGCACACCATCTCTGCTACAAAGACTCCGTGTTTGGACTTGCGTCTATTTGGGGTGGACGTGTTTTCATGGCCGTTATTAGGTAGAGCAGCAGCAGCAGCATCATCCTCCTTTGTCTCCTTGTGTTTGCTGTTTTTTCCAACAGGAGATGTTGGGGTGGCCTCAGATGCTCGTCTGACTACGGCCTCTCTTCTGGATCTCCTCACCACTGCATGCATGGAGGGAGTTGAGGTGGTGGGAAAATCCTCTTTTGTATCATCATCCTCAACGATCGTGGCTGCTGTTACTTCCACAGGAGTGGGGGTAGCAGGAGTAGCACAGGCGGTGGCAGCAGCAGCAGCAGGCGGGGTGGGGACTGCCTCCTGTTCTTCTTTTGCTTTTTTTCTACCTTTTCTTGCTGGTTTCTTTTTAGCTACTTTGTTTTCCTGGCATGTAGCGGGGACTTCCTCAACGGAGGGGAGAACTGCAGCGTCATCTTCAGCAACTTTGTCCGCATCATCCAAAACCTTCTCCCCAGGTTGCTTCTGCTTGCTCTGGATCTTTCCCGGCTTGGTTTTGGACCCATCCAGACCAGGCTGTTTGAAGGCAGCCATGAACTGCTTCCTCTCGGCCTCACTACACTTAGGCGTGGATTCACTCTCGAGCACAGCCAGCTCTAGATCTTCCTCTTGAAGAACCACGTTGGATTTACGTTTGACAGTCAGACAGTCAGGCGCAGAAGGAGAAGTTGGTTTCCAGCCTGGACATGAGGAGACGACGCTCCCTCTGCAGGGCTCGTCACCCCTTTTCTCTTGTTGAAGATAGAGGCCATTTTTCCCACCGCCTTGGCTGTTTCCTGTTTGGGTGAGACTACATGTACTTCAGCCTGGACGGTGAGGGTTCGGGGTGAGGCTTGAAAAGGAGCTCCACCAGGACCCACATCATCTTCAGCTTTAGGGGCATCCAACTGGTTGGTGTCCATTTCATCTGCCTCTGTTGTGATTTTACTTTCATCTCCTTTGCTCTGTTCAGCTCCAATGTCCTCTTCACCACTGTCCTGGCTCTGACTCCGCACAAACTCCTCAAAGGAGACCGTGACCATGCTGTTGAGCTGAGAGGCCTCATCCACGTTGACCTCCATACTGACATCACACAGGGAGCTCTCTTTTTCTTTCTCCTCTGGCTCTGAAGGCTTCCCCTCCTGCTGCTGCCGCTTCTGAGAATTTCGTGAAGCTGTTTTGACCGGTTTTACGTTATTTTTCGAAGGTAAGATTGGCGATAACTCAATACTGTCCAGTTGTGGTTTACATTCAACGTTGTTCCTACATTTGGATCCGTCTTTGTGACCATCTTTCTCAACTTGCTCAACACAGGCGGGCTCAGTTGCACCACTTTCCGATTTTCCCGCAGTAATACAAGCCTCGGCGCTAAGCTGGAGCAACAGGGCTGCCGTATCACTGCCAAGAACACCACAGCTGCTGACAGCCTCTGCTGTCGAGTCTTTAGCATCATATGATTCCTCTACGATCACGCAGCTCTCCTCCTTTGCAGGGCTAACAGTCTCAGCCTCCACAAGTTTCCTTGCAGCCTTGCTGGCCTTTCTGCTCCGTTTCTGAGGGGGCTGTTTCGGTGCTGCCTCTGGGGTGGCGTGTTTGTCTGTATGCCGAGCCGCCTCACAGTTGTCTTTCAACTGATCCGGTGAGCTGGTCTTTTCCTTAGAGGACGGAGCTTTGCGGCTGAAGTAGTCCATGATGTTGTTGGAGCGAGGAGGGGAGAAGGGTTTCTCCGCAGGCTTGGGCACGGGAGAGAAATAGTTTGTGATTGTCTTGACAACAGGACTGCCGCCATCTTTGCGAGATTTCTTGCAAGGCTGTGGAAGGAGTATATCAAATGTATAAATGCACTGTGTAAAGAAGCAGCCTCTGAACATTTAATATTGCACAAACGTGTTGTAGAAATACCTGTGTGTCAAAGTCCTCAATGACAGATGCCATAGCCACAACACCAGCCATTATGTGAAGAGACCTGAAGCAAAAGAAAACACTGTTATTAATATATCTCTCCTGGTGGTTTGGTGCCCTAAATCACATACTGGGCCAATTTTCAATGCCAGCTGTGAACCTTCATCATGTCCACCTCTCCCTCCCCATCCTTACTGTCCCTCTTTATCAGGGTGCTTTAATGAAAAGGCAAAAGCTGCTTAACAACTATCTTCTAGGATGACAGCCAGGACAATGCCCCATTGAAAACCTACAAATAATCACTGTAAAACGAGTTTTTAGCAGAGTATTAACAGTATTTAAAACAACACTTCATGGTTTCAACTATACTCAATGTCGCTGAAGGTTTGAAACAAACAGAGATACAGCATAGCTCCAAACCTATTCATCATATGTTACTCAAAATCATTCACCACCACATCTGACACTGTAAACATTAAGCAAAACACACTGAAAAAAGCATCAAGGAAGGGAGTTAAGAGTGAAATAAACTCAGTACAAAGTGCTTTTATGGAGAATATATATGTGATTTCATACGGGAATCAGAGCTAGAAAGAAGTATTAACATGTACAATTATGCCTGACATGGCGGCGAGGAGCTCCACCAGTGTTTGAGCCGTGTGACAGAGAAAAAACACAAAAGCCGGTCACAAAACACTCACCGAGGAGCCGGTAACTTTCTGCAGCCTCACACACCTGTGTCGTCCTCAGTTATTCACTTCCCGCTGTGTGTGAGTGAACAACAAAGCTCATCGTGCGGGGCGGACAGCTGCTTGTAACCACCTGAAGATAAAAAACCTGCCTGGAAAACAACAAGCTAGCAGACCTCACTTGATGCGGCTCTCAAAGCGGCTCCGCTCCTCAGAGGTCCCGAAAGTGCCGCGAACATTTCCCACATGTCAGCCGCGGTGAGAGGCTTTAGGCGGATATTTTCCTATTTGTCCACGGCAGGAGTTCAAAATGCATTTTTCTACGGCTTTCAAAAACGCGCCAGAGCGACGGACAACGAAGAGCGCCAAATGTACGCGACCTTTGGCATCACCGACTTCCACCAATCACGAGAGAGAGGACGCCTCCGTCACTTCCTGAGGTCATGTACCCACAACAAAGATGGCGCCGTCTCTAATGGAGCGTATGAAGGGACAGCTGCCCCTACTGGCTTCTCATTGGTCATTACACTTTCTGTGAAACTGAACAGGTGAGTGTCACGCAGGTGTTTTTTGGTCGACCATACTGTATTACAAGTTTTATTGATGAAATATATACTTTTCAAAACAGCACATTGCTAACTTTATTAGTAGGGAAATTTCATATTTGCAAAGCCTATTTTCTTATTTCAACCACATATTTTAAGTTGTTTCTCGCTGAAATTGAAAGTAAGGGAGTGTTTTACAGAGAATTGGTACCAGCCTGTGCTTTTAAATGAAATTGCAGCTGCAACTAATGATTAATAGTTTCATTGCTGATCTGTTACTTGTCAAATGGATGTGAGAAATTAGTGAAAAATGCCCAGCGTTATTGTATTTCTTAGAGTGTAAGATGGTTTCTTCAGATGTCTTCTTTGGATTGACGGATGATATAAAATATAAAGATGTTTACTTTTCACTGATATGAAACATAGAAAATCAGCAAATCCTCACATTTGAGAAGTTGACAGGAAATGTTTATTTCACTCAAAAAATCACTCAAAATGGTTCCCAGTTCATTTTCTGGTGACTGTCTAATTAACAAATCAAATTATTTCAGCCCTGTATAAAATTTGTCCGTGGAGAAGTTACTTTTCATTGAAATGCAACGTGATTTGTGACACTTTCCTCCCAACAAAGATCAATAATAATATTTGATTACCATATCTGAGTTTTTAATACAACCATGTAGCCATTATAGTTGACTAAACCAAAGTGATCCATTCACCATCAAAGAAAGAGTGTGGAAACTATTTGTGTGACTCAAAAAGCAGCTGTGAAATGCTCAGTTTCTAAATAATCTTGATGAGCCCATTCAACCTACATGGTTATGTAATGTAAGGTTGTACATGCACGGCAGGCCAGTGAATGGAATGTCTTTGTGTTTCCAAGATGTTGATTATTCCTGTCCTTATTATTATTTATATAAGCACCACCTCTGAAACTCTTGATAAAACAATGGTATGGAGGTATGTCCAAAGTAACGGACCACACCCTGTAATAACATTATAATAACATACCAACATGGGAGGTTTGTTCTTGGTATTTATATCCAGGGAAAAGTGATTGGTGCATTCTTTAATTATGCCCTACTAGGGCAGTCCTTCCTGTTCTTACAAATTACACTTCAGACCTACACCCCTAGATACAAACTGTGTATCTGCTGCTGCTGCTACAGACTTTCTGATTTAAGTTAGTTTTATTCTTAATATCAACAGTTACCAAACAGAAACAGTAAACAATGTCGATGGAAACTGTTAGTGGATGTGCAGTTTCCACCTCTGGTAAGTTGACTCCTCCTAAAGTGCTTATTTCATTTATTTATGAGTTTATTGAACATAAGCAATTCAATGACAATTTTGCATTAGAGGAACTTAAGAAATCATGTAGACTATATATGTTTCTAGCCAAAGCTAATTTGTAACCTCTGTCCTGCTAAGATTTTGGAATTCTCAACAACAGATATAGTTTGTATTAGTGGTTATACTGCTGCATCATTTCCTGATATAGTTGCCTGTTCATAAGGCACACCTTGCTAAAACTACTGCAGCCTAATATGACAGTCCTGCAATAAATCCCACTTTCATGAATGTTATAATGTGCTTAATCCATTTTCTGTCAAAACTGTTTGCAGGCTGTGTTCAACTTTATGGTCATTTTGGAGGATGTAGTCTGTGCTGCTGCTGGACTCTATTGCATTTCATAGAGAGTGATATAAATGGCTTGGACAAAATAATAGAGACACCTGTCAGTGTAATACAATGCAATTCAGCACCGCCAGAATCTAAATGACCATACAGATGAATCACCTGAAACATGAAACACCTCCTAAAACAGTTTTAAAAACACGATATACACTTGTGTAAAGAATATTGTATGTGTCCTACAGGGAAAAGTCACCACTCTTCAGAGCTGAGGATTGTGTTGATAGGTGGGAGAGAATTACATAGTGGGTCCAGTAGGAAGAGCACAACTGGCAACATCATACTGGGTAAAAGTGTTTTTGACACCCACAGAAGAACTGCCCAGAGTGTTGCAGGGCAGCAGGAGGTACATGGCAGACAAGTCACCGTGGTTGACACTCCAGGCTGGTGGTGGCACTACCCACGGGAAAACACCCCAAGGCTAGATCAGATGGAAATCAAGAACAGTGTCCATCTGTGTCCCCCGTGGCCTCACATCTTTCTTCTAGTCATCCCTGTTGGTATGACATTTCCTCAGAGCTTTAAACCATCTCTGGAGGAGCACCTGCAACTCTTCCACGAAGGAGTGTTTAATCACACCATTGTGCTGTTCACTGTAGATGCCCCGCGTAGTGACTCAAGTTTAAATAATGAGATCAGAAAGTGGCCAGCCCTGCAGTGGATTCTTGATCAATGTGGAAACCGGAGGCATGTTCTCAATGTCAGCAACAGGAAGGATAGCACTCAGGTGGAAAAGCTTTTCAGGAAAATAGAGGCAATGGTTGCTGAAAATGCTGGAAGTCACTATTCTGTTGACAGTGTTGATGGGAAAGCTTTGAGGGGGGAAATGGAAGCCATAGCTGAAAGAGCATCACAAAGGTTTGCTGAAGTGCAGAAGAAAAGAAGAAAACACAAAGCGCTGATTGAAGGTGAGTCACATTTTTCTAATAAAAAAAACATTTTCAATCACAGGGCTTGTTTTTACTCTTGTTTGAATAAATGAATGCACAGAACTATGTCCAGCCCACATGGGCTTACAAGATTATTAATTTATATCATAAATGGATTTTTCATACCAATATTGATACTGATATTTGGAAGTTTAAAAAATCAGGCAGCAGGTACAGGTACAACTGACTGGACCAGAAATACATGAGCAACTAAAATGAACTTGAACAAAGGATTAAGAGTACATGGGCTGGTACATTTTGAGTGGCTCAGGGTGAATGAGGATGTCTGGTGGAAAAGTCTTACAGCATCTGGTGGACAGCTCAGAGATAGAAAGAAAGCGTGTGGCCTGAGAAAAGGGAGGGCTGGCTGGACAGAAGAGTAATGAGAGAGATGCAAGAGAGATGAGAGAGTGTGGCTGCAGAAAGGAACTGAGAGGCAAAGTGTACCAACCCCTCAGATTTTTCCTTCAGAGCTGTGTGATTTACTGCACATAAACATTCTTATTAACTGCCATTTGAGTCCGCCATCTCACATCATTTCACATTTTCAGTTTGTCTGTGGTCTTGAAATCTTGTTACTTCACCTTAGAGTATGGTTATGATGAATGAAACTACAACACTGATTCTTTTTTTGGTTCCAGACGGCAAAACCCCCCCTTCACATTTAAGAATAGTGATGGTTGGAGCCCAGGGGTCAGCCAAGAGCTCAGCAGGCAACACCATTCTGAGGAAAAGTGCATTTTGTGTTCATCACAGAACTGAGTGCAGTGAAGTGAAGCACAGCACGATGGCAGACCGGCAGCTCATGGTAGTCGATTCTCCCGGCTGGTTCTGCAGCCACACCCTTCAGGACACCTGTGAGATGGACAAACTGGAAATAGAGAACAGCATGTATCTCTGCGGTCTGAGACCCCACGCGGTGCTGCTGGTGGTCAGCCTGGCTTCCGCCTTCACCGCATCACACCAGAGAGCAGTCCAGGAGCACATGAGTCTGTTTGCGGATAATGTCTGGCAGCACACACTTGTTCTGTTCACTAGAGGCAACTGGCTGGGAGTAAAGGCTGTGGAGGAGCGCATAGAGAGCGAGGCGGGTCTGCAGTGGCTGCTGGAGAAGTGTGGGAACAGGTATCATGTCCTGGACAACATGAGCTGCAGTGAAGAGCTCTTCGAGAAGATCAAAGAGATGTGGGCAGGAAACAAAGGTCCTCTCTATAAAGTTGACCTGAGCCGTATGGAGCTGATAGAGGCGAGGAAAAAGGCTGGATATAAGAAGGCTGAAAAGATCAGGCAGACGACCCAAAGACAAGCAAGAATACTAAGAGAGCTGTTCAGAGGTAATCAAAAAAATGTTACAATTTGTGATTCGCTTGGTTATTATTACTATTTTATGATGACAAACATTACTTCTTTTCCAGGTGAGAGGCAGCAAATCACAGATATGAGGATCATGCTTGTTGGCAGAAAACAGTCGGGGAAGAGTATGGCTGGAAACAGGATCCTCTTTGAAGAGCTATTTGACACAGCTTGGATAAATAAGGTAACAGATAAACTACATAAACTGAAATATTCCTATTTGTCATGATTGCTATGTTTTATGTGTTGATTACGTCTATGTAGGAATTCCAAGATCCAAGACGACCCAAGGTGTGTGTGAAACATGAGAGAAATATTGCTCGAGTGAATATCTCAGTTGTTGAGGTACCCGGCTGGTCTGCAGATCCCACGACACCCGACAGCTCAAAAACCGAAGTTCTGCGCGGCATCTCCATGTGTGCTCCCGGTCCTCATGCTTTTCTCTTGGTCGTTCCCATTTCCAAGTCCTTTACAGAGGCAGACCGCAAAGCAGTGGTCGAGCTCTTGACGCCCTTTGGCGAGAGAGCC
Organism: Scortum barcoo; assembly: GCA_023238725.1. NCBI lineage: Eukaryota > Metazoa > Chordata > Actinopteri > Centrarchiformes > Terapontidae > Scortum > Scortum barcoo. The sequence goes on from CM041547.1 coordinate 14,042,622, forward strand.
TGGAGACACTGCATGGTGCTGTTCACCTGGGGGGACTGGATCAATGAGAGGACCATCGAGGAGCACATCGCCGCAGAAGGCCAGGCCCTCGAGTGGCTTGTGAAAAAGTGTGACTATAGATACCACGTTATCAGCTGTAGTTGCTCTGATAATGTTTTTCCAGTCATAGAGCTGTTCCAGAAGATTCTTGACATGATAACACGAAACAAGGGCCACTTCTTCACTGCTGAAGACAATGTGGGGAGAAAGCAGAAATCAGAAACCTGGCGAGCAAAACAGCCGGTGCTGACAGAAGAGGAGTGGAACAGGAGGGAGCAGGAGTTAATAGACCGTATGTTGAAAGCTATCTCACAACAACACGAGGAAACAACGGTGCCATCTGTGCAGAGGATGGCTAGCATGGATGGAGCCTTCATCCCAAGCAGTGAGTTTGATATTTCTCTATTAATTGAGGGAAACTTGATCAACACTTCACATTAAATATGAGCATTTCTAGTATGAATCACACTATTCAAATTCTGTTTTCAGTGGCTGGAGATACTCCCTCAGATGTTGGGAGCACATTTGGGATTTTGAGAGCACATGCTAAGGTGAAGAAATGGCTGAGCCTTAAAGCTGGTGCCACTGCCACCTCTGGTGTTGACAGCATGAGTCCCTCGGCCAGTCAAGATGACTTGGAAAGCGTTCTGTCCTCAATTAGTTGTTTATCACAAACACAGTTAGTTACTGGTCTCTGTGGCAGGTTCTCCATAGACACTGCAGAAACCACACGAAGGTACTCTTTTTAAGCTTCACAGCTGGATCACCAAGCAGGCTGGAGGAACCTACACTGTTGTTAAGAACATGAATCTACTAAATCCAGTGATATTCACTTCTGAATCAAACTATCTAACAAGCATAACTGCTGTTTGTGTGATGTTGTAATTGTTATAAGTCAGCTCTACATTAATTTATTGAATGCTGTGCGATCCTCTAAATCCAGGGAGTATTTTATTTTTTTTATTTTACTGTGTTGTGCATTTCATGTCATTGGTGTACATAAACACTGAGCTCAACAAAGCAGATGTGTTATTCTGGTTTATACTTGCTTAAAAAGCATCCTGAAAATACTGTAGAATAGAGTCAAATAAGAATAACAATACACATAATGTAACATGTTATATCTGTACAGAATTATGTAATCATATAAAGGATAAATGGGAAAAATGCAAATGTTGTAGCAGTGTCGTGCTAAAGTTAGAGTTGAGGGTGAGGCCCTCCAGATTTGATACTCTGACTAAAGATAACAATAATAGCCATAAATATCTAATAAATATCAAGATACATTTAACATGCTCTGGTATACCATCAGTTATGGAGTTCTGCAAAGATTAATTAATTGAACGATGAAGTCCACTATACATCTCATCTGCATCACATTCACCTAAAGACTGTTTAAAATACAGTTTCACATTTCTGAAGTCTTTATTCTCTTTTTTGACAGCTCAAAAAGCCAAAGTAAAGAGCTTTTTTTTTATTTAGGCCTGGTCTGATGCAGATTGGTAGGAGAAAAGAAATAAGTGAAATAGTGTTTAATGAATAGATTAAGGATTTCTCTTATATGAAACTGTGTTTCAAACAGTATTTAGCTTCTCTGGATTAATGTGGTCTATGTTTGAGAAGTCTATGATGGTTTTTGATCTAGACCTGGTCTGTCTGATGTCTGGTTGGGGAAAAACATGTTTGCGTTTGAGAAAATAGATTGAGGATGTCTCATACATGAACTGTGTTTTAAATAGTGTTTATCTTTTCTGAATTACTTATGTCCACATTTGACACGTCCAAGGGTAGTAGCTAACTTCAGCTTTGTTTAAATATGTTACACTGAATATCAGCTGATTGGAGGCCAATAATGTTAAACAGAAAATGCATGTTGAGGGGAAAAAACTCTAAATCAAAGCATGTACAAATTAACTGTTGTATCTTTCCACTGCCTTGAATTATTTTTATGTTGTATTTTTCAATAAAAGCGTAATCGAGTTGTAAGACGGCGCATGAGCCTCCCCGGCCGCCGTCGTTTCTCCGGTGACTTCCTTGATTCTCCCTCCTGCGCAGCTCCGACCCCCAGCTCTCCTCCTCGCTCCCCCCAAACCTCTCCTGCTCCCCTCGCCCGTCTTCTGGCCAACATGTCGGAGTACAACGCGGTGCCTCCTCCTCCTCCTCCCGGACCCGGGGCCCCTCTCGGCGGACCGGCGGCTCTCGGTAACGGGGCGGGAGGCATCAAGAAAGATGCGTTTGCGGACGCGGTGCAGCGGGCCCGGCAGGTGAGACCGGCTGGAGCTGGGCTGAAGAGTTAGCCCCGGAGCTAACACTGACACTGACACGGCTTCACACTGCAACAGCGACAACAACAGCAGCAGGATCGGGATTCGTGTTTTTAATTCACTTTTATTCCCCCGTTAACGGCTGTTTATTGCGACGCAATAAAGCTCGTGACGCCATGTCGGGGATAGTCGGCTGACATACCGAGTGCGCGATAAAGACAATAAAACGAGCAATAATCTATTAATTTCTGCCCGAATCGATAAACAGACCACTTTATGAAGACGACAGCACTAACAGAATATTCAAACTCACTGTGGGAAGTATATAATGGCAGCAAAATCACTCGAAAAGGAAGTAATATTGCCCAAAAACAGGAACCAGTGATTCATTATATTATAATAACCAAATTCCTATGTAGCAGCTACTTTGTGCAGTCTGATGTTTTTATGAATATGTATATAAATATTGTTCTAGTGGTACTCTCAGGACACACAGATAGACATACTGGGGGTAATTTAAGTCTAACAGCAGCCTCTTCACTAAAACAACATTCAAAGATAGAATTAAAAGGCCAAATTGTACACATAAAATAAGGTGGAATAAACTAAACAAAAAACTGAGATTAGACTCTAAATGAGGGACCATAATGTAAACTTGTGCAGTGATGGTAATATACTGTAATGTGCCGTACATCAGAGTAAATCAAAGGACGCTGCTCTAAGATGCTCAGTCCAATGTGTGTCTTGTACACAAGTGTGAAGATGTGATGTTTGAGTACCACAGTCTGCGTTTTTTTATATAGCTCGTCTGTCGTGATGTGTTTTGTTTCAGATCGCAGCCAAGATCGGGGGTGATGCCGGACCCCCGCTAACCAACAACAACAGCAGCGCCTCGGATGGCTTTCCGTTCACCGCACAGAAGAGACAGCTGGAGGATGCAGGTAATGGAGACTGCTCTGCTCCACCGTGGCTGAAATGTAAATGTTCGCCGCCCCCGCACTGCATGTTCAGTGGTGGCTTCGCAGACGCCTCGCACTACAGCACCTGTCCGTCTCTTTCCTTGTCTGACAGATGAGCCGGAGAGCAAGAAGCTGGCTGCACAGAGTGACTTGGATTCGGCCAAAGCACTGTGTGAGTCCATCCTGCTGTTTTATGCTTTGTGGTGTTTATAACTCGCAGTGTTTTAATACAGACTTTCACTTGTAACATATTTCTGTTTCAGAGTTTTGCCCCTTTACCCTTGTCTGTCTCAAAGTCCATGAGTAATCCAAAACCTCTCCCATGATCTCTTATCTCACTCTATGTTTTCAGCTATTGGTGCACAGCTAGCTGCTCTTGCACAACAAAGGTGAGATCTCACAGCTTTCCAGGAGCTTTCGGAGTGATTGCGCGCTATGTAGAAGAAGAGGCAGTGATGACTATGGCAAAAAATACATTTACAATTTCCTTTTTCCCCCTATTTGCTGATGGTGTCAGGCCAAGCTCCACCACAGAGGAGTACAGTGTACCAGACAGCATGGTGGGACTCAGTGAGTGCAGCCCTGCTCTGTTTATATCACACATTGATGCCACAAGACACCAATAGGTATCACTGTTGTGAATGTGACCCCCCCCCCCCCTCCAACAATGCACTGTTTGTTCTTTCTCCATCCTCAGTTATTGGCCGTGGAGGTGAACAGATCAATAAGATTCAACAGGAGTCAGGTTGCAAGGTTCAGATAGCTCCAGGTACTGTGTGCACACCGGTGGAGTTTGCCTAAATAGTTTTTCCATTTTCCATGTTTATTATACTTTTATCTCCCTTTTGTTGTTGAATTTAGTTACATGTATGATCTGTGTGTGTGTCCAGACAGCGGAGGCCTTCCAGAGCGGAGCGTTTCTCTCACAGGATCCCTTGACTCCATACAGTAAGGCATCAGAAATGCTCACTTACAATGAAGTAGGCTGTGCACTTGAGTCCTGTAATCACAATACTCATCCAAAGGGAGGGCAATGCATTTTTAAATAACATTTTTTTTAAATGATAAAGCGCTTTGTTTGAAACCCTATTTCTTGATGCCATAGGAATGGGTTTTCTATAATGATGTATGGCCTGATTTCATAATAGTGTCATTATATCACCTTAATAGCTAAAGCTGTCAAATAGATGTAGAGTAACTGATCAGCTCTTCCCTGGCTAGGAAAGCCAAGATGCTGTTGGATGAGATAGTGTCACGAGGGAGGGGCACACCGCCTTCTTCTTTCCACGAGTCCACCAACGGGCAGAATGGCACGGTGCATGAGATGATGATCCCAGCTGGCAAAGCTGGCCTTGTCATTGGCAAGGGAGGAGAAACCATCAAACAGCTGCAGGTACTCTGCATTTCTATTAACTTTAATCATGTTGAAGGATGTTTTACTGAACTCGCACTTTTT